>JAVIAB010000160.1:36726279-36798122 GCA_032433765.1 Megaustenia siamemsis | reverse complement strand
GGAAGTAGGGGAAGTAGTAGAAGTAGGGGAAGTAGTAGAAGTAGTAGAAGTAGGGAAGTAGTAGAAGTAGTAGAAGTAGGGGAAGTAGTAGAAGTAGTAGAAGTAGTAGATGTAGGGGAAGTAGTAGAAGTAGGGGAAGTAGTAGAAGTAGTAGAAGTAGGGAAGTAGTAGAAGTAGTAGAAGTAGGGGAAGTAGTAGAAGTAGCGAAGTAGTAGAAGTAGTAGAAGTAGTAGAAGTAGGGGAAGTAGTAGAAGTAGCGGAAGTAGCGGAAGTAGGGGAAGTAGTAGAAGTAGCGGAAGTAGCGGAAGTAGGGGAAGTAGTAGAAGTAGTAGAAGTAGGGAAGTAGCGGAAGTAGGGGAAGTAGTAAAAGTAGTAGAGTAGTAGAAGTAGCGGAAGTAGGGGAAGTAGTAGAAGTAGCGGAAGTAGTAGAAGTAGTAGAAGTAGTAGAAGTAGTAGAAGTAGGGGAAGTAGTAGAAGTAGGGGAAGTAGTAGAAGTAGTAGAAGTAGGGGAAGTAGTAGAAGTAGGGGAAGTAGTAGAAGTAGCGGAAGTAGTAGAAGTAGTAGAAGTAGTAGAAGTAGGGGAAGTAGTAGAAGTAGCGGAGTAGCTGAAGTAGGGAAGTAGTAGAAGTAGCGGAAGTAGGGGAAGTAGTAGAAGTAGCGGAAGTAGCGGAAGTAGGGGAAGTAGTAGAAGTAGCGGAAGTAGCGGAAGTAGGGGAAGTAGTAGAAGTAGTAGAAGTAGCGGAAGTAGCGGAAGTAGGGGAAGTAGTAGAAGTAGTAGGAGTAGTAGAAGTAGCGGAAGTAGGGGAAGTAGTAGAAGTAGCGGAAGTAGCGGAAGTAGAGGAAGTAGTAGAAGTAGGGGAAGTAGTAGAAGTAGTAGAAGTAGCGGAAGTAGGGGAAGTAGTAGAAGTAGCGGAAGTAGGGGAAGTAGTAGAAGTAGTAGAAGTAGGGGAAGTAGTAGAAGTAGGGGAAGTAGTAGAAGTAGGGGAAGTAGTAGAAGTAGTAGTAGAAGTAGCGGAAGTAGGGGAAGTAGTAGAAGTAGCGGAAGTAGGGGAAGTAGTAGAAGTAGGGGAAGTAGTAGAAGTAGTAGAAGTAGCGGAAGTAGGGGAAGTAGTAGAAGTAGGGGAAGTAGTAGAAGTAGTAGAAGTAGCGGAACTAGGGGAAGTAGTAGAAGTAGTAGAAGTAGCGGAAGTAGGGGAAGTAGTAGAAGTAGTAGAAGTAGCGGAAGTAGGGGAAGTAGTAGAAGTAGTAGAAGTAGGGGAAGTAGTAGAAGTAGTAAGAAGTAGTAAAAGTAGGGGAAGTAGTAGAAGTAGGGGAAAAGTAGTAGAAGAGTGTAGTAGTAAAAGTAGGGGAAGTAGGGGAAGTAGTAAAAGTAGGGGAAGTAGGGGAAGTAGTAGAAGTAGGGGAAGTAGTAGAAGTAGTAGAAGTAGTAAAAGTAGGGAAGTAGTAGAAGTAGTAGAAGTAGTAAAAGTAGGGGAAGTAGTAGAAGTAGGGGGAAGTAGTAGAAGTAGGGGATGTAGTAAAAGTATTGGAAGTAGTAGAAGTAGTAGAAGTAGTAAAAGTAGGGGAAGTAGTAGAAGTAGGGGAAGTAGTAGAAGTAGGGGATGTAGTAAAAGTAGGGGAAGTAGTAGAAGTAAAGGAAGTAGAAAAGTAGGGGAAGTAGTAGAAGTAAGGGAAGTAGTAGAAGTAGTAGAAGTAGTAAAAGTAGGGGAAGTAGTAGAAGTAGGGGAAGTAGTAGAAGTAGGGGATGTAGTAAAAGTAGGGGAAGTAGGGGAAGTAGTAAAAGTAGGGAAGTAGGGGAAGTAGTAGAAGTAAGGGATGTAGTAGAAGTAGTAGAAGTAGGGGATGTAGTAGAAGTAGTAGAAGTAGGGGATGTAGTAGAAGTAGCGGAAGTAGGGGAAGTAGTAGAAGTAGCGGAAGTAGGGGAAGTAGTAGAAGTAGGGGAAGTAGTAGAAGTAGGGAAGTAGTAGAAGTAGCGGAAGTAGGGGAAGTAGTAAAAGTAGTAGAAGTAGGGAAGTAGTAGAAGTAGCGGAAGTAGGGGAAGTAGTAGAAGTAGTAGAAGTAGCGGAAGTAGGGGAAGTAGTAGAAGTAGTAGAAGTAGGGGAAGTAGTAAAAGTAGTAGAAGTAGTAAAAGTAGGGGAAGTAGTAGAAGTAGGGGATGTAGTAAAAGTAGGGGAAGTAGTAAAAGTAGGGGAATTAGGGGAAGTAGTAGAAGTAGGGGAAGTAGGGGAAGTAGTAAAAGTAGGGGAAGTAGGGGAAGTAGTAGAAGTATAGGATGTAGTAGAAGTAGTAGAAGTATGGGAAGTTGTAGAAGTGGGGGAAGTAGTAGAAGTAGGGGAAGTAGGGGAAGTAGTAGAAGTTGGGGAGTAGTAGAAGTAGGGGAAGTAGTTGAAGTAGGAAGTAGGGGAAGTAGGGGAAGTAGTGGAAGAAGCGGAAGAAGTAGAAGAAGAAGGAAAAGTAGAGAACGAAGTAGTAGTAAGAAGTAGTAGTAGAAGAAGAAAAAGAAGGAGAAGAGAAAGAAGAGGGAGAAGGAATAGGAATCTGGCTGATAACAGTTAATTTGTAAGACAACAAAGTTTGGACATACTTTCAAATATTCGGAACAGATGACCACAGGTCGGGCCAGATAGAGAAACGTGTGTTTATTGTACTTTAAAGACATCACGGGGTGAGCTTGACACTAGCTGGCCGACATGTTGATAATGACAAGAATTTAAAATATAAAAAGAAATGGACTACAGTCTTTTCAACAGCCATATTATATATATATATATATATATATATATATATATATATATATATATATATATATATATATATATTATTTCAATAACTCAATATATATATATATATATATATATATATATATGTATATATATATATATATATATATATATCTTCTTCTTCTTTTTTCCTTCCTCATCTGCCTTTCAGCGTCGAGGGGAGATATCATTTGCGGTCTTTTGCTCTTCTGTTGGCCTCTGCTGCTGTTATGTTTCCTAGTGCTTCTAATATTCCATCGACCCATCTTTTTCGTGCTCGACCCTTGGGTCTGGTGTTCTCACAACGTTTGTTGAAGGCTCGTTGTGTTGTGTTTTGTTCTTTCTGCCTTGTAACGTGGCCAAACCATTGTATCTGTTGTTTCCTTATATATTCTATGGCGGGGGCTATTCCTAGCTTTTTTCTCAGTTCTCTATTTCTAATCTTATCCCTCAGAATGTTTCCTGTCATTCGTCTAACACATTTCATCTCTGTATGGGTTATTTTCTTATTGTTCTTGCATCTAGGGTCCAGTCTGGCATTGTAGCACAACGTTGGAATGAAGATTGTATTGTAAAGTGCTCGTTTTGCCTCCAGAGTTATTTCCTTGTTGGACAATAGTAGTGATAACTGTCCGATGATTTAACAAGCTTTGTTGCATCTTGATTCTATCTCTGCTGTTTGAGAATTATCGTTTTGTCATTAGACTTCCTAGGTATTTGAATTCCTCTACTTGTTTTATAGTATATTATATATATATATATATATATATATATATATATATATATATATATATATATATATATATATATATATATATATATATAAGTAAAGAACCCCCGTCACGCCAAGTGGCGTATAGGGAATATGGTGTTAGTGACCATACATTTTACAGACCTTCGCACAGGATTTTTGGGGTAATGTGGTCGGTATTACGCCCGTGCCGCTTTACTTTCCCAGAAAAAAATCCGGTACCCATTAATATATATATATTATATATATATATATATATATATATATATATATATATATATATCTATGCAGATAATAATAATAATAACAAACAAATATTAATTAGGAATGAAAACTACCAAGATTGGAAACAAACAAGAGACACCGGTAGGTTTATACAGCACTCGAACAAATCAACGAGCAGACAAACAAGAAACAACATAGAGAACAATAGGCAGGCCAAACTAGGCTTAGTTTCTCGTTTCTCTTCCTGGTAAATATTGTTTTTTTTTATTAATATTATTGTTTTCAGTCTAAATGACGGTGGTTTAGCTGGCAGTGTGTTAAAATGCAGGTCTCTTGTGGAAATGTGCTGTTCCGATTTATACGTGTTTGATCCTAGTTCGGCTGTTTGAATTAAATCGAGTGTTGTAGACATACTATTTTCTCTTATTTGATTGTCACATATAACAAAATTATGAAACTGTTTGGAATTATGTTCTGTAGTCATTTCTATCTATCTATCTATCTACCTATTGACCTTTCGAGTCGTAGCCGGCCCATAGGGCATAGACCCAGATGCTCTTTCTCTTATCTAATTTTTTTAATTCTAGAAATTTTCAATCCTTGTAAAGATCTTTTATCCAAACTCGCCATTTGTCTCTGTTCTGTGCAAGCAACTCTATCTCATTGAGGGAGTCGATTTCTGCTGCTCTGGCTCCTCTCATCAATGTTCTTCTCAGTGGCTCTCAGGATCGACCTCTTTTCCTCTTACTTGTTGTTTCCCACATGATGGCTTGCTTTGTTATTCGGTTATTATCTCTCCTCATCACACGTCCGACATATGACCATCGTCTTTTCTTGATTACTGAAGATATTAGTGGTTGATTGGCGATTTCTCTAATTTCCTCGTTTGTTTTGAAATCGTTCCACGCTATACCAAGTATTTTTCTTAGACATTTATTTTCGAATGCGTTCAACTTTGTTTCTTTGTCTCTTGTTGTTTTCCAGCTTTCACACGCATACGTAAGGGTTGATAGTACGTTTGATTTGAATAGTCTAAGTTTTGTGTTTGTGCTGATGAATTTGATTTCCACAACTTTTCAAGGCTTCTGAAAGACATTGCTGCTTTAGCTATTCTGATATTATTCAGTTATTTCTGCATCGGGTTTTTAATTTCTTTTTTGGCTTTGTTTAATTGAGAGCGCCAGTAATGTCGTAGTAAGACTTTGACTTTGTATAATTGAGAGCGCCAGTAATGTCGTAGTAAGACTTTGACTTTGTATAATTGAGAGCGCCAGTAATGTCGTAGTAAGACTTTGACTTTGTATAATTGAGAGCGCCAGTAATGTTGTAGTAAGACTTTGACTTTGTATAATTGAGAGCGCCAGTAATGTTGTATTAAGACTTTGACTTTGTATATTGAGAGCGCCAGTAATGTCGTATTAAGACTTTGACTTTGTATAATTGAGAGCGCCAGTAATGTCGTATTAAGACTTTGACTTTGTATAATTGAGAGCGCCAGTAATGTCGTATTAAGACTTTGACTTTGTATAATTGAGAGCGCCAGTAATGTCGTATTAAGACTTTGACTTTGTATAATTGAGAGCGCCAGTAATGTCGTAGTAAGACTTTGACTTTGCAGGTAAAATAACGAAGTTCAAACGCAGCTTGGTGCTCTTTAGTAAACTCACCTGAAACAGTAATGGGTACTTGACTCACTTGGTTGGAGAAAACTCAGCGATGAAGAACACTCGCCCCTCACCTCCGAATATTGTAGCCCAAAATGTAAATTTGTATATTTCGTTCCCTTAAGATTCATGTCATTATACATTGTTTACCGTTTTTTAATTCATCATCATCATATTCCCAAGCCTGCTGGCGTAGGTGATCATGTCTCTCTACAACTTTCGATCTCGACAATTATTTATCATTTCTGTTGTTGACCTTTCGCCAAACCATTCTCTTAAGTTGTCTGGTATCTTTCCTCTTTGTTTTTCTCTATCTCTTCGTCCCACAACTTTCCCAGTTGTCACAATATATTCCAGCTGTTCCTTCTCATTACATGGTCAAACAATTATGATTGTTTCTTCCTAATATTAGAAATTAGCTGTCCTTTTGCTTTTGTCTATCTCAGAACGTTTTCAATGTCTAATACATTTCAATTTAATAGGCATCATGGATATCCTATTCTATAGAAAACAAACTGTACTAACATGGGTCATATTTATACTTGCAATAAAAAAAAGGTCTTTGGGTGCATTATAATTTGATAGATTTTATTTTTCTACAAAAGAATATTAAACGGTCTGGAATAAGCTGTAAATGATGTATTTATTGTTATGATCAGACAGCAGAATCAATCATCTGTTTGGTGCCGGTCACACGATCAACGTTTCGATCGAGACACGAGACAGTGAGCCTTGAAAGATGGATGGAGAGGTATACACACGAGTAAGTAGAACGATTATATTAAAGAGTTGACGGCAAACACATTGGAAATTTGTAAACTAAAACATGCGAGATGAGAATGGGAAACAATGAAAGTGAATTCTTGGTAACCATAGATCCAAAAGTTCGTATGAAAACTAAAGAATGAAATATCACTGGTTGTTTTCTACATCGTAGTAAAATCCCTCAATTGTTGAAGTCTAAGCTGTCTCTGTCGGAGGATCGCATGCTGTTTCTGTTGTGATGAATGCTAGAATCGTCGTCACAACACACTGGGCAGACCTATAGGTTCATCTCACATCTCAGACAGATTTCTATCTATTCACACAACTAAACCGTTATTTCAATTGTCCCACCCTACGCGTATCTAGCTTGACTAGCGATATTCCCGTTACAGTCCCATTTTAAACAGATAATTTACATTTTAATATTGACTGATCTAGCAAGAGATCAATAAATGCACACATATATACCTCTAAGAAAATGCATAACGACTTGCATATATTCCAACACATCATTAAACATTGACTTGTGAAAATGACTAGTTTTGGTTTCAAATCCGGACCTGGAAAAAAACATCCATATACAAATTCGTCAGGAATATCTTAAAACAATACAGAATGAAAAGATAGTTCCGTGACGCTTTGAGCATACGAAGAATATAGCAAGGGTTCCTTCTACGTTCGGAAATGAATAGGGAACATGGTGCTAGTGTACGTATTTGTTAACGTACAACGGCATATTTTATGGGTGATGTGGTCGACATTACATCAGGCCGTCCCACTTTTACCAAATAAAAATCCGAGGTACCCATTTTCAGAGGCTGAGTGAAAGCCGAAACCGGAGCTGACTCTGGACTCTTAGCCAGCAGCGAGCACACAGGAGCTCGGCCATTGTGCCTTCGTACGAGTGATATAATGACATCCATGACATTTATTGGCAATGCGTTTGAGCATCAATCTAGCCGCCATATAACCTATAACAAAATATTTCAGCATCAATTTTTATAGGCTCGATGAACCCTGCAGCAGTGATGGCAGTCGAATAAGTGATTAACCAAATCCGAGAACTGCCAAAGAAATTTCGCATTCTCATTATCAAAGGCTTGTTAAAAAAATGTTCCCTCCACGTCTTGCTAAGTCTATGTAGAATATGGTGTTAGTGACCATAATTTTTATATGACTACCGCGCATTTTTGGGTGAAGTGGTCGGTATCACGCCATCTCACCGTTACTTCTCAGAAATAACTATGGTACCCATTTTTAGAGATTGGGTGAACCCTTAATTTGTCGGTAAAAAAAAAAAAAATTCAATTTCTGGGATTCGAATCTGGACCCTTCTGTTCAAGAAACGAGCGCACAAACTACTCAGCCACCGAGGCTCCTCAGAAACTTGTACATACCCCAAAATAGCATTGAGCGTTCTCTAACGGACATTACACAGTTTGCTATTTTTTTGGGCTTGTCATCAATCCACGCACAGCCCTATCAGGATGTTCTTAAAACACTTTCTTATACCCAAAATGGCATTGAGCAAAAGGGCAAGTACACACTGGCTGGTGAATAAATAATTAACTTTTAACCAACGTGGTTCTCTGACGCTCTCATTTACACAACCGTCTGTTTGTAGCTCATTTCCCGCTGCTGAAAAACAAGCTGCTTCTTGAACTGTTCTCGTGGCGCCATTTCAACAGCAAACACGACAGAACGCCGAGTATAGTCAAGGAAAAAAACAGCATACACCCAACAAGAAGGGTTAATAAATTAGCCTTTCCGAGCTGATCCAGGAAGTTGCCTGCACCTGGAGAGACAATCAAAATAAATATAACACAATAGGCAACAATATGTACAACAATATATATAACAATATGTACAATAATACATACAACAATATGTACACCAATATATACAACAATGTGTACAATAATATGTAGAACAATATGTACAATAATACATACAACAATATGTACAACAATATATACAACAATATGTACAACAATATGTAGAACAATATGTACAACAATATATACAATAATATATACAACAATATGTACAACAATATATACAACAATATGTACAACAATATATACAACAATATGTACAACAATATGTACCATAATATATACAACAATATATACAACAATATGTACAACAATATGTACAACAATATGCACAACAATATGTACAACAATATGTACAACAATATACAACAATATATAGAACAATATATACAACAATATGTACAACAATACACACAACAATATATACAACAATATGTAGAATAATATATACAACAATATGCACAACAATATGTACAACAATATGTACAACAATATATACAACAATATATAGAACAATATATACAACAATATGTACAACAATACACACAACAATATATACAACAATATATACACATACAAACATCCACAATTAAAAATTAATTAGCGGACAGAAAACCCAGAGTTACAATAACTAATTAAAAAAAATATTTCCGAAGACAAGAGAGAATATTGATTGGATACAACTATTAGACAAATGATAACAAATGCTAATAAATAGAATATAATGCAAAACCTAAAAGTTCATATAAAGATAGATAGAAAACAGACCTTCGGTAACTATGACAGATATGCAGCAGGAACCCTTGAGGATCAGTCTGAAAAGTGTTCCGTGTTGCAGTTTCCTCATATTCCAAGTCCGGCTTTCTGCCAGAGCTACTGAATTTAGTGCTTGAGCTTGAGCTGTGTTTTTCATTCGGATCGTGTTTCGATATTCCGATAGTTTACGATGAATGAGGATATCGCATGACGAAGGACAGTTCAGCTGCTTTCACTTTCGATGCCGTTTATCCTTATGTCTTTTGGCGTGTTATCTGGCTGCTATGATATGGAACTAGAGCTGCCATTCTTTGTTTGGATCCTTCTATGAAATTAGTTTTAATTCAGATGATTCCATTGGCACGGGCGGTTGAGCAATTATGAATTTTAATTAGTTTTCAGGGTTACCGGGACCTTCGACTAACCATATCTTTAGATAGAAAACACCGAGATATATATATATATATATATATATATATATATATATATATAGAGAGAGAGAGAGAGAGAGAGAGATAGAGAATAAATGTATCTTTAAAATATCATAACTCATCATCATCATCAAGTAACGGGCCTACTGGCGTAGGTGATCATGTCTCTCCACAACTTTCGATCTCGACAGTTATGTACCATTTCTGCTGTAAACCTTCTGCCAAGCCATTCTCTTAAGCTGTCTGGTATCTTTTCTCCTTGCTTCCCTCTATCTCTTCGTCCCTCAATTTTCCCAGTTGTTACAATATATTCCAGCTGTTCTCTTCTCATTACATGGCCAAAAAATGATGATTGTTTCTTTTTGCTTTGGCCTCTTTCAGAACGTTTTCATTTCTCTTCTTAGCTGTCCTTGGTTTTCTAAACATTCTTCTGTAAAACCACATTTCTATAGACTCCAGTAATTTTCTTGTCTGTTGTCCTATTGTCCACGATTCACATCGATATGTTAAGACTGGCTCTACATAACATTTAAGAACTCTTCTTCTTGTTTCTATTGTCAAAAATAACATAACTAGTGATGGAAAATGCAAGACAGAAATAAGCACATGGATAAGAATGGTAACAGGACATTTTTAACAACATATTTATATGGTTATGATTATGGAAGACCCCGGTATCACTGCAAACAAATTAAAATACACACTAGCATCAAAGTCAATAACAGCAGAACTAAAACTTAGAACGTTAAATTGCTGTATGGTACAGAAACAAGGACACTAATTGAGAAAACGGAGAAGAAAACAGAAGCTCTTGAGAAGTGATTGATAGAACTTCATGGGAATATTTGGTAAACAGAGAAGTTTTGGTTTAGTCAACGGATCATCCTCATTGCACAACAGACAACTCTATAGTGCTCAGATCCCTCCTCAGCACTTTTCCCGGTATGAAGCACGCACGCCACCCACTAGCGAAAGTATTGAAGATGGCTGCAGTTCGGTTGCATGAACTCCTTAACACCAGAGAAGACATTCCTCTAACTTCATCAGTTGCCTCTTACAACTTGCGTGACTCTATTCCTCCCTCCCCTGACAGTGACTCTATTCCTCCCTCCCCTGACAGTGACTCTATTCCTCCCTCTCCTGACAGTGACTCTATTCATCCCTTCCCTGACAGTGACACTATTCCTCCCTCCCCTGACAGTGACACTATTCCTCCCTCCCCTGACAGTGTTCTATTTCCCCGCCCCCACAGTGACTCTATTCCTCCCTCTCCGGCAGTGACACTATTCCTCCATCCCCAGACAGTGATTCTATTCTCCCCGCCCCCCACAGTGACTCTATTCCTCCCTCTCCAGCAGTGACTCTATTCCTCCATCCCCTGACAGTGATTCTATTCTCCCCGCCCTCGACAGTGACTCTATTCCTCCCTCCCCTGACAGTGATTCTCTTCTCCCCGCCCCCGACAGTGACTCTATTTGTCCCTCCCCTGACAGTGACTCAATTTCTCCCTCCCTGATAGTAATTCTCTTGTACCGCCCCACAGTGACTCTATTCCTCCCTCCCCTGACAGTGACTCAATTCCTCCCTCCCCTAACAGTGAATCTATTCCTCCCTCCCCTGACAGTGACTCTATTCCACCCTCCCCTGACAGTGACTCTATTCCTCTCTTCCCTGACAGTGACACTATTCATCCCTCCCCTGACAGTGACACTATTCCTCCCTCCCCTGAAAGTGGTTCTATTTCCCCGCCCCCACAGTGACTCTATTCCTCCCTCTCCGGCAGTTACACTATTCCTCCATCCCCTGACAGTGATTCTATTCTCCCCACCCTCGACAGTGACTCTATTCCTCCCTCCCCTGACAGTGATTCTATTCTCCCCACCCTCGACAGTGACTCTATTCCTCCCTGCCCTGACAGTGACTCTATTCCTCCATCCCCTGACAGTGATTCTATTCTCCCCACCCTCGACAGTGACTCTATTCCTCCCTCCCCTGACAGTGATTCTCTTCTCCCCGCCCCCGACAGTGACTCTATTCCTCCCTCCACTGACAGTGACTCTATTCCTCCCTGCCCTGACAGTGACTCTATTCCTCCCTCCCCTGAAAGTGGTTCTATTTCCCCGCCCCCACAGTGACTCTATTCCTCCCTCTCCAGCAGTGACTCTATTCCTCCATCCCCTGACAGTGATTCTATTCTCCCCACCCTCGACAGTGACTCTATTCCTCCCTCCCCTGACAGTGATTCTCTTTCTCCCCGCCCCGACAGTGACTCTATTCCTCCCTCCCCTGACAGTGACTCTATTCCTCCCTGCCCTGACAGTGACTCTATTCCTCCCTCCCCTGACAGTGACTCTATTCCTCCCTGCCCTGACAGTGACTCTATTCCTCCCTCCCCTGACAGTGACTCTATTCCTCCCTGCCCTGACAGTGACTCTATTCCTCCCTCTCCTGACAGTGACTCTATTCCTCCCTGCCCTGACAGTGACTCTATTCCTCCCTGCCCTGACAGTGACTCTATTCCTCCCTGCCTGACAGTGACTCTATTCCTCCCTCTCCTGACAGTGACTCTATTCCTCCCTCCCCTGACAGTGACTCTATTCCTCCCTCTCCTGACAGTGACTCTATTCCTCCCTGCCCTGACAGTGACTCTATTCCTCCCTCCCCTGACAGTGACTCTATTCCTCCCTGCCCTGACAGTGACTCTATTCCTCCCTCCCCTGACAGTGACTCTATTCCTCCCTCCCCTGACAGTGACTCTATTCCTCCCTCCCCTGACAGTGACTCTATTCCTCCCTCTCCTGACAGTGACTCTATTCCTCCCTCTCCTGACAGTGACTCTATTCCTCCCTCTCCTGACAGTGACTCTATTCCTCCCTCCCCTGACAGTGACTCTATTCCTCCCTCCCCTGACAGTGACTCTATTCCTCCCTCCCCTGACAGTGACTCTATTCCTCCCTCTCCTGACAGTGACTCTATTCCTCCCTCTCCTGACAGTGACTCTATTCCTCCCTCCCTGACAGTGACTCTATTCCTCCCTCCCCTGACAGTGACTCTATTCCTCCCTGCCCTGACAGTGACTCTATTCCTTCCTCCCCTGACAGTGACTATATTCCCCCTCCGCCTGTGAGTGACTCTATTCCTCCCTCCCCTGACAGTGACTCTATGTCTTCCTCCCTTCGACAGTGACTCTATTCCTCCCTCCCCCTAACAGTGACTCTATTCCTCCCTCCCCTGACAGTGACTCTATTCCTCCCTCCACTAACAGTGACTCTATTCCTCCCTCCCCTAACAGTCACTCTATTCCTCCCTCCCCTGACAGTGACTCTATTCCTCCCTGCCCTGACAGTGACTCTATTCCTCCCTCCCCTGACAGTGACTCTATTCCTCCCTCCCCTGACAGTGACTCTATTCCTCCCTCCCCTGACAGTGACTCTATTCCTCCCTCCCCTGACAGTGACTCTATTCCTCCCTCCCCTGACAGTGACTCTATTCCTCCCTCCCCTGACAGTGACTCTATTCTCCCTCCCCTGACAGTGACTCTATTCCTCCCTCCCCTGACAGTGACTCTATTCCTCCCTCCCCTGACAGTGACTCTATTCCTCCCTCCCCTGACAGTGACTCTATTCCTCCCTCCCCTGACAGTGACTCTATTCCTCCCTCCACTAACAGTGACTCTATTCCTCCCTCCCCTAACAGTCACTCTATTCCTCCCTCCCCTGACAGTGACTCTATTCCTCCCTGCCCTGACAGTGACTCTATTCCTCCCTCCCCTGACAGTGACTCTATTCCTCCCTCCCCTGACAGTGACTCTATTCCTCCCTCCCCTGACAGTCACTCTATTCCTCCCTCCCCTGACAGTGACTCTATTCCTCCCTGCCCTGACAGTGACTCTATTCCTCCCTCCCCTGACAGTGACTCTATTCCTCCCTGCCCTGACAGTGACTCTATTCCTCCCTCCCCTGACAGTGACTCTATTCCTCCTGCCCTGACAGTGACTCTATTCCTCCCTCTCCTGACAGTGACTATATTCCCCCCTCCGCCTGAGAGTGACTCTATTCCTCCCTCCCCTGACAGTGACTCTATGTCTTCCTCCCTTCGACAGTGACTCTATTCCTCCCTCCCCCTAACAGTGACTCTATTCCTCCCTCCCCTGACAGTGACTCTATTCCTCCCTCCACTAACAGTGACTCTATTCCTCCCTCCCCTAACAGTCACTCTATTCCTCCCTCTCATAACAGTGACTCTATTCCTCCCTCCCCTAACAGTGACTCTATTCCTCCTCCCCTGACAGTGACTCTATTCCTCCCTCCCCTAACAGTGACTCTATTCCTCTCTCCCCGACAGTGACTCTATTCCTCCCTCCCCTGACAGTGACTCTATTCCTTCCTCCCCTGACAGTGACTCTATTCCTTCTCCCCTAACAGTGACTCTATTCCTCCCTTCCATGACAGTGACTCTATTCCACCCTCCCCTAACAGTGACTCCCTTCCTCCCTCCCATGACAGTGGACTCTATTCCTCCCTCCCCTGACAGTGACTCTATTCCTCCCTCCCATGACAGTGACTCTATTCCTCCCTCCACTAACAGTGACTCTTATCCTCCCTCCCCTGACAGTGACTCTATTCCTCCCTCCCCTAACAGTGACTCTATTCCTCCCTCCCCTGACAGTGACTCTATTCCTACCTCCCCTGACAGTGACTCTATTCCTCCCTCCCCTGACAGTGACTCTATTCCTTCTCCCCTGACAGTGACTCTTTTCCTCCCTCCCCTGACAGTGACTCTATTCCTCCCTCCCCTAACAGTGAATCTATTCCTCCCTCCCCTGACAGTGACTGCATTCCTCCCTCCCCTGACATTGACTCTATTCCTCCCTCCCCTGACAGTGACTCTATTCCTACCTCCCCTGACAGTGACTCTATTCCTCCCTCCCCTGACAGTGACTCTATTCCTTCTCCCCTGACAGTGACTCTATTCTCCCTCCCCTGACAGTGACTCTATTCTCCCTCCCCTGACAGTGACTGTATTCCTCCCTCCCCTGACAGTGACTCTATTCCTCCCTCCCCTGACAGTGACTCTATTCCTTCCTCCTCTGACAGTGACTCTATTCCCCCTCCCCTCTGATAGTGGCTCTATTCCTCCCCTCTTGACTTTAACTCTATTCCTTCCTCCCCTAACAGTGACTCTATTTCCCCCCTCCCCTCTGAGAGTGGCTCTATCCCCCCCCCCGACATTAACTCTATTCCTCCCTCCCCTGACAGTGACTCTATTCCCCCCTTCCCTCTGACAGTGACTCTATTCCTCCCTCCCCTGACAGTGGCTCTATTCCTCCCTCCGCCTAACAGTGACTCTATTCCTCCCTCCCCTGACAGTGACTCTATTCCTCCCTCCACTAACAGTGACTCTATTCCTCCCTCCCCTAACAGTCACTCTATTCCTCCCTCTCCTAACAGTGACTCTATTCCTCCCTCCCCTAACAGTGACTCTATTCCTCCCTCACCTGACAGTGACTCTATTCCTCCCTCCCCGACAGTGACTCTATTCCTCCCTCCCCTGACAGTGACTCTATTCCTCCCTCCCTGACAGTGACTCTATTCCTTCTCCCTAACAGTGACTCTATTCCTCCCTTCCATGACAGTGACTCTATTCCTCCCTCCCATAACAGTGACTCCCTTCCTCCCTCCCCTGACAGTGACTCTCTTCCTCCCTCCCCTGACAGTGACTCTATTCCTCCCTCCCCTGACAGTGACTCTATTCCTTCCTCCACTAACAGTGACTCTATTCCTCCCTCCCCTGACAGTGACTCTATTCCTCCCTCCCCTAACAGTGACTCTATTCCTCCCTCCCCTGACAGTGACTCTATTCCTCCCTCCCCTGACAGTGACTCTATTCTCCCTCCCCTGACAGTGACTCTATCCTTCTCCCCTGACAGTGACTCTATTCCTCCCTCCCCTGACAGTGACTCTATTCCTCCCTCCCCTAACAGTGAATCTATTACTCCCTCCCCTGACAGTGACTGTATTCCTCCCTCCCCTGACAGTGACTCTATTCCTCCCTCCCCTAACAGTGACTCTATTCCTCCCTCCTCTAACTGTGACTCTATTCCTCCCTCCCCTGACAATGACTCTATTCCTCCCTCCCCTGACAATGACTCTATTACCCCTCCCCTGACAGTGACTCTATTCCTCCTCCGCCCCGACAGTGACTCTACTCCTCCCTACCCTAACAGTGACTCTAATTCCCCTCCTCTGACAGTGACTATTCATTCCTCCGCTCAGACAGTGACTCATTCCCCCCTTCCCTAACAGTGACTCTCCCCGACAGTGACTCTATTCCTCCTTCCCCTGACAGTGACTCTATTCCTCCCTCCCCTGACAGTGACTCTAATTCCCCTCCTCTGACAGTGACTATTCCTTCCTCCGTCCAGACAGTGACACATTCCCCCTCCCCTAACAGTGACTCTATTCCTCCCTCCCCGACAGTGACTCTATTCCTCTCTCCCCTGACAGTGACTCTATTCCTCCCTCCCTGACAGTGACTCTATTCCTTCTCCCCTAACAGTGACTCTATTCCTCCCTTCCATGACAGTGACTCTATTCCTCCCTCCCCTAACAGTGACTCCCTTCCTCCCTACCCTGACAGTGACTCTCTTCCTCCCTCCCCTGACAGTGACTCTATTCCTCCCTCCCTGACAGTGACTCTATTCCTCCCTCCACTAACAGTGACTCTATTCCTCCTCCCCTGACAGTGACTCTATTCCTCCCTCCCCTGACAGTGACTCTATTCCTCCTCCCCTGACAGTGACTCTATTCCTCCCTCCCCTGACAGTGACTCTATTCCTCCCTCCCCTGACAGTGACTCTATTCCTTCTCCCCTGACAGTGACTCTATTCCTCCCTCCCCTGACAGTGACTCTATTCCTCCCTCCCCTAACAGTGAATCTATTCCTCCCTCCCCTGACAGTGACTGTATTCCTCCTCCCCTGACAGTGACTCTATTCCTCCCTCCCTTAACAGTGACTCTATTCCTCCCTCCTCTAACTGTGACTCTATTCCTCCTCCCCTGACAGTGACTCTATTCCTCCCTCCCCTGACAGTGACTCTATTACCCCCTCCCTGACAGTGACTCTATTCCTCCTCCGCCCCGACAGTGACTCTACTCCTCCCTCCCCTAACAGTGACTCTAATTCCCCTCCTCTGACAGTGACTATTCCCCCCTCCCCTAACAGTGACTCTCCCCGACAGTGACTCTATTCCTCCCTCCCCTGACAGTGACTCTATTCCTCCCTCCCCTGACAGTGACTCTATTCCTCCTTCCCCTGACAGTGACTCTATTCCTCCCTCCCCTGACAGTGACTCTAATTCCCCTCCTCTGACAGTGACTATTCCTTCCTCCGTCCAGACAGTGACTCATTCCCCCCTCCCCTAACAGTGACTCTATTCCTCCTCCGCGCCGACATTGAATCTATTCCTCCCTCCCTAACAGTGACTCTATTACTCCTCTGCCCCGACAGTGACTCTATTACCCCCTCCCCTGACAGTGACTCTATTTCTTCCTCCCCCGACAGTGACCTCTGATAGCTCCAAATGATAGACAGGAGAACCTATGACATCCCCAAAAGATAGACAGGAGAACCTATCACATCCCCAAAAGATAGACAGGAGAACCTATGACATCATCAAAAGATAGACAGGAGAACCTATGACATGCCCAAAGATAGACTGGAGAACCTATGACATCATCAAAAGATAGACATGAGAACCTATGACATCACCAAAAGATAGAAAGGAGAACCTATGACATCCTCAAAAGATAGACAGGAGAACCTATGACATCATCAAAAGATAGACATGAGAACCTATGACATCACCAAAAGATAGACAGGAGAACCTATGACATCACCAAAAGATAGACAGGAGAACCTCTGACATCACCAAAAGATAGACAGGAGAACCTATGACATCATCAAAAGATAGACATGAGAACCTATGACATCATCAAAAGATAGACAGGAGAACCTATGACAGCATCAAAAGATAGACAGGAGAACCTATGACATCATCAAAGATAGACAGGAGAACCTATGACATCATCAAAAGATAGACCGGAGACCCTCTGACATCATCAAAAGATAGACAGGAGAACCTCTGACATCCCAAAAGATAGACAGGAGAACCTATCACATCATCAAAAGATAGACATGAGAACCTATGACATCACCAAAAGATAGACAGGAGAACCTATGACATCACCAAAAGATAGACAGGAGAACCTCTGACATCACCAAAAGATAGACAGGAGAACCTCTGACATCACTAAAAGATAGACAGGAGAACCTATGACATCACTAGATGATAGACAGGAGAACCTATGACATCACCAAAAGATAGACAGGAGAACCTATGACATCACCAAAAGATAGACAGGAGAACCTATGACATCACTAAAAGATAGACAGGAGAACCTATGACATCACTAAAAGATAGACAGGAGAACCTATGACATCACCAAAAGATAGACAGGAGAACCTATGACATCCCGAAGAGATAGATAGGAGAACCTATGACATCACCAAAAGATAGACAGGAGAACCTATGACATCCCGAAAAGATAGACAGGAGAACCTATGACATCACTAAAAGATAGACAGGAGAACCTATGACATCACTAAATGATAGACAGGAGAACCTATGACATCACCAAAAGATAGACAGGGAACCTATGACATTCCCAAAATATAGAGAGGAGAACCTATGACATCACTAAATGATAGACAGGAGAACCTATGACATCACCAAACTATAGACAGGGGAACCTATGAAATTCCCAAGATATAGAGAGGAGAACCTATGACATCATCAAAAGATAGACATGAGAACCTATGACATCATCAAAAGATAGACAGGAGAACCTATGACATCATCAAAAGATAGACAGGAGAACCTATGACATCATCAAAAGATAGACAGGAGAACCTATGACATCAACAAAAGATAGACCGGAGAACCTCTGACATCATCAAAAGATAGACAGGAGAACCTCTGACATCCCCAAAAGATAGACAGGAGAACCTATGACATCATCAAAAGATAGACATGAGAACCTATGACATCCCCAAAGATAGACAGGAGAACCTATGACATCACCAAAAGATAGACAGGAGAACCTCTGACATCACCAAAAGATAGACAGGAGAACCTCTGACATCACTAAAAGATAGACAGGAGAACCTATGACATCACTAAAAGATAGACAGGAGAACCTATGACATCACCAAAAGATAGACAGGAGAACCTATGACATCACCAAAAGATAGACAGGAGAACCTATGACATCACTAAAAGATAGACAGGAGAACCTATGACATCACTAAAAGATAGACAGGAGAACCTATGACATCACCAAAAGATAGACAGGAGAACCTATGACATCCCGAAAAGATAGATAGGAGAACCTATGACATCACCAAAAGATAGACAGGAGAACCTATGACATCCCGAAAAGATAGACAGGAGAACCTATGACATCACTAAAAGATATACAGGAGAACCTATGACATCACTAAATGATAGACAGGAGAACCTATGACATCACCAAAAGATAGACAGGGGAACCTATGACATTCCCAAAATATAGAGAGGAGAACCTATGACATCACTAAATGATAGACAGGAGAACCTATGACATCACCAAACTATAGACAGGGGAACCTATGACATTCCCAAAATATAGAGAGGAGAACCTATGACATCACCAAAAGTTAGAGAGTAGAACCTATGACATCACCAAAAGATAGACAGGAGAACCTATGACATCCCCAAAAGATAGAGGGTAGAACCTATGACATCGGCAAAGAAAGATACATGATTAAATGGTGCAATATGGTAGCCAACCTTCGATACAAAAACAGTACAATATGATGACGTAACGTAACTAATTAGGGGAGTAAATAAATGTAGTGCTGTTCCCTATCAGGCATGTTCGTAAGTGAAGATTAAGGAGGGTCATGCTTGGGACTGGCTATCCTGTACTGTAAAAGAATATGCCACAAAAATCTTCACAAACATGGATTCATGAATAGGTGCTTGCGCAGAAAAAAAGGATGAAAAATGGCAGGACAAAATCACTAACATAGAATTATAGAAAGTACCAGTCAGTTATCAGTAGATAAAGAGATACAACGAAGACGATAGCGTGGATAGGAGGACACACACTGCAGACACCAACTGAGAGTATTACACAATATACCCTTTTTTGGAATCCCCAGGGAAAAAGACAAAGAGGAAGAACAAAATATTCTCGGAGAAGACAGATGGAAACAGAGATAATGATGATGGGGAATATATGGAATGATCGTAAAAGATTGCCAAGAAACAGAAGGCTTGGAAAGTGTGTGTTGAAGACCTACACTCCATAGAGAGTTTAAAGGTAGAAGAAGAAGAACGTAACTAAATGATCATATATTAACTTTTTATCTGAACTTTAAAGATATACTCTGATCTCAGCTTCGTTTCCTTTCATTTCAATGCTTTCAAATATTTATCACAGTACCAAGGGAGATAAACTCTTCATTCATGTTCATATTTTAACAAATTCTCTCCCTGATATAGAAGCAACTACATTAAAATGCATATACGCTTCATATATGTAAGACAATTGGAGGTCATAATATAAATAATCATCTAAGGTATGCTGATAATACAGTATGAATCGCTAAGTTTGAAAATGACTTGCAAGAAATGTTAGAGGTTATAGTGAAGGAAAGCAAAAATAAAGGACTCAGTTTTAATAGCAGAAAGACAAGTGATGGTATCAACAAAGAAAAGGACTTAACCACAAAACGCAATAAAGACAAGTGGAACAATAGTAAAACAGGTAAATGAATTTAAATATTTGGGAACTTTGTTAACCTCAGATGGTAGATGTACAAAAGAGGTGAGATGCACAATGGCTCAGACAAAGCAACGTTCCAAAAAATGAGGAATCATTTTGACAATAGAAACAGGAAAGAGAGTTCTTAAATGTTATGTAGAGCCACTCTTAACATATGGATGTAAATCATGGACAATAGGACAACTGACAAGAAATCACTGGAGGCTGTAGAAATATGGTTTTACAGAAGATTGTTGATAATACAATGGACAGCTAAGAAGAGTAATGAAAACGTTCTGAAAGAGGTCAAAACAAAAAAGAGCTAAAATCCAACATTAGGAAGAAACAATCATCACATTTTGGACATTTTATGAGAAAGGAAAAGCTGGAATATATTGTAACACCTGAGAAAATTGAGGGAAGAAGAGATAGAGGGAAGCAAAGAGAAACTATACCAGATAGCTTAAGAGAATGGTTTGGCGGAAGGTTAACAACAGAAATGATACATAACTGTATTATATATTATGTAAGATAGAAAGTTATGGAGAGACATGATCACCTACGCCAGCAGGCTTGGGAATATGATGATGATGAATTAAAAACGGTAAACAATGTATAATGACATGTATCTTAAGGAAACGAAATATACAAATTTACATGTTGGGCTGCAATATTCGCCAGCAGGCATGGTACTTGACAATGATGATCATGATGTAAGACATAAAAGGTATAAGAGAAGACGAATTTAAACAATTTGCCTGCATCATTCTATCTATCTATCTATTGACCTTTCGAGCCGTAACCGGCCCATAGGGCGTAGACCAAGATACACCTTCTCCTATATGAATTTTTGTTCTAGCAGTTTTCTTTTAAAGATATTTTATCAAATCTCGCCATCTGTCTCTGTTCTGTGCAAGCAGTTCTATCTCATTGAGGGAGCCGATTCCTGCTGCTCTTGCCTCTCTCATCAATGTTCTTCTCAGTGTCTCCCTGGGTCTTCCTCTTTTTCTTTTACCTGTTGTTTCCCATATGAGGGCTTGCTTTGCTATTCGATTATTATCTCTTCTCATCACATGTCCAACGTATGACCATCGTCTTTTCTTTATTACTGAAGATATTAGTGGTTGATTGGCGATTTCTCTAATTTCCTCATTTGTTTTGAATTCGTTCCATTCTATACCAAGTATTTTCCTTAGACATTTATTTTCGAATGCGTTCAACTTTGTTTCTATATCTCTTGTTGTTTTCCAGCTTTCACACGCATACGTAAGGGTTGATAGTACATTTGATTTGAATAGCCTAAGTTTTGTGTTTGTGCTGATGAGTTTTGATTTCCACAACTTTTCAAGGCTTCTGAAAGACATTGCTGCTTTAGCCAGTCTGATTCTAATTTCTTTGCTCGTATCCCCTTCTCGATCAATGTGACTTCCAAGATAGATAAAGTGATCGATCTCTTCTACTGTTTGTTTTCCATGTATATTTTGTCACTTGTTGGAATTAAACTTTTCATGACTTTAGTCTTCATCATTAATGACAAGTAAATTGCTATTCTTTATAGTAGACATCGGTTGCAAGTTGGAATAACTAATGTAAAATTGCAGCCGTCTATAGTATTAATAAGCGCCTCTGGGTTGAAAGGAATCACCAAATGTTTGTGACGTTTTCGACCGTCTATAGCTCGCATAGCTGAAGACTTCACAAACTTTAATTCCGGGATTCCCCTCTCAGCTTGCAGGCCTTAGTGAAACTATAGATGGCTGTGTGTAAAACTCACGTATAACACAAAAAGGTTTTTTGTATCCAACAGCACATCCATGTGGGCAGTAACCCGTCACGTGGTGACATGACTCGTTATTGGCACATCGTCCGCAATCCGAGGAACAATCGAGGCCATATTTGTTGGTGCTGCAATCTGAAGAAAGGCACAATTACGGTCAATGTTTTGACACAATCTATATAAGGTGAGATAATAATCTACATTTTTATTCCCCTCCATTTTTTAAGTCTTTGCCAGTGCTACGGAGTTCGTGAATCTGAGCTGAAACCATCTTCAGTGCTTTCGCTAGCTTGTGATTGCGGTGCTCAAAGCTGCAATGGTGATGAAATGAGAATCTGCGTACATGGAGATGTTCTATGTACATGGAGATGTTCGAAGCACATGAAGATTTTTGATGTACAATTGAGATGTTCGATGTACAATGGAGATGTTCGATGCACGTGTTCGATGCACATGTTCGATGCACATGGAGATGTTCATGTACATGGAGATGTTCGATGTACATGGAGATGTTCGATGTACATGGAGATGTTCATGTACATGGAGATGTTCGATGTACAATGGAGATGTTCGACGTACAATGGAGATGATTTGTCGGCTACGACTAAACTAAGCTAACCTACGGTTTGCACTGTTCAATTATTATCTTTAAGTGTAAGCTGCGGCTGTTCAATTGTTATCTTAAAGTGTAAGCTGTAGCTGTTCAATTGTTATCTTAAAGTGTAAGATGTAGCTGTTCAATTGTTATCTTAAGTGTAAGCTGTTATTTTGTCACGTACAAGAATAAACGAGATAGAGATAGAAAGATAGATAGATAGAGAGAGAGAGAGAGAGAGAGAGAGAGAGAGAGAGAGAGAGAGAAAAAGAAAGAAAAGATGAAGAATAGAGAACACCATTATCTATCTTTTTTGTTTGTAATAGTCCAAGTTTATTATTGATAAGAAAACCATACAGTTGTCTATTTACTTAAAGGTAATATGATATGCAAGCATTGAATAACAATCGTCCGATTGAAGAAAGGTACAAACGTTTTATTTATTGAAAAATCATAAACTATTGATTTACTATATACAAGAAAGAGATAAACGATTACACAAATATAGGACGAAAAGGGATAGGTATTTGATGAGAGAGTGTAGTTATTAAAGCAAAATGGTGTACGCTATATATGTTTAAGTGTGTAGTGCTGTAAATGAATATAAAAGTCGTGAAGTCACAGAAATGAACCTTGTTTCACGATATTGTGAAACGAAAAGATGTAAGAAAATTAGATACAAGAGATCTTGTTAGTAAAATATATAACAATATTAAATCAGTACAAAAAGTAAAGTACCCCCGTCACGCCAAATGGCGTATAGGGATATGGTGTTAGTGACCATACATTTTACAGACCTTCGGCACATGATTTTTGGGGTAATGTGGTCGGTATTACGCCCGTGCCGCTTTACTTTCCCAGATAAAAATCCGGTACCCATTAAAGTCTGGGTGAACCGGAGGCCGTCGGTTGAGATCGAACCCTACCTCTTGTCCTTTTGTAGTTCAGTTCACTAACCATTGAGCTATCGCGGCTCTATTCAATCAGTAGGAAGAGATAAATTAAATGATTTTTCTTATCTGGAAAGGATGCACAGAGATTCTTTACCATACAAAACATATAATAAAAGAGGAGATGGAAGAAGAGTCCGTTATAGACCCAGAGAAAGATGAACTGTCAATATCGGAGTAACGCTATAATAACATCAATTGACAATGATTGATGCTGTCAGAATGGCAAGAACTAGATCTTTATATCTTTCTCGACACCCAAAGGTAAAAGAGAAGGTGAAAAGAAAGAAGAAAGTTTGAAGAGACAATAAGGCTTAACGTCTACATAAGGACAAACTAAAAGAGTGAAATAGTTTGGGTAATTGCCTATAATAGAACCCACATAATGAGCAGCACAAATATACAACATGGAAGTATTCAAATGAAGGAACGACACAGGAAAAGAGAGACACTAATTTTATTCAAGGTGATATGTACACAATTAGTGATGTCTAGAAGGTTCCACAATTCTTTTAAAGGTGACATGTACACAATTAGTGATGCCCAGAACGCTCAACAATTCTATTAAAGGTGACATGCACACAATTAGTGATGCCCAGAAAGCTCCACAATTCTATTAAAGGTGACATGTACACAATTAGTGATGCCCAGAAAGTTCAACAATTCTATTCAAGGTAACATGTACACAATTAGTGATGCCCAGAACGCTCAACAATTCTAATCAAGGCAACATGTACACATTTAGTGATGTCCAGACATCATGATAGTGATGTCCCTGACAGTCATGTGCACAGGAGGCTTTCGCCGCACAGGCAGATAACTCCGACTTCGGAGGTACTCATATTTTTTTTCCGTCGATGAGTAATTGACGTTTCAATCCGGGACAGGAAACAGCTTAAGGGACAGAGTAAGAAACACTGACCTGAGGAAGAAACTCGAAATTGAACCAGCCATCGAATACATAAAGAATAAACAGATAAATTGGTTCGGCCACATTTTAACAAGACAAAAAGAACTAACAATGACTCAAAGAGCCATAAACAAACGCTACGAAAATGCCAGATTAAAAGGAAGACCGAGAAATAGATGGATAAAGGGAATACTAGAGTCACTAGGAGGGACAACACCAGAAGAGGCCAACAGACGAACAAAGAATCGCAGATTGTATCTCCCCTCGACGCCAACGGCAATGGAGGAAGGATAGAAGAAGAAGAAGATGAATCCTAGCCTCGCTGATGAGGCCAGGGGTGGTTGCCGCAGAGAGAAATCATAAATAAAAATCCTAACCGAGTGTAGGTTACAACCTCTCTGTCTCGAGACCAACCAGTCCCCCATTTGGTCCAATTGACAATCCACTGTTGGCATCAAATATAATGACAATAAATTGTGATTTCACTTCTGTGTGTAGATTACGAGTTTAGCCTACATTCTGTTAACTTTGAACGAATTAATGGAATGTGGGATTTGGAAAGTGGGATTTTGGAAGTCTTGCAGATGTTGTAAAATCAATTTACACGTTTTTGTTTGTTGTCTTGTTTTACTGACGAAGGCCTGTGGTCGAAACGTTTACTATTTTTTAAAGTTTTTTAAAATTTTATTTAAGTAAGGCTGCTTTATACGACGATATATTTATTTGCAGTCTGTAGAAATGTGGTTTTACAGAAGAATGTTGAGAATACCATGCACAGCTTGGAAGAGTAATGAAAATGTTATGAAAGAGGTTAAAGTAAAAAGAGAGCTACTTTCCAATATTAGAAAGAAACAATCATCATTTTTTGGCCATGTAATGAGAAGGGAACAGTTGGAATATATTGTAACAACTGGAAACAATAAGGGACGATGAGATAGAGGGAAGCAAAGAGAAAAAATACCAGACAGCTTAAGAGAATGGCTTGCCAGAAGGTCAACAACAGAAATGATAAATAACTGTCGAGATCGAAAGTTGTGGAGGGACTTGATCACCTACGCCAGCAGGCTCGGTACTTGATGATGATATTTATTTGTCAACGAATCTTTGGGCTCTACGGCGACATCGCACGCTATTATGCCCCCCCCCCCCCCAAAAAAAAAAAAAAAACAAAAAACTCCCTGAAATAATTTCTGTGTCTATATCCCAGAAGTTGTGGAAAAAGATTATAAATAAAGATGGGGTATTTTTACTTTTGCGTTTATGTATCAGTAAGATAGACAAATTTTAAATCCTTTCCTTACACCAAAAAAAAAAAAAAAATATTTGAAAGCATGCAAACAAAGTAAGTATAAAACAGTTCATTTGGAATATAAACATGTGTTTCCTCACATACTATCAACGCACATCCGGCCTCTCCATCCCGGCGTGCACCGCGTAGGACACGACCCGTCAAAATGTCACATGATGACTGACAGCGACCACAGCTCAGAGCGCAGTTCGTGCCAAACGATCCTGGTCGACATGCTGGAAGATGGGCAATATACTTATCAAATGTTGGGAAGGCCAGGCTAAATAAAGTTTCAAAGTTCTTTATTTGTTTATCCATCTATTCACACAAACGTCCCTTTATTTCTCAGACCAAACAGTTATTCATTACTCAGTCTTATTCTCTTTCTCTCACCTAAATATTTGTGTATCTCTCATTAGAGTTTCTATTACTATGCCAAGTTTATCATATAAGATATACTGTATTATGTTTCACCTAAATCTGTGTGCAACTCTCATTAGAGTTTCTATTACTATGTCAAGTTTATCATATAAGATAGATTATGTTTCACCTAAATCTTTGTGTATCTCTCATTAGAGTTTCTATTACTATGCCAAGTTTATCATACAAGATAGATCATGTTTCACCTAAATCTTTGTGCATCTCTCATTAGAGTTTCTATTTCTATGCCAAGTTTATCATACAAGATAGTTTATGTTTCACCTAAATCTTTGTGCATCTCTCATTAGAGTTTCTATCACTATGCCAAGTTTATCATATACGATAGATTATGTTTCACCTAAATCTTTGTGTATCTCTCATTAGAGTTTCTATTACTATGCCAAGTTTATCATACAAGATAGTTTATGTTTCACTTAAATCCAAGTTTCATCTATACAAAGAATGTTCTATTATTATAATGTTTAGTGCAGAATACAGCTTCCAAAGAATTTAAAAAATATATATATTATGCATTCCATTTTTTTGACAATGGATATTAGAAAAATAGTTCTTCAATATTATGTGAAGTCAAAAAAAAATAAACTAAAAATAAGCGAGGTAAATCTGAAAAGAGTACAAAAGTGTATTTGGGCACAATAATAACATTAGAAGGAAGATGCACTACAGAAACAAATATCAGAATATAACACGCCAAAGTGGCATTTCAGAAAATAAGAAAAAAAAGCAATCGTATACAGGTCTTTGTCAATAGAAGTGAGAAGAAGAATTCAATCGGTACAATGTAGAGCCAATGCTGAGACGAGAAAACAAACCATGGACAGAAGCCAAACAAATTAAAAGACGATGTGACTCCTCAGAGATTGGGTTTCTCAGAAGAATATTGTGAGTTCCCGGGACAGATAATAAAGACCAACGGGGACATTTCCAAAGAGGCTAAAACAAAAAGGGAGCTATAAAAAAAACATCAGAAAGAAAACAAGCGACATTTTTCAGATACATCATGAGAGTAGAAACGTTGGAATACTTGGTTTGGTTACAAGTGAAAATACTAGATAAAACAAAAAGGAAAGAAATCATGGACGACAAAGAGAGAAGATACTAGATAGCTTGGTATCTTGGCACCGACAACAGTCAACTCAACAACATAATTGATATGATGCACTGCGGACAGAAAATTGTGGAAGGACATGATCGCCTACGGCAACCGGTATGGCACATCATGATGATGATGTCAGTCTTGACAAATAAAAGTGAATTCTGAACAACCGGACAATAGGCAAGAAAATCATGGAACTTCCACAGAAATGGGAGTTAGCTCTTTCCGAACGTTTCGCGGCAAAGTGTGTCACTCTCAATTTGATTGTAGTGTGAACCGTCATCAAACCATATTCTTTTTACATGTCTTGTGTCATCGCAGTATTGGTGAAATCTAATACCTTATCTAAAAATTCATAAATAATTTGTTATGTGTTAGATAACTATAAATATGTAGATTGATTCTTAAACTATGATGACTTTTATTCTTGAAAGTTTTATCTCTGAAATCTCTTCTGTTGAGTCGATAAAAAGCTTCCGTTCGGAAAGAGTTAACAGAAGAATATTGAGAACACCATAGGCATCTTAAAGGAGTAATGGTGTCATTCAGGAAAAGGCCAGAGCAACAAGAAAAAGTATTGCTAACATCAGAAGGGAACAGTCACCATATAATTGACTATGTGATGAGAAGGGAACAATCGTCATATAATTGACTATGTGATGAGAAGGGAACAATCGTCATATAATTGGCTATTTAATGAGAAGGGAACAATCGTCATATAATTGACTATGTGATGAGAAGGGAACAATCGTCATATAATTGGCTATTTAATGAGAAGGGAACACACACCATGTATTTGGCTATGTAATGATAAGGAAACAATCATTATGTTACTGGCTATGTAACGTGAAGGGATAAATCACTATGTAATGTGAGGGGGACAATCATCATGTAATTGGCTATGTAACCAGAAGAAACAATCATCATGAAATTGGCTATACAAGAAGGGAAAAATCATAATGTAATTGGCTATTTAATGAGAAGGGATAGTAGTAGACCAGGAAGGAAACGCTCCTGGTTTTTAGTTGACCAAAGAGTAGGGTATACCCTACGAAGTCCAGTACAAGAGTTATATAGTAGGATACCACCACTTTCCCATGGTGGAAGGTGGTGGTGGTGGTGGAGCTTCTGTCATGATATATATGTATATATGAATAGGGCTTGTATAGTGCATGAAGGGGTGAGTCATGTATTGGACAGCAGTTTTTCCCGCCAAAGTGACTTCCAATAGGAGCTAGTGTGTGTGTGTGTTGTCCAGCTATAGACCACGCCCACTCCGGAAGTGAAACTACCATATTAGGGAGTAGTGATACGTTAGTTATTTCATAGTTATGGTGAGTATATATACATATAATAGTAATAAGTTAATAGTTATTATATCTACGTTGAGGTAAAGGGCCCCGTATTTAAGATATGGACCATAAGTAGGTATATATATACATACATATATTGGCAAATCTTGCTGGCGGTATTAACGAACAGTCATTTTCTCCTACCGTGGCAGCTCAATATCTCCCACCGTTGCCGCTCTCGCGTGAGTTTAATGATTATTGTCTCCAGCGAGCGCGAAACGCAACAAGTGTAAACTAATGAGCGAGCTGTCTCGGTACGCGGTTAGCAGACAATAAGACATAGGTTAATAACAATACTTATGGTCTCGATACGCGTATAGTGTTATCAAGTAAGGTTCGTAAGTTATAAAATAACGACATAAATCTACCTCGCGACAGTCGTAGGTATGGATCCAACCTGGAATCATCCGTTTACGGCGCTAGTCGCAGGACCGACGGGATGCGGAAAAAGTGTGTTTGTTAGGCGCTTTATCGATCACGTGTCAGAAATGATCAGACCCGCTCCGGAGGAAATAATCTACTGTTACGGCGAGTGGCAATCGATGTACGATACGATGAAGGGTGTTCAGTTTAACGAAGGGCTACCCGACATGGAGCAATGGCGAGGAGATAGGACACGTCTGTTGGTCATAGACGATCTGATGAACGAAACCGACGATAGGGTCACGAAACTATTTACCAAGGGAAGTCATCATAGAAATATAAGCGTCGTGTATATAGTACAGAATCTCTTTAGCAAAAACAAGGAACAGCGGACGATAAGTCTCAACAGTCATTACATAGTTATGTTTAAAAACCCGAGAGACGGGTCTCAGATTACGAATCTGGCCAAACAAATGTACCCGGGGCGCGTGTCGTACGTGCAAGAAAGTTTTAAAGACGCGACATCGGCTCCACACGGGTATTTATTAATTGACCTTCGGCAAGAGACACCGGATCATCTAAGGCTGCGCACAAATATTTTTCCTAAAGAACAGCAGGTAGTCTACATCCCAAAATAAGGAACATGGGCGAATCTGTCAAAAGACACGGAGAGATGTTGCGTTTTCTGTGCTCGGCTAAACCACCAGCTGTAAAGGCCGCGATGAAAACAGCGTCGCCTGATCTCATAAGAACTCTGTGCGAATGTTGCCACAACGTGTTAAAAGGTAACGTTCGGCTCACGCCGGCTCAGAAGAGACGGTTACAGCGCCATAAACACGACCTGAGGATTCTCGCACGAAAAAAGACGACCGTGAAAAAGAGAAAACAGATTCTACAAAAGGGTGGTTTTATCGGCGCTCTGATTAAACCAGTTCTGGGTATCCTGAGCGGTATTCTGGGCATGTGAACGATGGCCAAGAAAATGATTTTGATAGATCCTCGACTGGTAGAGTCTGTAAATCACCACCAAAGCGCGTATACGCCACCCGAGTCACTAAAAGACACCCTAGGAGATCTGGATACGCAAATGCAACGAGTCCTGGAAAGAGAGGACATGTCACCACGCGACAAAGCCAGACTGTATCAGCAGACATTGCAACGGTATCTGCAACGTCTCGATCAGTACAGACACAAACCTCTAGGCGTAGTGGACATTAAACAGGCACCCCCATCCCCCGACGCGATTACAACACCACCAACTGCGGTACTTAAAGATGAAGTCGACGAAAAAATTCCTCAGTCAGCGCCAAGCGCGCCTAGGCCGAAAACGAAAGCGGTCACTCACAAAGAAGTTGTGGGCAAGTACAGGCTCAGGAAAAGAAGAAAAAGTAAAATTCCAAAACCAAACTGGGAGTCATGGCCAAACGAGTAGATAAGATTTTAAGAAGCCGTTACTACGATCCGAATCGACCGGGTGCCTACGGGGGTGTGGGTGGTTTACAGCGTAGTACAAAACTAAGCTCTGCAAAGATTAAAGAATGGCTGAGTCTACAGGATGCTTATACTCTACACAAACCCATTATTAGAAAATTTAAGAGACGACCCATCATCGTGGGTGGTATGAACCAGCAGTTCCAGGCTGATCTGATCGATCTGAGACAATTAAGAAGATACAACGACGCGTTCTCGTATCTCGTTACGTGTATCGACGTTTTTGCGAAGTATGCTTGGGCAGTTCCGATACGGTCGAAAACCGCAAAAAATCTAGTGGAGGCCGTGAGCGAAATATTTGCCGAGCGCAAACCGATACATCTTCAAACGGACAAAGGATCCGAATTCGTCAACAAAACTTTCCTAAAGTTTCTCAAGGAAAATGGAGTCCATTTCTTCACTACGGAGAACGAGGATATAAAGGCAGCGATCGTAGAACGATTTAACCGAACGTTAAAAGAGAAAATGTGGAAATTTTTTACGAAAACGAACAAATTGAGATATGTGGATGCGTTATCCGCCTTACTCAGAAACTACAATAATTCGTATCACAGGAGCATTAAAATGGCGCCGGTCCACGTAAATTCGGCCAATCAAGAACAAGTCTGGAACACGTTGTATAATAAACTATCGGGGAGAGACAATAGACAGTCAGTAGCGATCAATAACCGTTATAAAGAAGGTGATCGAGTTAGGATAGCTCAAGCCAGAGCTAATTTCAAAAAGGGGTATACACCAGCGTGGACTGAAGAACTGTTTACAATCAGTCGTGTAAACAAAATCACTAACCCGGTAACCTACGTTGTGAAAGATGATTCTGGTGAAGAGTTGAAAGGGTCGTTTTATACAGAAGAGCTTCAGAAAGTCGGCGAAAAACGGGTGTATCGAATAGAAGCCATCTTAGAAGAGAGGAAAGTTGGTGGAACAAAACAGTACTTAGTCAAATGGTACGGTTACACCTCGGCATTTAACACTTGGATTTTGAGCGATCAAGTATCGAGATACAGAGACTAACGAAATGGAGGGGGATGAACACGTGCAAACTTTTCTGAGTACGGTAGTTGAACGAGAAGAAACGAAGAACGACGAAGGGACCAGTCACGATAGCAGAACCTCACTCTGGCCTGTTTTCGGTAAACTGCTCCCGCGAATGGAAATCGTTTTTCTCTGTCAAATGATCGTTATATATGCCGTAATCGGCGTGGCTTTATTTAATCTGACGGGTGGAAACGGTGAGGGTCAGGACGGAAAGATTTGGATCGCGCTCCTGAGCAGTTGTCTGGGTTACATGCTTCCAAACCCCAAGTTAGAGACGAGACGGTGAATCAAGGAAGATGAGTTTTTACATCACAGCCCCCAGCAACGCTTCGATGCAAATTTATCCTGAAAATAGTCCTGGAAACTTTTTCGTCAAACTCCCTCAAACTATCGAACTGAACGCAAACTACGAAGTCGGTTTGGCCGAGATACAATTTCCAAACACTCATTTCAACGTCCTACCCGGCGATATCTGGCTCCGTTACGAAACCTCTAGTAACACAGCAGTAACAATGGAACTGGCGCCGGGGTTATACAAGACAGCGGATAACTTTATCGATGCTTTAAATAAAGTGATTTTGGAAAAATCACCACCCATCAAAATGAGATTTTTTAATAAAAAAACGAAAATAAGGCCATACTTAAACTCTTTGACCAAGGACACTCGGTTACCATAAGCGAGGAATTGAAAAGTATCTTAAGCCTCCCATCGAATCGCGTGACAGACGCTAACGTGGCCCTGCACGGCGAGAAAGAAATAAATTTGGAAACGCAAACCAGAAACGTGTACGTCTATTGCGATCTAGTGTCACCTAGAGTGGTGGGGGATGTTCTGGTACCCTTACTGAGGGCAGTTCCTGTTTTGGAGAAAACCACCACATCCATATTTTGCATCTACGACAAACCGCACTATGTCCCCCTGAGCAGGTTCTCCTTCGACAGGTTAGAAATTCTTTTAACTAACGACAGGGGAGTTGCGATCCCATTTACATCCGGAACGTCGGTACTGACGTTACATTTCAGAGCGCGGAAGCACTTCGATCTGGTATAATGGTGAGACACACGCCGCTTCATCGAAATGCTAAGTTATACGAAGAGTGTTGCTTTAATCAAGCCGGCCACGGCCTCCCGGTATTTGTCGGAGGTAGAAGTCAGCGAGGTCGCGGTATCGGAAGTTTTTTCGGAGGCATCGGAAGAGCAATTTTACCGTGGCTAAAAACAGGAGGTAAGGCATTACTCAGAGAAGGTGTCGGTACGGGACTACAAGTCGCGCAAGACGCATTGGCGGGAAGAAATATTGGAGAGTCGTTTAAAGAAAGAGCTAAGGAATCCGGTCAGCGTTTAATTCAGGGAGCCATCAGTCATCTGGCCGGTGGCGATACAGGCCAACAAACCGGAAGCGGTAGAAGAAGGAAAAGACGAGCAGCTCCACCTGGGATGCCGGCAAGAAGAATAAAAACGACGAAACGACGCGATCACTCTCATTCCGCGTCCAAGAAGTCTAAGAGGACAAACTATTCGGACATATTCGGTTAAGCGATATGGCGTTAGTGCATCCCAAGTCTTGCGAGTGTTTCCATTCTGGACTAGATTTGTTTAGCGTTCCACCGACTCAGACATCTCTTGATTCTGCCCAGTTTGTAGAAGTTTCCCCCTTGGCGTCTCTGGCATCTGGGGCCCCTATAGAGTTTCCATCAGCGGAAATTCGGACGAATACATCGATTTTTCCAACACGTATCTGCATATGAGAGCAAAAATCACGCTGTCCAACGGTGAAAATATACCAAATGATGTTGAAGTTGCGCCTGTGAACTATTTTCTGCACAGTCTAATCTCGCAAGTCGACGTATCTCTCAACGATACTTTGATTTCAGCTTCTGAAAACACCTACCCTTTTCGAGCATACCTAGAAGCCACTCTCAACCATAGCAAGGAATCTAAGAAAAGTTATCTCACGAGCGCGCTCTACTACACCGATACTCCCAAACACGCGGATGACACCCAAGGTGACTCCAATGCGGGTCTTAAAACTCGTCGAAATCTGGCCCGAGGTAGCCATGAGCTGGATATGATAGGGCGACTTCACTCTGATATTTTTGCTCAGGAGCGTTACATGCTAAACAGGGTTGACGTGAAAATTAAGTTGACCCCCTCAAAGGACGTATTTAACATCATAGCTCACGACAAAACTGTCGGTTATAAAAGTGTCATCACCTACGCCGCCCTGTTGGTGAGGAAAGCCTCAGTTAATCCGGCCATTTCGCTGGCTCACGAAAAGGCTCTCTTACGAGGCAATGCGCGATACCCCATGAAGAGAGTTATGATTAAAACATTTGCCATTCCTAAAGGCATGTTATCTCATTCCCAAGACAATCTTTTTCTGACTCAAACACCAACGCGACTAGTCCTCGGCTTACTGGACTCGGCTGCATTTAATGGAAGTTACGACACCAACCCCTTCAATTTTAAAAACTTTGGCCTTACCTACTTAAACATCACCGTCGCCGGTCATAGTATTTGGGGTAAACCTCTATCTACCGAATTTGACCGCGGTCAGTACGCTCGCGCCTACTTCAAGTCCATGCTGGCGTTGGGTCTTGTGGGAACAGACGCTGGTAACGGAATAGATTATAACGACTTCAAGAACGCCTACACTCTTTTTGCATTCGATCTCAGCCCAAGTCTTTTGAACACCGAACAATTTGAGCTGGCAAAATCAGGGCCCGTCGCCATCGAGCTCAAATTTGCGACGATCACGCCTAATCCTATACAGGTCCTAGTTTACGCAGAACTGGATTCCGTGCTGGAGATCTCTAAAACGAGACAGATTCTTACAGATTACACAGCGTAAACACTTCGACAATGAATACGAGAGATATTCTCAAAGTACTCATGTCTGACATTTTTGTGAGACGGTGTTCCATTGTTAGCGTAGTGGCTCGCAATCGGTTACCTCGCTATATCGATCCAACTAAAACAGCAGCCTTCGTTATCAATACAGATCCCAGCTATCTACCTGGCTCTCACTGGGTCGCCCTCTACTACAACGCTATGGGGCAGTTTGAGTATTTCGACAGTTTCGGGTTTTCTCCCAGACATACCGAGATCATCGATTTTATCGAGAGGAATTCGAACAGACCTCTCATCTACAACTCGCGTCAGTTACAAGATCTTGTTAGTAACGCGTGTGGACTGTACTCTGTGTATTTTCTACTGATTAAAACACGAGGAGGATCAATGCAAAGGGTCTTAATGCCGTTTACCTCATCCACCAGACAACACATAAACGATCGAATCGTGTATCGAATACTAGCACCGAAGCTTATGGCGCAAAATTTAAAATTTCTAGTGCAATGACGTCAGTGGCTTAAAATATCGCAGACAAGTCTGGACACGAATTTTAGTGTTTAAAAATCCGGACTAAACCGGATCTATAATCTGACCTATGCTATAAAAGTCGCGGGTGAGAAAGCGCCAGTCACACATCGCTCAGTGCTGAGATACAGAAGATGCTGACAAACGTCGAGGCTGCACCAGTTGTCGATGTACCCACTAGCTGGGTCTACGTTACAGCAGATCGTGAAATGGTCAAACCATTGGCTACAGGGCTGAAAGTAGCGTCTGTGTCTTCATACAGAGGGTCGACTATGATCCATATTCGAAAATTTTTCGGGACATCGAATTTAAAATATCCCACCAAGTATGGGATCACGTTGAATCGTTCAGAATTTGAACACCTCGTGTCTATGCAGGACGAGTTATTGGCCGAGTATGAGCGTCTCGAAGCCATTGCAACAACACTCGAGACTCATACAGTGAACGAACCCGACATCAGACTAGATCACACACTTCCAGTATCCACGTCGCCGAGTATCGAGCCATATTCCATAAATAGTGGCTTTTACATGGCTCCTTTCTACGATACTGGCAACTTCGAAAGTAGTCACCCAGTACCAGCACTATCTCCGGGTCATCTTAGTAGAAACGAACAGCTCGTGGCTATGCAGGACGAGTTATTGGCCGAGTGTGCTCGTCTCGAGGCTAATGCAACAACACTACAGCCTCTTCCCTCGAACGCGCCGTCGACCACGGCAGATCATAGACTTCCAGTATCTACATCGGCATGCAACGAACCTCATTCGATAAATAATGGTTCTTACAGGACTCCCGTGTACGATACTGACAACGTTGAAAAGATTCAACCAATAACAACGATTGCCCCGGGTCATCTTAGAAGAAGAAAGAGACTGAGGCTGAACATTTAGATGTTGTGTTTTTATGTCGTGTCTAGATGTACTGCATACGCAGTATCGGTGTTGTGCTGTATCAATAAAATATATATAAATTACAAAACATGCCTCGTGTTATTTGTCATTTATGTGTACGTATATAATGGATTGTATAGGTGTGAAAGTCATAGATGTTGTAACTCGTTTTTTCTGTTTTACACACAGGTATACTGGTAGTACACCAAGGATACTGAGAGTATCCATATTATTCTTACGAGACAGTACCACGTGACATGTATATACAATAGAAAAAAACTGCATACTTTTTTAATGATATATTTTAATACAATATAAACGTGACACCGACACAAACATATGTTCATTATCACTGGACATAAAACTATCACAGAAGTATCATTGTATATACATAATATATATATATATATATATAAATACTCTAGATACCTAACGGAAAAGTCGTCACATTGTCGTTGTGCACACGGCGTTTGATGTAGAAATAAGAGAGAGAATTTCTGTGCTGTGTATATGTATAGACACTCGATTTATATCGTTTAAAACCCACATTTTTCCCTCCCTGCGCCTGTTGTGTCTTGAGAACCTTCATAAATATATCTTTGTCTAGTTTATTGTGATGTTTGCTAAGCCCCTTAGTACTAGTTTTTGAGTAATCTCCAAAACAGTGGTATGTTTTACTACATAACGATACCATCCCATCCCCTTCGTACTCTAACTTAAATAAACCTGGGGTACGTTTATGGTACAATTTTGTTTTTTCGCAGTCTCGACAATCTACCTTAAATTTACCTTTACTCCTAACAAACTCCTCCCGATGAACGCTACAGGTCTCTGAGGGGAACCACTGATCGTACTCGTTATAAAAAGTTTCGAGTAAAGGCGGTCTAACGGCGGCAGCTAAACTAGGTTTACTTAACGCCAAATACAGACTGTCAGTGTCCATTTCACACAACTGAAAGTATGATCTCTCTACGAACCGGTCTAAAAAATCGTAATAAAATTGCAACATCCGTAGCTTGGCGTATTGATATACAAAGTAGCCGATTTGTAGCGGAAGGTCCCACCTCGTCGTCTTTTTTAACATTTCCACCTCGAATATATTCCCTACTCCTAAATCTGTCATATGTTTAAATAGGGGGTCGTTAACGAGCTTGGAAGCGGACTCACCCTCGCAGTACGCGACGTTCGAGTGTTTCGCTTTATCGGTGAGAGTTTTTCCGTACGCCGAATTCCCTAACAACTTCATGGTCTCCCCCGTAATGGACTGCGTCTCATCTACATCACCTTTTCGTCTGGCGTCGGATACGGTGTCCCCAAATTGTTTGAAACAACTAACAGGGTGGTATTCGATCACCTGGTAGATGTTGGTTACCTCTAGACCGTGATCCAAATACCATTTTAATAAGGGGGTGGCCAAAAGAATTTTCTTCCCGATATAACTACCTATCAGGGTACGTCTAGGGGTCGTCAATAATTTATTTTTCACGGCGTATTCCTTCATAAGCTCTCCTATATCGTCTCTACACACGTCTACGTTTTTAAATATGGGTGTCATTTCGCTAAAATATTCCTTGAGAGAATCGGGGACATGAATATCGCATTCTACCAGACCAAACAGCGTTTCGTCTTTAACAGCCTTCAAGATCTGCGCGACGGTTAGTGGTAATTTTTCCCGGGCATACGATGGTTTTGCTCTGGGGAGGGCTTGTTTAAGAAACGGAATAATTGTGCTATCGGTTTTCTTTAGCTCTTGCCACTCACATTCCCACATCTCAACCACGTCAACTCCAACGTCGTTGGTTAAATATTCGCGAATTTCCCGGGTCTTGTCGTATAGCTCGGACAAGGGTTTTTTGTTTATAGGGTTAACACCTTTGTGTTTTTCAGTGAGGTGACAGATATGGCCGTGCGTCAGACAACCATGATACTGCCAGACTTTATTATTAGCGGATAGGTTACTCTTTTGACAGAAGCCATCCACTCTAATCCTACGAGGTCCTAAAGGTACCTCACCCCCGTTGTATTGAGTTCGCAACTCAATGTTGTGTTTGTGAGCTACCCACGTTAACCACTCTCTACTCTGCTGATCGTAATAATTAACTTTACGTTGTCTAAACCCGTCCTCAACTTTTCGTATAATTGGAAAGTCAGTGGGCATTTTCTGCATCAACGCCCAGAGATACAGAGCGTTTGCGTCGTAGCCTTTAAGACTCTCTACTACGTTTTCAGGATTACCTCTGATTCGAGTCTCGTCCTTCTCGTGGTGGCGATGAAAGATTATGCTCGGGCCACCCACTATATTATCTCTAAGTGTTTTATGAAGCTCTGCCTCGCGTTTACCGCATAAAGAAAAGACTACGTTTTTAGGTATGGTGTTGAAGAGGTATCTTAACGTCACACCCGGGACTGAAATGGCGTCCTTAAACATATCTACACCTAAACCCGCGTAAAATTCGATCTGTTTCTCTAATGCTAGTAGGAAGGGCCCGACATCCTTGTTGTTATACCAAACAAGAAGATCTCTGAGAGTGGACATGTTATTGTCCGCCCATATCTTGTTACAATACTCGTACTCTTCGTTTGAAATATTACAGTTTTTAAGCGTCGAAAAGAAGGCCTCGTGAGGGGGGAGAGAGGTTTCGTCTAACTTTATTAGGTCGGTAATATACTCGTAACAAAATACACCTTTGGTCTCTTTAATCTTGTACGCCGCCAAGTATTTACTATAAGAGAACCCCGGGGCGAGATAATTTATAATATCTAAGAACTTTAGTCGACTGGTGGAGATGCACATAAAATTATTATTGCGCTTAACGATAAACTTGAAGGGCGAGGTCACCCCTTTTTTAGTTTTGTTTTGTTTCGGCTCTTCTTCTTCTTCTTCATCTTCTTCTTCATCGTCATCTTCTTCTTCATCGTCATCATCTTCTTCATCGTCATCATTTTTCAATTCTTCATCAACGTCATCTTCTTCATCTTTTTCCTCTTCATCATCTTCTTCGTTCGCTTTTTCTACTTTGTTCGCCGCAGCTACGAAATGTCTTATTAAATATGGTTTGATAACGTTTAAGTCATACTTTCCAGAGTTGAATCCTATAACGGGGAGCTCTTTCAAGTATGATTCGAGTTTCCCTATGAGGTCGCTACAGTCACCCCTGTCTCTTAAACTGTCAAAAACCTGTTTGAAACTGCCGCGTAAGATTATATACGCCCGTTTCGCTAATGTCTCTAGATAATCTATCATTTTACTCACTAATTTTTGAGAATCACCTTCGCTCACAAAACATACCGGTTTCTCATAACCAGGAATATTACTGGCTACGGCACAAGACATTGGAATATGCCTGGCTACATATTCGGTGACATTACTAATGTTTCCATCTGTCGTCGGTACATTACTAAAGTAACATTCGTAATCGTACGTCGCTCTGTAGGGATACACGTAATTATTAGGAACTTCTATACCCCTATTAGCTATCGTTTCGAGTATACCCTCTTTGTTCCTATAAACTCCTCCGATATACTTGTCTTTTCGCTTATCTCCGGTACATGTCTTCTCGTGTTTATCCATACGCCAACATTCTTTCCACAATTTTCCACATTTAGGACAGGAAAAAGCCCGGGCCGCCTTATCTATGTCCGCTATATACATAAAATGTTCTTCGTAAAATAGAACTCGTAAGGTGTCGCTAAAAGTCGTACTACCTCTTAGCATTGGGGACAGGGCTTGGTCTTTGTCAAAAGCGAAGACGTCCACGTTAATACCGAAACACTTTTCTAGAGAGGGAATCTGCGCTAGCGTTACACCCGGGAACTTGTCGTCTATATCTAACCCCTGATGGGCTTGCCACTGTTTCAGGAGATCGCTGGTGGGTCTGTGTAAATTACCGAGATTACCACCCCTAAATAACGCTACGCATCTAAAGAAACAGAGATTATCAGTATAGGGTGGTCCATGCTTGCTATTTTGTAATGTATAAATGAATTTATTGTTTGTAATGTGTTGTGGCAGGTCGGTGGTTAGACACCCGATAGGATATTCTACGAAATTATAGAGATAGAACGAAGTGCTGGGAAGGGTTTCGACGGTATATTTAGTGCTCGGTCTATTATGATTTGCGTGGTTTAAGGGGTCGCTATCTTGTAGTTGTGTGAGGAACCTATCAAAATCTGCTCTGTTATTGATAACCATCGGAGTTGAAAGAATTAAACTATTATTGAAACTACTATGGAAAAACCGAAGGTCATTGTTTTCTTTATTCCTCAGGATGAAATTGTGAGAATAATTTATTTTAAATCTACGTGTTTGGTTATTAAATATGGGATTTAGGATGTTTGCCCAGTTTGGCAGTAGCTGTGAATTTGGATTATGGAAGACGGTGTGCGTTGACAGATGCCTATTATTATTACTATGTGACCTTATTGCAGACCAGTTGTCGACATAGACCTGTCTAACATCTGATGGTAAACTAGCTAAACTGTCTAATTCTAGATCCGTTCGCGCCTTCTTGCTGTGTTGACTCTCTATCGAATGTTCATTATTCCGCTTCCTCTTAATTGTTGGATCAGCTCTGGACTTTGAACAGGTCGTCGGTATCGAAGCTGATGAGGTGGCGGAGGTGGTTGACACTGCTGTTGTGGAGGTGGTTGATGGTCTTGTCGAGGATGCTGAGCTTGTACTTGTTGATATCGGTAGTTGGTGTTTGTTTTTAATATGTGTTCTTAGATTGTCCTGTCTGTTAAATTCGCATACACATATAGGACACTGGTATGTCTGTTTATTGTGAACAGTGTCTACATGCCGATCTAGATGGTTTTGGGTAGTAAATATTTTCCCGCAGTCTTTACATGAGTATTTAGTATTAATGCGTACAGATGATATGTGCTCTGTACTGTCTCTAGGCTGGTCACCCCCACGAGTGTTATCTACTCGGGGTTTCTTTCTATAGTGTTCTTCATCCCCGGTCTCTGCAACATTGTTGTCTGTTGCAGAGAATACTGTCGGGGCCCTTGATGTAGCCGGTGCTGGTGCCGATGAGATAGTTGCACATGCTGCGTGTTTCTTCGCCACATGGTTTGTAAGATTTGTGGATCTTGTAAAGATGCAGCCGCATATAGGACACGGATATCTCTGTTGGCCGTGCGCACTATCTACGTGTCTGGCTAGAGCATCCCGACGTGTGAAGCTTTTCCCACACGTTTCACACACGTGGCGTGGTCTGCTTACAAGTTCGTTACGTGAGGCCATCTGTCAACGAGATAAAACCACTCATTTAGTGTGCGTACCAAAAATACATTGAAATAGTATACATATATAACATGCGCTCGCACACGCACGCGCGCGCACACATACACACATACACGCGCACACACATGTACGCACGCACACATACTATATGTTACTAGACAGTTATTAGTTATCGACCACTTCATTAGCACACATAACCTCAGCAGCTATCATGTCTTACACCATCCTCGTACAACTCATCCGTCGCTCCTACTATCATAAACGCTATAGCCAGGTATGACTCATTCCTCCGCTTTCGCTAGTTTATTATAAATGTCTCTCAGCGTCTACCACCGCTATATCAGTCCGTTTCAAATCTTTCTTTCTTTCTTTCTTTCTCTCTCTCTACCTTTCTTTCTTTTTTCTTTCTCTCTCTCTCTCTCTCTCTCTCTCTCTCTCTCTCTCTCTCTCTCTCTCTCTCTCTAGCTCTCTCTTATCAGTACTTTAATCTTTACACTCAAAACACATTATCAACATCTACGTACTTATTACTTAACTAAACCACGCATCCACTAACAGTTAGTTTTAAATATTATATTTTGTCGGTGAGCGGGTATCTAGGTGTTTACTAAAGCTTTATCGACATATTTGAGTCTCTATCCCTATCATGTTCATATCACTATCGTAACCATACCACTTTTACAATATGTGTTTGTACTAACGCGACTGGAACTATAAGATTCATGGAACTTAATACATCGCTCAGTTTGTGTGACTCACGCATAATGTATACCCGAACATGTCCAGACATGTTTCACATTATTGATTTCACGTACCACGCGCGCTTCTGAATTTATCTTATATGGATTCGAAAATGACTAGTTCTGATTGTAAAATGTGTGTGGCTACAATTTCGAACGAAATTGTGGTATTAGCTGTTGACATTATCCACACTTACGATAAGACTAAAAAGAAGCTTTCCCCGTTTTATAAGTCAATGGCTAAACTAGTCTATACGGTATCAGAGAGATATGACTCGTTATTCGCTGGTATAACTTTGGGAGTCGTTGATAAGGATATTTACGCCTCGTTTGCGACCATTGTGGTTTATATGGTTTCAGATGGAATTTTTAACTGTGGGCGCCTCGTGATTATTTATACGCTGGCTTATCGACTAATTAAGAACCATGTCAAAGACTTTTACGATTCCGATACAGATATATCTTCTCTGGAAAAGAGCTTCGCTTTCTTTGCCGGAATGTTTATCGGTGGATTATTCGGAGACTGGTTTGTAAAAAACGGAGGTTGGAAAAAGTTCCAAGACTTCTCTAACGAAAAGGATACGACGATGTGGACTCTATTTCGTAACAGCTTTGCTCTGTGACCGTTAAGAGATTTACCGAACACGTTCCTATATGTTACGTAATTCATTTCCATTAATAAAACTATGATAATAAACACACATTGTTATGTATTTTAAGTGAAATTTCAACTTACCTGTATTCTTATACTGTTGGTTTTTAAAGGTTGGTTCTCCTAGCTTCTCCGACGGTGTTTCAGTATAACACCTGTGGTTATCTGCTGTTAGATTTACAGCTCTGGTAGGATAATATCAGTGAGGCTCTGGTGGTAGATTTACAGATATGGAAGCGTATCTGGCAGTGTTATCACTGTGGGTACCGCGTGACTGACTGACCGACCGACGCTAGTCGAATGAATATATTAAACCGTGTACGCGCCTTTTTTTACATGACCTGTTGCGTTTCGCGCTCGCTGGAGACAATAATCATTAAACTCACGCGAGAGCGGCAACGGTGGGAGATATTGAGCTGCCACGGTAGGAGAAAATGACTGTTCGTTAATACCGCCAGCAAGATTTGCCAATATATGTATGTATATATATATACCTACTTATGGTCCATATCTTAAATACGGGGCCCTTTACGTCAACGTAGATATAATAACTATTAACTTATTACTATTATATGTATATATACTCACCATAACTATGAAATAACTAACGTATCACTACTCCCTAATATGGTAGTTTCACTTCCGGAGTGGGCGTGGTCTATAGCTGGACAACACACACACACACTAGCTCCTATTGGAAGTCACTTTGGCGGGAAAAACTGCTGTCCAATACATGACTCACCCCTTCATGCACTATACAAGCCCTATTCATATATACATATATATCATGACAGAAGCTCCACCACCACCACCACCTTCCACCATGGGAAAGTGGTGGTATCCTACTATATAACTCTTGTACTGGACTTCGTAGGGTATACCCTACTCTTTGGTCAACTAAAAAACCAGGAGCGTTTCCTTCCTGGTCTACTACTAGGGATAGATATAAGGTGTGACAAAGCATGCCAAGTTATAGGCCAAGTATCAACACTATTGAAAAACAAAGCAATAACTACGGAAGCAAAAAGGGCAATATACAAATCAATTTTTCTACCAACTCTGAGTTATCAGTGCCAGAATTGGACGCTGGACTCTAGAACAATAAGGAAGATAGCGACCACCGAAATGAAATGTGTCAGAAGAATGACAGGAAACAGCTTAAGGGACAGAGTAAGAAACACTGACCTGAGGAAGAAACTCGAAATTGAACCAGCAATCGAATACATAAAGAAACAACAGATAAATTGGTTCGGCCACATAACAAGACAAAAAGAACTAACAATGACTCAAAGAGCCTTAAATAAACGCTACGAAAACGCCAGATTAAGAGGAAGACCGAGAAAGAGATGGATAAAGGCAATACTAGAGTCACTAGGAGGGATAACATCAGAAGAGGCCAACAGAAGAGCAAAGAATCGCAGATTGTTTCTCCCCTCGACGCCAACGGCAGCAGAGGAAGGAAAGAAGAAAAAAGAGGAAGAATGAGACGGGAACAGTCATCACGTAACTGGCAATGTAATGTGAGGGAAACAATCATCATGTAATAGACTGTATAATGTGAGGGAAACAATCATCATGTAATTGACTGTATAATGTGAGGGAAACAATCATCATGTAATTGACTGTATAATGTGAGGGAAACAATCATCATGTAATTGACTGTATAATGTGAGGGAAACAATCATCATGTAATTGACTGTATAATGTGAGGGAAACAATCATCATGTAATTGACTGTATAATGTGAGGGAAACAATCATCATGTAATTGACTGTATAATGTGAGGGATACAATCATCATGTAATTGACTGTATAATGTGAGGGATACAATCATCATGTAATTGACTGTATAATGTGAGGGATACAATCATCATGTAATTGACTGTATAATGTGAGGGATACAATCATCATGTAATTGACTGTATAATGTGAGGGATACAATCATCTTGTAATTGACTGTATAATGTGAGGGATACAATCATCATGTAATTGACTGTATAATGTGAGGGATACAATCGTCATGTAATTGACTGTATAATGTGAGGGATACAATCATCATGTAATTGACTGTATAATGTGAGGGATACAATCGTCATGTAATTGACTGTATAATGTGAGGGATACAATCATCATGTAATTGACTGTATAATGTGAGGGATACAATCATCATACAATTGACTGTATAATGTGAGGGATACAATCATCATACAATTGACTGTATAATGTGAGGGATACAATCATCATACAATTGACTGTATAATGTGAGGGATACAATCATCATGCAATTGACTGTATAATGTGAGGGATACAATCATCATGCAATTGACTGTATAATGTGAGGGAAATAATCATCATGTAATTGACTGTATAATGTGAGGGATACAATCATCATACAATTGACTGTATAATGTGAGGGAAACAATCATCATGTAATTGACTGTATAATGTGAGGGATACAATCATCATGCAATAGACTGTATAATGTGAGGGATACAATCATCATGTAATTGACTGTATAATGTGAGGGATACAATCATCATGTAATTGACTGTATAATGTGAGGGAAACAATCATCATGTAATTGACTGTATAATGTGAGGGATACAATCATCATGTAATTGACTGTATAATGTGAGGGATACAATCATCATACAATTGACTGTATAATGTGAGGGATACAATCATCATACAATTGACTGTATAATGTGAGGGAAACAATCATCATGTAATTGACTGTATAATGTGAGGGATACAATCATCATACAATTGACTGTATAATGTGAGGGATACAATCATCATACAATTGACTGTATAATGTGAGGGATACAATCATCATGTAATTGACTGTATAATGTGAGGGATACAATCATCATGTAATTGACTGTATAATGTGAGGGATACAATCATCATGTAATTGACTGTATAATGTGAGGGATACAATCATCATACAATTGACTGTATAATGTGAGGGATACAATCATCATACAATTGACTGTATAATGTGAGGGATACAATCATCATACAATTGACTGTATAATGTGAGGGATACAATCATCATACAATTGACTGTATAATGTGAGGGATACAACCATCATGCAATTGACTGTATAATGTGAGGGATACAATCATCATGCAATTGATTGTATAATGTTAGGGATACAATCATCATGCAATTGACTGTATAATGTGAGGGAAACAATCATCATGTAATTGACTGTATAATGTGAGGGATACAATCATCATACAATTGACTGTATAATGTGAGGGAAACAATCATCATGTAATTGACTGTATAATGTGAGGGAAACAATCATCATGTATTTACTGTATAATGTGAGGGAAACAATCATCATGTAATTGACTGTATAATGTGAGGGAAACAATCATCATGTAATTGACTGTATAATGTGAGGGAAACAATCATCATGTAATTGACTGTATAATGTGAGGGAAACAATCATCATGTAATTGACTGTATAATGTGAGGGAAACAATCATCATGTAATTGACTGTATAATCTGAGGGAAACAATCATCATGTAATGGCTATGTAATAAGAAAAGAACAATCATCGTGTATTTGGCGGAGTAATAAGAAGGGAACAGTAATTATGTAATTGGCTATGTAATGTGAAGGAAACAATGGGGATATCTTGTGAAAACAGGAAAAAAAATGAGAGAAGAGACAGAGAAAACGGAGAAAAGATATTCGAAACTCTTAGCGAATGGTTTAGTAAGATTTAACAATATAAGTAAAAATGATCTGTAGTGATGAAAGGTTGTGGAGATATATTGTTATATTTGAACCTTGTATCTTGTTGGGCCGTTCGTTGGCAGGAGTATATACGCATTGGCTACGTGAAAGCTTGTGTTATGTGTCAATATATAAGCTTTCAGTTATGTTGGTACATGTAAAAGACAAATTTACAGACATAATACAATACAGTCACATAGACGTGAAAAAGACATATATATATATATATATATATATATATATATATATATATATATATATAGAGAGAGAGAGAGAGAGAGGCGTTAACTTGCTGATATTTATACAACACATAGAAAAGAGACATGGAATAGATAAATACAGAGAAATTAAAGAGGTAGAAAAAGAAACATAAAACAGATTTACTTGCAGTAGTAGAAGCCTCCATCAGTCAGAGGTAACTATAGATTTGCAGGGCTTCTAGAAATGTTTTTTTTCCTTCACCGTGTATTCTCTTTTTTTTCTATGAATCTGTCCGCTTCTTGTTTGAGTTGGAACTTGAGAATGTGTTTCCACAGGTGGTGGTCTGCAGCAATTTCTTCCAGGCTGCAGGGTTTATGTTCAGAGTCTTCATGTCAATGTTTACCCACGTCTATAAATCGGAGTTTTGGGCGTCCCCTAGTTCTTTCTAAAACTGCTTGTTGTCCATAGAGTATATTGTTTGGTATGTGGCCATCTTTCATACGGTGTGGCCAAGCCAGCGTAGCCTACGTTGTTTGAGCAGCGTGCAAATGTCCGGGAGGCCTGTGCGAGTGATAACCTCCACATTTGTAAATTTACATGTAATTAGATATATAAGATAGAAACAGAGCCTTTAAAAATATAATTATGGATGAATAAAACAAAATAAATTCTGAAATACAAAACAGACAGAAGAAAATAAAACGGATCACTATAGAGACATAAAACATATAGACTAAATATACGGATATGGAAAACAACATAAACATATTGAGACTTGATAAAATGATGAGAACAGAGAAACAGCTACAAAGTTAGATAATCTATGTAGCAACTCAGTCTGACCTCTATCACATCTGAGACCTGACCAGCCAACAGTACAACCATTGTAGCTGCAGTGTCCAGTGACCTTGTCGCAGCCATGATTCAAACACTGACCACACGTATATTGACAGTTGGACCCCCAGCGACCCATCAGGCACTCTGGTCGTCAAAATAGATACACATGATGTAAATATGACAAATATCATTTAGTATTATCTACTTGAAGGAGGGAGCAGGTTTTGTCAATTATCATGATTCTGACCACCAATTCAACCATCGGTCCATTCATCCATCCACCCACCCGTGCACCCATTCATCCATCCATGCATCCACCAACCCGTGCACCCATTCATCCATTCATCCACCAATCCATCCACAAATCGATGCATCCACCCATCCATCCATTCACCAATTCATCCATCTATCTACCCATCCATCCATTCGCCCATCCATCCATCCACCCACCTATTCATCCACCCACCCACCCATCATCCACCCATCCATCCATTCACCCATCCATCCACCCACCCATCCATCCATCTATCCTTCCACACACCAACTCATCCATGCATCCAACCATCTATCCATCCATCCATCCATCCATCCATCCATCCATCCATCCGTCCGTCCGTCCGTCCATCCACCCATCCATCCATCTATCCACCCACACACCAACTCATCCATCCATCCAACCGTCTATCCATCCATCCACCCATCCATCATCAATTCACCCATCCATCCATCCATCCATCTATCCATCCATCCATCCATCCATCCATCCATCCATCCATCCATCCATCCATCCATCCATCCGTCCGTCCGTCCGTCCGTCCATCCACCCATCCATCCATCTATCCACCCACACACCAACTCATCCATCCATCCAACCGTCTATCCATCCATCCACCCATCCATCATCAATTCACCCATCCATCCATCCATCCATCTATCCATCCATCTATCCATCCATCTATCCATCCATCTATCCATCCATCTATCCATCCATCCATCCATCCATCCATCCGTCCATCCATCTATCCACCCACACACCAACTCATCCATCCATCCAACCATCCATCCCTCCATCCACCCACCCACCCACCCACCCATCCAACCATCCATCCATCCATCCATCCATCCATCCATCCACCCACCCACCCATCCATCCATCCATCCATCCATCCATCCATCCATCCATCCATCCATCCATCCATCCATCCGTCCATCCATCAAACCGCAAACCAGAAATAGATACTAACCACAATGTATAAAAAAAAAAGTAAAGTACCCCTGTCACGCCAAGTGGCGTATAGGGAATATGGTGTTAGTGACCATAAATTTTACAGACCCTCGGCACATGATTTTTGGGGTAATGTGGTCGGTATTACACCCATGCCGCTTTACGTTCCCAGAAAAAAATTAGGTACCCATTTAATGCTGGGTGAAAAGGGAAGCCGTCGGTTGGGATCAAACACTACCTCTTGTCCTTTGTAGTCCAGTCCACTAACCACTGAGCTATCGCGGCTCCCAACCACAATGTATATCAACAAAATAATAACTCCATCGCAAGTTTAGCTCTCATTCATTTCTCCACATTGAAGGTTGGCTACCATGGAGCGACGTTTTACTGTTTCTTGCCTTGATAGTGCACTTTGTCATATGTTCACTTATCCCTTATCTGATCTTATAAGTCCATTTTAATTTTGACCTGTCTCTGTCTCGTCTACATTGTACTTTCCTTTCCAAGATGACTGTCTGTCTGTCTATTTATTTGTCTGTCTATTTATCTGTCTATCTATTTATCTGTCTCTCTTTTAATTGAGTTACTACGTTATTGCGGGTCATCATCATTACGCTCCGAGCATATCCATATGTAAAGGTAAAGGTAAAGTACGAGACATGAACCGGCGTCTTAGCACGCGAGTTTCCACCCATATGTGCTCGGCCGCCTATTCAGAAATGTTCGGATATTTCTGTATAGTGTCGTCTCAAGCATCGAAAGCACATATATCCATATGTGTTCAGATCAACTTCTCAGCAAGTCTACAGTGTTCAGCGACTGACGACTCAAGCTCTTAGTTGGTTGATACAACACTTATACGCCCACTAAGTTTATCGTTAACTCCCGTCTCTTTCATCCGAAGGAGTGACGTGGACTCATGGTTATCGAAGTCTTGTGCCCATCCCGCACCTCGCAGCATTACTGATGTCCGCCCGATCCATTGGTTGACAGTCTTCGACGTAGCGTAGCTAGCCAACCTGTACACTCTTTCATCTCCCCGTACTCCCGCATGTCCAGGGCATAGTTACAGAGCCCGCCTCCACTTTTCTTATTATGCTTATCGAATCACTCAGTATGCAAGCGTGATTGTAGTCTTGTGACTCTAATCAGATGAATGCCTTTGTCACTGCCATCACCTCCATCGCCATGCTACTCGTGGTCATAACGTATGCACCACTGTCGTCTTTGACTATTCTGCCTGCCAAGCGTGCTGAAATACCCATGCAATCTTTTGTTGTCGTATAACTGATCCATCTGTATGGATTACTGAATCTTCCTTGATTTATCTCAGACGAGAACATTGACCTCCGCTTTGACTACGGCAGTATTCTGCTTCATACATTTCCTGTCGTGTGTGACAATACACGGGAATGCGCTCATGAATGATGTAGTCGACGGTATCCACTCCTCGTCACTGTTGATAATGGTAAACCCACAGACCTGTTTGATGACATCTTCTTCACTGCCAATCCATGATTTGCCTCTTATAAGCCTGTCACATTTCCATGTTTTGAGCTCCTGGTGCAATGGTTACTCTTTATCTGCACTTATCTTCCGGTATGCTCGTGACCTCCAGATCTTGATCCTATCATCCATGGTTGGAAAGTCAAGAAGATGCCTCATTGCTACACAGAGAATATCCCTCGAACACCCCAATATAATGTGCATAGCTTTGTTCTGTATTTTCTCCAGCCTGTCAATCTACATCGTACTGACAGGAAGAATCTCTAGGGCATTCTCGATTGATACAGTCCCTGGAACAGAAAGATAAGTAGTTTTTGATCGATGTTGGCGGCTGTCATGACCTTCATGGCGGCTAATCCCTTGCGGGATTTTGTTATCACATGGTCGACATGGTCCCGAAAACACAGGCTGCGATCAAACTTAATTCTATCTGCGTCATCAACCTGTCCCTGGTCACTTCATCAGTTCTCATTCACCGGTGTCTCTGTGTCAACGATATGATTATTACGCGAGAACCATGCTACCAGTGCTTTATTCGGATTAACCAAAGCAACTGATATTCCACACCAGGAAGAGATGCAATTGAGTCCGTTTTGCATTGTGGAGGCGATTTCCGGACTGTCTCTTCCCTGTCCATATACTAGAATATCATCAGCAAAAGTCATAATTCTTCCCCTTCCATCCAGCTGTTGTTCCGTGATCGCCATTATGTACACGTTAAATAGAGCTGGTGACAATGGTAAGCCTTGTGGCAGCCCTGGACAAATGGATGTTGTCTCGGATGACCAACACCCACATCTGTTTACCATCTTCCTCTGAAACACTGCTACAACGATCTATCAGATGAGGAAGGGGTCCACCGCCATTTTGAGAAGCATATGCATGAGACATGAGGTATTCAAACGGTACTCAGTTGTATTCATCCTCCAGATGTACAGCAATAGCACATGTCTCCTCTCGATTGTGGAATCTTTCGAAAACATCATAGGCAAAAGACTGTCGCATTAGGCCATGTCTCTTTGTTTTAGCTATAACATCCGAGAGTTGGTAGGAATACCCGTATCTGTTCAAGGAGACAGATGATCATACAGAATATCATTTGTTACTAGTAGCTTACCCGCAGTGTTCTTAATCGTGATGATTTTGTCTGTCAATTGACCTTTTTAGCCAAAGACGACACATATGACAGTCTAGACTCTCCGTGATCAATAATATTTGCTATTAAGTGTTGGACAAAATTAGCTGATAAACAAACTTAAAACTGGAGAAGGAACAGGTTAAATTTATGAGAGAAATGTCACTCTTTGGGTACATTAAGCATTACTTTTAAAACTTAGGGCTAACTAAAATGTCGAGATGGAGGCTTGTTTGAAAAATGTGACACATCCACAGTTGTACTTCGTATTCCACGATTGGCTAAGAGAGCCCGGATCAAACACTAAGCCAATAAATTATGCAAATTAGACAAGTGTATTTAACCTCATGCACAACACAACAAGATATATAATTAGGAAGATCCATAGTAGGTCAGATCAGTCAGGAAGATAATTTAGCTGAGAAGTGTTCCAAGTCAGATTTAGAAGTTCTGTGCTCGAAGAATAATAGTAAGTAGATTAAGAGTAGCATAAAATAGGCCAAGACATATATATAGAACGTCAAGTGTAAAGCAAGACCACTTGTAATATTTTGATAAAATGAAAGATAGAATTAGAAATGTCACAGACAATATGTATTGAGAGATGTCACCGGTGATAATCTGTTAACTGTCTACTTATCCAGACCAAGAAAAATTAATTTTGGAATTAGAACTTGTAATTTTAGATGTACTCCACTAGTACCTTCACTTGAATAACCAACGATCTAATGAATTTGTGTAAGCAAAATTTCATAGTCAGTGCTCATTGAGTACATGTGAAATGTCAAGACATTATCAACCAACACAGAACTTTCGTTAGAGTCGTAAGTCGCTGGACACTGCGAGGCTTGCCGAGGAGGGGATCTGAGCACCTATGACATATTCGGAGTGCAATGATGATGACCCACAAATAACTCAATAACTCAAGACACTGTTAGTACGTCGTGATCAACAGATGTATATGTGATTTTTTGTTGACAGAACTTAGCCGACAAACCTGTTGTACAAAAGAGACCATCATAGCCAGGATCACATCCCAGGGTGCAGACTCCATTATATCTGTCGCATACAGAATTTACGAAGCAGTGCCCACAAGAGAAATCACAGCTCTGACCATGTTGTCCTGGATCACACTCTGAATTTAGAAAGGAAAGAGTCGTTACATCTGAGCAACTGAAACGGTTAATGGTTAATAGAATCATATCAAATGCATTCTGGGTAGACTCATTTTACACAGTGGTTCCCAAACTTTTGACGCACGAGACATCCTTTCCCTGCTGATCATGTACCGGTGTCCCCTATAGGACACCTCGCTGCTTTATTAAACACGCATTCTCAAATGCGTACGAAGGAGTCTATCTTTATACTAGATCTGATGGTCGGTTAGACCATCCTCAAATAATCCTCCAGATATACTACCAGCAGGGAAGAGTTACACGTTAACTGCGGAAAACCAAGCAGGAAGAAATAATGAAAGCCATCAAACTGTTAAAAGATGTAAAGCCACAGGACCAGATGAAATTCCTTCGGAAGCCATCAAAGCAGATATTATCACCTCTACCAAGATGTTACATAATCTATTGGATAAAATTTGGGAGAGGGAAGAAATCCTAAAGACTGGAGAGAAGGTTATATGATCAAACTACCAAAGAAAGGAAGTTTACAGGAGTGCACAATTATAGGGGAATTATGCTACTATCAGTGCCAGGAAAAATATTAGGCAGAATCATTCTGGAGAGACTAAAAGAGGCTATAGAGAAACACTTGAGAGATGAACAAGCAGGTTTTAGGAAGAACAGATCATGTGCTGATCAAATAACTACTCTACGTATAATAGTTGAACAAAGTTTAGAACTAAATCCCCACTTTATATTGGATTCATAGATTACGAAAAGGCATTTGATAGTTTAGACAGAAGAATGCTTTGGAAGTTGCTGAGTCATTATGGAATCCCCATAAAGTTTATTAACCTGATAAAAACAATGTATGAAGGAACAAAATGTAGTGTGGTGCATGAAGGACAGCTTACAGAAGCATTTGAAATAAGAACAGGAGTAAGGCAAGGATGCCTTCTGTCTCCATTTCTCTTTCTACTGGCCATAGATTGGATTATGAAAATAACTCAAAACAACAGAAATGGGATCCAGTGGTCACTGACCAACAAACAACTTGATGATTTAGACTTTGCTGATGACATAGCTCTCCTATCACACAGCCACCAACAGATGCAAGATAAAATGAGTATATTAGATGAGAGATCACAACAGCTAGGACTAAAGATAATAGAGATAAGACCAACATTATGAGAATTAATGCAGTTGGCAATAACCAAATAAAACTAGGAGAAATACCTCTACTAGACGTACAATCTTATATATATCTGGGCAGTAATATAGATAAAGAGGGAGGAACAGAAAACGATACCAAATAAGGATATCAAAAGCAAGAGGAGCTTTCATTGCACTGGGAAACATATGGAAATCCAAAGAAATTAGGCTAAATACAAAATACAAATTTTCAACTCCAATGTTAAGTCGGTTCTATTATATGGCTGTGAAACATGGAGAATAACAAAATTGACAATCACGAAGGTACAGACTTTCATTAATGGATGCTTGCGCAGAATAAAGGGATGGAAATGGCAGGACAAAGTCACAAACGTGGAATTATGGAAATGTACCGGTCAAATACCAGTGGATAAAGAAATACAGCGAAGACGATGGCGATGGATAGGACACACACTACGGAAACCAACTGAGAGTATTACACAACAGGCCTTTTTTGGAATCCCCAGGGGAAAAGACAAAGAGGAAGACCAAGGAATTCTTGGAGAAGACAGATTGAAGCAGAGATGAAGATGATGGGGAAGACATGGAATGATCTTAAAAGAATTGCAAAAAACAGAACGACTTGGAAAGTGTTTGTTGAAGACCTATGCTCCACTGGGAGCTAAAAGGTAGAAGAATGATGGTCGGTTGTTCAATCTTGCAAGACTAAAGGTATGGTCCAAAATAAGAAATATCACTATTATTCCTATGTTATTTGCTGACGACGCTGCACTTGTCACGGAAAGTCAGGAAGAACTCCAGCGCATGGTACACAGTTTTTCGCCTGCCTGCAGAGACTTAACGATATGTTTGCAGAAATCTAATATACTCGGTCGGGACTTCGAAGCAACACCTGCAATCTCTATTGACAACTACAAACTTGATGTCATGCAGCAGTATAGCTACATGAGTTTCATAATCAATGACAAACTATCTTTAGATACAGAAATTGACACTCACATTGGTAAATCTGCCACCACCTTCACACGTTTTTGTAGGCGTGTTTAGTAAATCAGCAAAATGACAATAAAAACAAAGGCCGCAGTTTACAATGACTGCATCATTAATATCCTCCTGTATGGTTGCGAATCTTGGACAACTTATACAAAGCAGAGAGAGAATTCTAAATGCATTCATTTGCGATGTCTGTGCCGTATTCTTGGTATCACCTGGAAGGATAAAGTGACAAACGTGGAGGTCTTGATTTACACAAGCCTCCCGAACAGCTACACGCTGCTCAAAGAAACAATGTAGTTTTGATGGCTTGGCCACGTACACCGTATGAAACATGGCCGCATACCAAAAGATATACTCTGTGGGCAACTAGCAGGCAAAAGGACTATAGTCCGTTACAAAATGGTTAGCAGCTATTTAATAATTAATATCTCTATAACCACTTGATCGAAATTGTTCAAATTTTGCACATGACATAATAATCTCAATGTCTCCACGAATATATTTTTGTTCCTAATTAAAAACGTATGGTTTTAAATGTTCTTTATTTAATGTATACAAATTTGCTACCTCCTAGACAAACCATTATTTTATATGGTTTACCCTTTTATATTTCTGACCTACTTTGTTTGCTAATCTTTCACGCAATTCTCGTGATTTTGTGCAGTTTCTCCGCACATTTTTGCACGATGTTTGAACGACAAGTACATTTTTGATGTTTATAAACAGCCTCTGTTTCTATCCAGTGGCGTTGTATAAATCGTTGGATGTTCTAGCATTTATTGAAATGAGTGTTATTATTAACATTCGAATTATGTTACGCCTATGCCGGAATAAGCCAATTGCTTCAATAACAGTAAACTATTTTCTTCAACCATAAAATAACTGCATCTGTCGAAAAGATCAAAAGAATTAGCCGTTACAGGTGAATGACGCTATCTGTAATATTGCATTTTAGACAACTTTTGGGACATTGAACAAATAAGACCAAGTGCAAAAAAAAAATCATGTTTATGTGTGTAGATGTTATGGAGATATGTGCAGTCAAGCGTGGACATACAATTTTGAAACGGACTATATGAGGCGCCCAAAACTTCTATTTGTAGATGTGTGTAAACGCTACATGAAGACTGAGCATAAACCCTGCAGCCTGGGAAGAAATAGCTGCAAACAGCAATCTTTGGAAGCACATTCTAAAGCTCCAACTCAAACATGAAGCAGATTCATAGAAAAAGAAAATACACGGCGAAAGAAAAGAAAAAAAATAATATTCCTTGGGGCGCTGAAAAGTCCATTGTCAACTATGACTGACGGGGGCTACTACTACCTTAATACACTTACTATCGCTTAGACAAAAAAATGAGGAAGATACTATGCAATCCAGTTTTGACAATAGAAACAAGAAAAAGAGTTCTTAAATGTTACGTAGAGCCAGTCTTACATATGGATGCGAATCATGGACAATAGAACAACAGACAAGAAAATCACTAGAGTCTGTAGAAATGTGGTTTTACAGAAGAATGTTGAGAGTACCATGGACAGCTAAGAAGAGTAATGAAGATGATCTGAGAGAGGTCAAAGCAAAAAGAGAGCTAATTTCCAATATTAGGAAGAAACAATCATCATTTTTTGGCCATGTAATGAGAAGAGGTCAACTGGAATATATTGTAACAATTGGAAAAATTGAGGGACGAAGAGATAGAGGGAAGCAAAGAGAAAAAATAACAGACAGCTTAAGAGAATGACTTGGCAGAAGGTCAACAACAGAAATGATAAATAGCTGCCGAAATCGAAAGTTGTGGAGAGACATGATCACCTACGCCAGCAGGCCCGGTACTTGATGATGATGATAATCGTTTAGATCGGGGAAATGGTGATTCTCTGATATGATATATCAATTGATAAATAACGACAAAATTAACACAATCCTGTTGAAACTCGTGTATGCATTAAAAAAAAAAAGTATTAACCCTGTAAGGATTTTGTCATTGAATGATTTCTAACTATAGTCCGTTCAGATTCGTTTGCCTAGACATTAATTTATTTTTTTCAAAAACTTATTGTTCATTTGCATTGATCTTTTGAAGTTAGGTTTAGAATACTAATGTCGCTATAAAAATATTTTTTATCAAAGAAATGTGATCCAGTTTCAAAGATGCCTTATTTAACCTATATTAAAAAAAAGTTAATCGATATTATAAACACCGGCGGGATTATGTAGATGCTTACATCTCACAGCTGATTCTTTAACACATAGGCATGACCTTCATGGCTGAATGCGCACCGTCCTAAAATAGTTATGTTTCCACTATAAATTTTTATAAAGAAATGTTACATATGAAAATTTCCCGTTTAGCACAAAATGACATTTTAGCCGAAACCGGAAATTATGTGACGTCAAAATCACGGCCGCAGACTCGAGTTCGAGTCATAATTCAGAGGCAAATCTCAATATTTACAGAAAGGAGGCGGCACTATCCATATTATCTTCTGCAAGTCTATGTGAGAATGAATATAAAGGCAAAATATTTTACTGAGCATAACATTGCTATAAAGATTTATCAATACTTCTGCAGAGAGCGTAAAAAGGGACATCTTTATTGTTCTTTATCAAACCCTGAGAAGAGAACAATGCATATTTTAGGTTTGTGTAAACGTTCATTTGATCGAATAGTTAAAGGAAGCGGATATTTATTGCCAACAAATGCAAGAAAGCAAGGAAGGAAAGAAACGTTAGACAGTTTTGATAAGGACCTAGTAAAAAGAGAAATCTGTCGAATGTTTGATATAAACGAAGAAGTGACACTTAGAAAGTTGAAGCTTTGGCTGAAAACTAACAACGACATTGAAATATCAAAAACTTCATTATGGAAAATATTAAGAAGTGCAGGCTTCACCTTTAGAAAGTATGCTGGTGGAAAAAACATTATTTGTGAGAAGCCACATCTAGTAGCTCTTAGAAGCAAGTATTTACGTGAAGTGAAGGAAATGCGCGAAATGATTATGATATTGTTTATTTAGATGAAACTTGGATCAACGCTCATCATACAAATGAAAAGGAATGGCAGTTAGCAGATGGAAGTATTAAAAGATCAGTACCAAGCAGTAAAGGGCAACGTTTGATAGTTGCACATGCAGGTAGCAGACATAATGGGTTGTTGCAGAATGCTCATCTCGTTTTCATTTCAAAATCCATAGACAATAGAGACTACCACTCCGAAATGAATGGGCACATATTTAAAGACTGGATCGAGAAAAGTATCCTTCCAATATTAGATCGACCTTCTTGTCTGATAATGGACAATGCTTCATACCATAACGTAGTTAACGTAGAAGATAGAATCCCAACATCATCAAGTACAAAAGATGCAATCAAAACGTGGCTCATAAAAGAACACATACAAGTTAACGACAGCTACTTGAAACCCGAATTGCTTAGCCTTGTAAAACAGACACAACGTACAAAGATATTTAAAATAGACAAGTTAATTCAAGAACATGGCCATAGATGTTTGAGACTACCTCCATATCATGCACACTTAAATCCTATAGAACTAGTTTGGGCAAAAGTTAAAGGACACGTAGCATATACAAATAAAACTTTCAAATTATGCGATGTTGAGACACTTACAAATCAGGCTCTATCAAATATAAATAAAGACTACTGGGTAAAATGTGAGGATCATGTGTTACGACAAGAAGAGGAATATTGGAAAAAGGATGGTTTGTTGTTTGTTCAGCCGAAAGCAGTAATCGACCTATTTGACTCGTCTGATTCTGAATGATCATTACTCTGATTAAGTCTACAGATAAATAGTTTGATTTGCAAAATTTCCTAGTTGATTTGTTAAACAGTTTATTGTTCAAGACCACCCAAGCAATAAAAAATATGTTATAAGCAAACCAACAACCATTACTTTGAATGGAAGCCTGCTTGAGTCAGTACAGAAGTTTAGCTATCTTGGATCCACTATTACAGCCACACTTTCCTTAGATGAGGAACTAAATGTACGTATTTGAAAGGCAGCGACAACATTTGGGAAACCCACACCAAGAGCATGGAACTATATCAAATTGACTCTACGAACAAAAGTTCTATATATAATTTAAAATTTGTATACTAGCCACCAAGTAAAATTTTATGGACACGCCTATGGGTCATCGTTGCACTAGATTACTGTAAAACATTTTGATTAGGGTCAAAATAATAGTTACATGGGCAAAGATCAAAGGAATTCGCCGCTTTAAGAAACCGTTATAGCTAGACATCGAGTAACACATATGTTCTCGTGACATGGACATTTTAACACCGTATGACAAAAATCATGTGAAATCATCAAGAACTTTTTGAATTATAAATCATAACATCTCGGCAAACGAATCTGAACGGACTATACTAAGTTGGCACATTACAACATCCTCAGCGCGATGAAAGTTTCACGGCGCATCAGGGAGTCGCGGCGTAACCTTTGGAAACCACTGCTTTGAATGGAATGATGAGAAGATTTATCTTGATGGTGCCAGCAGCTCGCTATTTAACACCACGCCTTAGTTATCCGTCTCCTAGATCCTTTTCCTATTTCTCTTTTTTGGGGGGGGGGGGGCATAGATGTGAAAAGAAACAGTCGCTAACACACCTTATGGGGTTTTGTAGGGCTACAACATAGTGTTCCCATTTTTGGTTATTTCGATACCACGTGTCAAGCTTGCAACCAACCCTTTTCTCAGCAGCGAGGCCCGGCTTAAAACGTAAATTAGTCATGGATGGAAAAAAAAATATGAGTACATCCGAAGTCGGAGTTATCTGCCTGTGCGGCGAGAGACCCACAGTTACCAGAGAAAAAAATGTATTAACACGCAAAATTCAGTTCCTAGTCTCTAGGGACTTCGTCAGAGGTAAAAGCTGGCGAACGAAAAAAAAATGGTTTCTCTTGTCTTTATTGTGCATTGTGGTGATGTCTTGTTCTTTGTTGCTACCATTGCTTCTACTAAACACATTATAGGAACCTTTATTGTTACTTCTCACACAATGAACCAACTCCACCTGTTCAAATGTCCTTGCAATATCTTTCTTGATGCTAGAATTATTGAGGAAATGTCGAGTCCGGTGGCGAGTGAGACTCCATTTTTGTATCAATTCATGAATTGCGCTATAATATATAAAGAATAAAGAGAGTTGCAATGTTTTCCAATGAATATCGGCACACACATGAGTGGTATGATCAAGTCTCACGGAACGATACTATGACTCCCAGAAATAAATTTTCGTTTCCCATTTCGGAGGTTGGGTTAATTCCAAAGCGCGTCGGTCCGAAAGTAACATTTCCAGACATTTGGAAATTGAATCCGGAGCCACCTGGTCAGTAGACAAGCGCACAAACCACCTTTAATTATAAGAGTGACTAATTGAGGGAATACAGAAACCAGGTACACATTTTCACCTGTATCACACCTGAGCCCTTTCCAGCCTGCTTCACACCTCCATGGACAGAAACCATTTTCTGGGTCGCAAGTTGCGTTGTCCAAGCAATGATGGCATCGGCCACTGCATCCTAGACCAAACGTGCCTGGTCTGCATCCTGTAGGTAGGAATACAATGATTTGAATTCGTTGCTGACTACCAATATTTAGAAGCCAAATCAAAACGACCGAATTCATTTATTCAAACCAACTTGTAACAATGCAATTGCTCAAAACAAAACAAATTTTCGCTGATTTTGGCTCAACATTTTAAACAAAAATTGCGTACAAGTATTCAGATTTTTTGAGGTGCATAAAGTTTGAACCAAGCCATTTACCAACCAACCAATCAACCAACCAACAAACCAACCAATCAACCAAATAGCAATCAGCTAACCAACCAGGAACCAGCCAACAAGTCAACCAACCAGCAATCGATAATCCAGCCTCCCAACCCACTACCAGAGGCGGATATTCAGAGGAAGCAACGGAGGCTCCTCTAGACTCCTCTATTTTTTTTATCTGAATGAATAAGACAATTACATTCCAGCTCAAATGAGTTAAATGTCAGTGTACAACCAGCCACCGTATTCCCTAGTATAGCCGTCATATAATTCAAATAACTGAAGTCGTTACTAATAGATACGGTTTCAGTGCATGTGGAGGTCAAACCTACTACAACCGTACAACGGCGTCTATCGATCCTGCAATGTTAATGAGAGCTAGGTAGGCCATTTCAACAATCACCTTACCATGGCAAAAAATAAAAACACACACAAAAAAATGACAAATCAGCTGACGTTCTATCTTTTTATTGAAACATTATAGAAGTAGTGCTGTTGTGGAGAAGAATCTGTGAAGTTCCGACTGGATTATATATATTATTATATATATATAACTTGCACAGAATTGTAAGAGATTTTAATTAACAGCAAAATTATGTTTTTTTCATAACTTATAATGCGAATAACAAATATATTTTGATGTAATTATAAAAAAAAGTAAAGTACACCCGTGACGCCAAGTGGCGTATAGGGAAATATGGTGTTAGTGACCCTATATTTTACAGACCTTCGGCACATGATTTTTGGGGTAATGTGGTCGGTATTACGCCCGTGCTGCTTTACTTTCACAGAAAAATTCTGGTACCCATTTAAGGCTGGGTGAACCCGGAAGCCGTCGGTTGGGATCGAACCTTACCCCTTGTCCTTTGTAGTCCAGTTCACTAACCACTGAGCTATCACGGCTCCCTTGATGTAATTATAATTATTTTAATTTATGGCAGTATTTGAAGGAACTATATTACAAAGCGCAAACTGCAGCAATCTTTATGTTGAAAATGATCTGGTTAAAAGTCTACCTAAAAGTTAGCTCTCATGTTCTGGCCTCCTCAACTTACGAACTCACTGTCCGCCGCTGCCAACAACATTCACCCATTCACTCACTCCTCCATATTTTTCATTAAAATACCTACTATCCACCATCCATCTTTTTCACTCGTTCTGTATTTAACCTCCTATCATCCCCCCCCCCCCCCCCCCCCCTTCCAGATGGATGGAGCATGTCCAGCGAATGGAAGAAAAGCGTGTCCCAGGCAAATACTATATGGCGAACTAACACACGGAAAAAGACAAATCGGCAGACCTAAACTACGATATAGAGATATATATAAATCATCTCTGAATGACTTCTCCATATGTGAATATGACTGGGAACATCTGGCAAGTAATCGCACATCATGGAGAGCATGTATAAAGAACGGTATAACACCATTTGAGACTGCCCTAAGGCAAAATTTAGAAGAGAAAAGACTCATGAAAAAGGATGGAAAACCATGTGGACCAGTGGGCCTGACTTGTTCATTATGTGACCGCGTGTGTTTGTCAAACATTGGTAGAATTAGTCACGAGAGAAGCTGTTCAACAAAAACAAAACCTAAAAAAAAATACACAATAGCCTCCACTAGACCGTCTGACAAGACGAAAAGGGCCATATATATAATCCCCCCCCCCCCCAAACCACAATCAACCACTATTTCCTCCCTCCACACTTTCATCTTCCTTCTACCCCTCCTCTCTCATCCACACACACCAACAAATAAACATAAACTCATTAAACACCCCCCTCCCCCCCCCCCCCCCCCCCCCCCCCCCCCCCCCCCAAAAAAAAAAAAACACACACAACAAAAAAGAAACAAAAACAAAAACAACTCACTTTGGGTGCACAAAAATCCATCCCAGCCTGGCGCGCATCCATGTAGACAGATTCCTGTCACGTGATCACAAGGTTGGTTGTCATGACAATGGCCACAGCTATACCCACACGCTTGTCCGTAGCGATTTCTGCAAGCTGAAATGATGTTTGTGTTAGTGACTTTCTGTTTACCGCGACATCTTTTGAAATATTAAATCGTCAGAGAATGAACTTTTCTTTCTATTTTTTGTATTCTGCAACTTCTTTGCCAATACAGTCAAATCAATAGCATGATAGAATGTCAGATGATACGTTCAAAGTTAGCAAGGAGGAATGCTACTAATTTGATTAATATATATTAATTAAAAAAAAAAAAAATAATCGTTGATAATAATTGAAATAATTGAAAAAAAAAAGTACGAGTTGCAGTGAAAGGGAGGAAAATATTTTTAAAAATTTCCGAAAGATTTTTTGTAAAAAAAATTAGAAAGAAATTGTAAAAGAAAAAAATAGAAAAAAAAATAGAAAAAGTGCATTGAGTCAAGAATTATGAAAGATTGCTGCTAGTTGAGTCAAGAATTATGAAATATTGCTAGTTGAGTCAAGAATTATGAAAGATTGCTAGTTGAGTCAAAAATTATGAAAGATTGCTAGTTGAGTCAAGAATTATGAAAGATTGCTAGTTGAGTCAAGAATTATGAAACATTGCTAGTGAGTCAAGAATTATGAAAGATTGCTAGCCGAGTCAAGAATTATGAAAGATTGCTAGTTGAGTCAAGAATTATGAAAGATTGTTAATTAACTCAAGATTTATGAAAGATTGTTAATTAACTCAAGATTTATGAAAGATTGCTAGTGAGTCCAGAATTATGAAAGATTGCTAGTGAGTCAAGAATATGAAAGATTGCTAGTTGAGTCAAGAATTATGAAAGATGGCTAGTTGAGTCAAGAATTATGAAAGATTGTTAATTAACTCAAGATTTATGAAAGATTGCTAGTTTAGTCCAGAATTATGAAAGATTGCTAGTTTAGTCCAGCATTATGAAAGATTGCTAGTTGAGTCAAGAATATGAAAGATTGTTAAGTCAAGAACCATGAAGGAGTGCAATAAAATTAAGAAGCAGAATAGGAGGCCACAAAATATCAAGAGAATGAAATATAAAAAAAAGTAATTTAAAATGTTTTAACAGTTAAATGTGAGGTGGGAATGCTTAAAAAGAAAAAAAAACCAGAAAAATGATGAGAACATGTTTAAATAAAAAAACAATTAAATAAAAAATGATTAGGCTGTCAAATCATCAAACATGAATATTTCGATATCAAAGAACACTGACTGTTATTCCTCTCACAATCATTAAGTGCCGTCTCCGCATCGAAGGTTGGCTACCATAGAGCGCCATTCCACTTGTCTCTTGCTTTGATGGTGCAGATTGTCATAGGTTCACTTGTCCGTCTTTTGGTGTTACTCGTCCATGTTAGTCTTGGTCTGCCTCCGCCTCTTTACCTTGTATTTATTTTCCCTTCCAGTATTATTTTTATTAGGCTGTTGTGTCTTTTAACATGCCACACAAATTTCATTTGTCTTGTTCTAATTGTGTTTTGTAATCTCTTTTCATCTTTAGTTGTTTTAAGACTTCATCGTTTGTTTTCTTTTCCTTCCATCCAATTCTACCTATTCTTCTATAGATCCACATTTCAAAGGCTTCAATTTTCTGTTCTGTTTCTGATCTAATGTCCATGTTTCTGCACCATACAGGAATATTGAGAAGATGTAACATACACAAGTAGATACGAAAGGCAAGCACTATCTCAAAATGGCAATGTGAGGTAATATAAACTCGCGTGGTCCAGATGGTTGATTCACATTCTTCCTCTTCACCTGTGAAGTCGGCGTGGGTTCGTTGTGTCTCTATTAGACAGTAAGGCCGTGATAACCATGGTCCAACAGATTCACCTTCGCTTGGGTAGATTTTAACCTGACAATTTTGCCCGGGTAAAGGCCATTTTCGCGATAGCTCAGTGGTTAGTGAACTAGACTACAAAGGACAAGGGGTAGGGTTCGATCCCAACCGACGGCTTCACCCAGCCTTAAATGGGTACCGGATTTTTTTTTCTGGGAAAGTAAGGCAGCACGGGCGTAATACCGACCACATTACCCCAAAAATCATGTACTGAAGGTCTGTAAAATATAGGGTCACTAACACCATATTTCCCTATACGTCACTTGGCGTGACGGGGGTACTTTACTTTTAAAGGCCATTTTGGCCTATTTTTTGGACTTTTGTGAAGTGTTATTTAATCTGCGAGAGTGCTCACGGGTTCTCTGTTTTTTGCCGCTATACAAGAGACCTTTAACTTATGAAAAGGGGGTGAAGGTGTCCAACAGCCACTGATCTGAAATTGATGAGCGACTCATAGTTGACTACTTGCCTCCAGATTAAGATCATGACAACTCCCCTCCTCCCCCCACTCCCTTTTTTTTTACACCCTGTTGGCTCTGATGAAAGATTATGTAGTCTGGCCAAGCGAGAAGGGATCGAGAGGGAATGGAACCCGGTTCTCCAAAAATGTCATTCTGAATTTGGACAGTTTGTGTGCCAAAAGGCGCAGATTTACACATCAGGCCGTAATGCACAGCACAGCGCATGTACGCTACTTGATAACATGTTAAGGACAGACAATGAAGGGGAATAATTGTTAGGCAAATTTAGGAAGAAAAGGGATATAACTCGTAGCAAGATCTCTTTAATTTCATTAGGTATCGTCTCCACAGGTTGGCTACCATTGAGCGTCATTTCACTCTATCTCTTGTCTTGATGGTGCACGCTGCCATAGGTTCATCTGCCTACATTTTGAGGTTATTGTCCACTTTAGTCTTGGTCTGCCTCTACCTCGTCTGAATTGTACCTTCCCTTCCAAGATGATTTTTAGATGAGTATTATGTCTCTTTGGGAGCCGCGACAGCTCAGTGGTAGTGAACTGGACTACAAAGGACAAGGGGTAGGGTTCGAGCCCAACCAACGGTTTCCGGTTCACTCAACCTTAAATGGGTACAAGATTTTTTTTCTGGTAAAGTAAAGCAGCACGGGCGTAATACTGACCACATCACCCCAAAAATCATGTGCTGAAGATCTGTAAAATATAGGGTCACTAACACCATATTTCCCTATACGCCACTTGGCGTGACGGGGGTACTTTACTTTTTTTTATTATGTCTCTTTACATGTCCACACAATTTAAATTGTGTTAAGTAGTTCTTTTTTTCATTTTCAGCTGATTCAGAACTTTCTTGTTTGTCTTATTTTTCTTCCACCCATTTCTCCCCATTTTCCTATCATCATCATCAAGTACCGGGCCTACTGGCGTAGGTGATCATGTCTCTCCACAACTTTCGATCTCGACAGTTATTTATCATTTCTGTTGTTGACCTTCTGCCAAGCCATTCTCTTAAGCTGTCTGGTATTTTTTCTCTTTGCTTCCCTCTATCTCTTCGTTCCTCAATTTTCTAAGTTGTTACAATATATTCCAGTTGTTCTCTTCTCATCACATGGCCAAAAAATGATGATTGTTTCTCCCTAATACTGGAAATTAGCTCTCTTTTGCTTTGTCCTCTTTCAGAACATTTTCATTACTCTTCTTAGCTGTCCATGGTATTCTCAACATTCTTCTGTAAAACCACATTTCTACTGACTCCAGGGATTTTCTTGTCTGTTGTCTTATTGTCTATGATTCACATCCATTTGTTAAGACTGGCTCTACATAACATTTAAGTATTCTTTTTCTTGTTTCTATTGCCATTTTCCTATAGATCCACATTTAAAGGCTTACATTTTCTGCTCTGTTTCTAACCAATGCCCATGTATTATTTTGTATTATGAATATTGAGTAAATATAGCATTTTGCTATTCATATTTTTAGTTCTAATGTTACTTGCTTCGATGTGAGTATATTTTTGTGATGTTAAAATTGCTTTTTGTCATTTATATTCTTTTGTTTGTTTCCGTCATACGTTTCCCATAATTTGTTATAATATGTCCAAAACAGTTTTATTTTTTATGTCTGCTTAGGTCTCAACAAAAAAAAAGTAAAAAGCCCCCGTCACTAAAGTGGCGTATAGGAAATATCGTGTTAGTGACCATAAATTTTACATACCCTCGGCACATGATTTTTGGGGTAATGTGGTCGGTATTACGCCCGTGCCGCTTACTTTCCCAGAAAAAAATCCGGTACCCATTAAAGGCTGAGTGAACCGGAGGCCGTCGGTTGGATTGAACTCTCCCTCTTGTCCTTTGTAGTCCAGTTCACTAACCACTGAGTTATCACGGCTCCCAGATCTCTAAGCCGAATAATATTATTCATTGTAAAAGAAGACAGATGAACCATGCTAAACCTCTTGATGTTAGAGTCCATATCTTACTGACCATAAACATATTTGTGAGTGATGTGGTCAACATTACGCCTGACTCGCTTTTTTTCAGTAAAAATGTTTCATTACCTATTACTGGCTGGGAGAACCTAGAAGTCGAACAACTGGAAGTTCGAACACGCGTTTGTCTTCTGTGGACTATTTAACTAACACCTAGGCTACCGCGACTATCGCTCATCCCGCTACATTTGAATTATACGTCATATCCTGCATCTAACTAAATATAACCCATCTCAAAGGGATAAGTTAACACTCATGTTTGCATAACCTCCCTTAGCAATATTTTCACAAAAACCATACAGTACTCCATCTTCCGCTCTTATCATTTTATCATTATAAATGCACCGCTGTGTGAGATTCTCATCTTTAATTCATCTCCTGTACCAGCCTGTTATCATTAATTTATCAACCCATTATCATTAATTTATCAACCCACCATCATTAATTTATCAACCTACCATCATTAATTTATCAACCCATCATCATTAATTTATCAACCCATCATCATTAATTTATCAACCCACCATCATTAATTTATCAACCCATCATCATTAATTTATAAACCCACCATCATTAATTTATCAACCCACCATCATTAATTTATCAACCCACCATCATTAATTTATCAAACCATCATCATTAATTTATCAACCCATCATCATCAATTTATCAATCCATCATCATCAGTTTATCAACCCATCATCATTAATTTATCAACCAATCATCATCAATTTATCAACCCATCATCATTAATTTATCAACCCATCATCATACTGTATTTTGGAGGAATTTGGATTATGTTAAATAATATTTCAAGACAAATGGATAGCAGCAATTGTAAATATAGAAAAAGGTAAGTGAATTTCAATATTTTGAATAAAAAATTACCTTCCTTGAATTTTTATATTTTTAAAAATATAATTATTCCTATAAATAATCACATATCATAAATATATTGCTATATTCATTTTCTGTATCCATTTTCCTTTCCAGTGATGTGTAACACATACCATATTTATCTAAATTATTGTGTGAAGTAGTCAAATAAAAAAAAGGTATATGGTGACATTTTTTGAACCAGGAAAATTAATCTGGTCCAAAACCTAAAATAACATGTTCCCTGTTCTGGTCCTGAAAGAGTTAATTTATCAACCCATCATCATTAACTTACCAACACATCATCATTACTTTATCTTTTACATCAGTTTATCACTATTAATTTCAATATATAAAACAAGGAGTCAGACATGGCCGTGTTCTGTCGCCGGATTTGTTTTCACTTTACAACGAACATATTATGAGATCAATAGTAGACAAAAAAGGAATTGAAGTCAACGATCACAACATAATAATTTACGATATGCGGATGACACAGTCTTAATAGCAGAGACAGAGAACGAGCTACAAGAAATGATAGATATAATAGTAAAAGAAAGCAACAAGAAAGGTCTGAGTCTGAATAGTAAGAAAACAGAAGTAATGGTTATATCGAAGAAACAATAATCACCAGCATGCAGTATTAAAATAAACATGATAAATATGAAACAAGTACAACGCGTCAAATACCTGTGCACAATAGTTACATCAGATGGAAGATGCACCACAGAAATAAAAAGCAGAATAGCTCAGGCCAAAATAGTATTTCAGAAAATGAAAAATATCTTATGCAACAAATCTATGTCAATAGAAATGAGAAAGAGAGTTCATCGATGCTATATAGAACCAATTCTGACCTATGGAAGCGAATCATGGACAGTAGGCAAACAAATGAAAAGACGATTAGAGAGGCCACAGAGATGGGATTTCTCAGAAGAATGTTGAAAGTTCCTTGGACAGCTAAAAAGACCAATGAGAAAGTTCTCAAAGAGGTCAACACAAATAGGGAGCTCTTAAAAAACATCAGAAAGAAGCAATCAACATTTTTCGGGCACATCATGAGAAGAGGAAAGTTGGAATACTTGGTTACAACTGGCAAAATAAAAGGAAAGAGAGATCGCGGACGACAAAGAGAGAAAATACTGGATAGCTTGGTGTCATGGCATGGAAAACAGTCAACAACAGAACTGATACGATGCACTGTAGATAGAAGATTGTGGAGGGACATGATCGCCAACGCCAACCGGTACGATACATGATGATGATGATGATCACTATTAATTATTCATATAAAACTATCATCATTAAATGCTAATTTAAGCCTATCGTTATTGCCATTGTTTCTGTAAGTCATCTTTATATCCTTAGCAAAGATCAAGTGGGCTGAATTTTGAGTGAATATTGCTTTTTCCTATGCTATTTTTTTTTTACATAGCAGCCGTTGGATCAAGAACACTGAGCACTGGCTTCCCATACATACAGCTATTCTGCGACTTTAGAGGTGCATTCTTTTTTAATCGTTGAGAGGTTTTGATGTTGTGCGTAGATTCTTTTGTTATCGTCGAGAGCTTTTGATGTTGTGCGTAGATTCTTTTGTTATCGTCGAGAGCTTTTGATGTTGTGGGTAGATTTTTGTTATCGTCGAGAGCTTTTGATGTTGTGGGTAGATTTTTGTTATCGTCGAGAGCTTTTGATGTTGTGGGTAGATTCTTTTGTTATCATCGAGAGCTTTTGATGTTGTGGGTAGATTCTTTTGTTATCGTCGAGAGCTTTTGATGTTGTGGGTAGATTTTTGTTATCGTCAAGAACTTTTGATGGTGAGGGTAGATTTTTGTTATTGTCAAGAACTTTTGATGTTTGGGTAGATTTTTGTTATCATCAAGAGCTTTTGATGTTGAGGGTAGATTTTTGTTATCGTCGAGAGCTTTTGATGTTGCAGGTACATTTTTGTTATCGTCGAGAGCTTTTGATGTTGTGGGTAGATTTTTGTTATCGTCAAGAGCTTTTGATGTTGCAGGTAGATTTTGTTATCGTCGAGAGCTTTTGATGTTGTGGGTAGATTTTTGTTATCGTCGGAAGCTTTTGATGTTGTGGGTAGATTTTTGCTATCGTCGAGAACTTTTGATGTTGAGGGTAGATTTTTGTTATCGTCGAGAGCTTTTGATGTTGAGGGTAGATTTTTGTTATCGTCGAGAGCTTTTGATGTTGTGGGTAGATTTTTGTTATCGTCGAGAGCTTTTGATGTTGTGGGTAGATTTTTTTCCTATTATTGTTTTTTTTCGATCAGCGACAATTTTTTGTCATTTCTCTTCAATTTCCAACTACCAAGGTTTCTCTTGAGTTGTGCGCAGAGTACACACGGGACCTCCTCTTTTTGACGTTCTCCGAGAGGGCTGGACATCGGATTTCGCTATGTAAAAGATCAAGGGAGAGTAACGTCAAGAAGAAACCCCGGATTAATTTTGTCTGTTAAAAAAACAAACAAAAAAAACAAAGCAAAACAAAAAAAAAAAAAACTCACCGCCTCCTGTGGTGGAGTTTGAGGCTGAGAACTGAGGCTGACGTCGAACCTCGAGACTACGACTAATTTCAATGGGGAGGAGGGGCGGGGTGGAGGACAGGTATTCGAAAAATCCACAAATAATCAAAAACATAAAACACAACATAAATAGCCGGAAGTAGGATCAAATCCTCGACACAGCGCCTGGCCGCGAGACACTTGCATTGTAGCACATTGCCAGCTAAGCAACCTTAAAATGTTGCTGTCACTTGCGATGTCTTTCACGAATGAGTGCTCGTGATTATATCATAGGGTAACGAACACACATCGGGAATAAATTGTATATCTATCTGTATTTGCTATTAAGAAAGCATCGCTGGTATTGAGTAGTGCTGATAGACATGCGTTGTAAAGACACAGTTAAAGGATGAAAGAACACGAATAGTAGTTGTTGCAGCAAATGCCTTCTTCATCTTCTTTCCTTTCTTATTTGCCTTTCAGCTTCGAGGGGAGATATCATTTGCGGTCTTTTGCTCTTCTGTTCGCCTCTGCTGTTGTTATGTTTCCTTGTGCATCTAATATTCCATCGATCCATATTTTTCGTGGTCGACCCTTGGGTCTGGTGTTCTCACAACGTTTGCTGATTGCTCGTTGTGTTGTGTTTTGATCTTTCTGCTTTTGTCACGTGGCCAAACCATTGTATCGGTTGTTTCCTTATATATTCTCTGGCAGGGGCTATTCCTAGCTTTTTTCTCAATTCTTCATTTCTGATCTTATCTCTCAGACTGTTTCCTGTCATTCGTCTAACACATTTAATCTCTGTAGAGGTTACTTTTCTTATTGTTCTTGCATCTAGGGTCCAGGTCTGGCATTGGTAGCACAACGTTGGGATGAAGATTGTATTGTATAGTGCTCGTTTTGCCCCCAGAGTTATTTCCAGATATATATATATATATAAGCAATATATCAGCACATGCGATTAAAAGTAATTTCCAAAGCTTATATCTTCCTTACTTCAAACTCAGAAAATATTTGATGATCTTTTGGGGGATCGCGGTCTACAGGTTGGGAATTTGTACTTTAGGAGTGCAAATTAAAAATTTGGAGAAAACGGAAATCACACAGAGGGGAAATAATTGCGATCATGCTTGTCGTCGGGAGTTGTAGAACGTGGTGACAATTGAACACAACAGAACAAATATTGTGTTGCTGATGATGTGGTCCAGATGTCATAAATGAGTTGGGATATCAAACAATGCAAATAAAGAGATGAGGCGAGGAAGAGAAAATAAAGTTGATTAAAGAGAAAATCGAAAAATATATTCAAGAATAAGAGCTGTAGATTGCAGATTCAAACAGATTATGTTTTCTATCGCGCTGTTGTTAAGGGTCTTTCATTTAATTGTTGGATTGTTTCTGTCTGTCTGTCTTTTTCTTTCTAAACCTTTCCATTATAAATTTCCATGTTGGAAAAAAAATTCTAATTAATTAAATACAAAAATGCGCAAAGCAATTGGGTCCCCTAATTTCCAGTTTTGTAATGATTTTCACTTCTCAAATAATCTGCTTTCATGACATCTTTGCTTATTTGTGAAACTCAAGCAGAGGTCTTCAAACTCTGGTTACAGATGTGAAGGTATAACCATTTTTTTTCCTCCAATGACCCACTGTCATTTGACCCCCGTTGATAAACAGTAAAATTTTTTCCTTCCACCTCTTCTTCTTCTTCTTCTTCTTCTTCACAGTCGTCTGCTACGTTACTACTACTTCTTCAAAGACTACAACCACAACTACGAGGACAACAGCAACTACTACTATTACTACTATATCATCATCATCATCACCATCATCATCATCATCATCATCATCATCATCATTTTTTCATCTTCATTTTCAGTCTTCTATAATATTATAAATACTTCTTCATACCTTCATACTATCATACCACAACGACAACTATAACAAAAATAATAATAGCATCATCAGCAACAAAAAAACAACATCTAAAACTACTACTACTACTAATACTACAATTACTATTACAACTACAACTACAACTACTGCTACTGCTACTACTACAACTACTGCTACTACTACTACTACTACAACTACTATACTGCTACTACTTCTACAACTGCTACTACTACTACTACTACTGCTACTATTACTACTACTGCTACTACTACAACTGC
>JAVIAB010000160.1:36323779-36723779 GCA_032433765.1 Megaustenia siamemsis | reverse complement strand
TTTATAATTTTTCATGGTACTAGATGATGGATTTGGCTTCATCGTAGCTGACCAGATTGTTCTCTTGTGGTAATCCCCCTCCCTCTTTAGCTAGTTTGTCTGCACATTTGTTTCCGTGTATATTATAGTGTGATGGTATCCACTGGATGACCACTCTTTGGACATTATTGCCACATTTGGTCTAGGGTTGTTCTCAGGTAATCTAGCTCGCTGTTCCTGGGTTTTTTTTTAGAGCTGTTTGGACTGACAGTTCGCTAGTATCACCAATTTCTTGTGCACGTTATGTTTGTATTGAATAGCCAGGCTTGCAGCATCTTTGAGTTCTTCACTTTCTCAAATTTTAGCAAACTAAAAAAAGTCAAGCTAAGTTTCATTATTGGGTCGAACCCACAGACATCACAGATAAATGTAACAGCGCTCATTTAACGCAACGCACAGTTAACGATCTTTAAGAAGAATAGTTATTCATCTTCAGAGCTCAGTTTCGTGTTTTTGGATCATCATCATCATCATCATCATCATCGAGTGCCATCACCGCAAGGAAGTTCGACTATCAGGGAGCGCCATTCTGCTCTGTCTCTTGCTTTGAAGGTGCAGGTTGTCATAGGCTGGTTTGTCCATATTTTGATGTTACTCGTCCATGTTAGTCTTGGTCTGCCTCTGCCTCTTTTACCTTTTATTTTCCCCTCCAGGATTACTTTTAGTTGGCTGTTGTGTCTTTTAACATGGCCTAAAAATCGCATTTGTCTTGTTCTAATTGCGTTTAGTAGTTCTCTTTTCATTTTTAGTTGTTTTAAGACTTCATCGTTTGTTTTCTTTTCCTTCCATCCAATTCTACACATTCTTCTATATATCCACATTTCAAAGGCTTCAATTCTCTGTTCTATTTTCTTGTCTAATGTCCATGTTTCTGCGCCATATAGGAATGTTGAGAAGACATAACATTTTGCTATTCTTAGTTTTAGCCCTGGTGTTATTTGTTTTGATGTTAGTATGTTCTTCATGACATTAAAATTACTTTTTGCCATTCCTATTCTTTTGTTTATGTAAGTTTTACATTTTCTATCACTAATTATAGTATGTCCAAGGTAGCTGTAGCTCTGAACTGTCTCCAGATCTATTCCTTCAATTTTGATATCCACTTTTGGATATTTTGAGTATTTTCTTTGTTTATGATCACAGTTTTGGTCTTTTTGATATTCATATCTAGTCCATATTTGTGCTTCGGATATCACATAGAAAAATAATAACCGTTTTCATGCAATTAGTAGGAAGTCATCATCAGGGAGCGGCGATAGCTCAGTGGTTAGTGAACTGGACTACAAAGGACAAGATGTAGGGTTCGATCCCAACTGACGGTTTCCGGGTTCACCCAGCCCTAAATGGGTACCGATTTTTTTCTGGGAATGTAAAGCGGCACGGGCGTAATACCGACCACATTACCCCAAAAATTATGTGCTGAAGGTCTGTAAAATTTATGGTCACTAACACCATATTCCCTATACGCCACTTGGCGGGACGGGGGCTCTTTACTTTTACATTTACTAGGAAGTCATCATGAGTGTCCCTATAGTCTGTCTGAAAAGTGTCTGTCTTGGGGCCAGACTTTCTTAGCTCTATGCACATCTCTGATAATTGAGAAGAGCAAAAAGATCCATGAAATAAATAGAGAAGAAAAATCACATGTATCATTTAGATACGTGGGCCAATGTAACACAATATAAATGGAGAAGAAAAATCACAGATATCTAGAAACGAGGGCCAGCGTAATTCAATACAACTTTCTTAAGAATATGCCTGCTTTTCATGGCTAAAGTGGATGAAACAAGACAAGCTAAAAATGGTTTATTTAATTCAAAATCATTTCCTTCCGTTGTAGATGTGAACACAAGAACCCCTGACGAAATCTGTTTCGCTTTCAACAAATCCAATCATTGATGCGCACGTTAATTGTAATTTAAATAGCTGCGTGCCTCGAACAATTAGGGAACAGGTGGAGGGACAAAAAACTATAATTGAAGTATTTGTTCTATTTCTGGTGTTTTCTGGATGGTTTTATAGGGTTGGAAAATAAAGGTTGCATGCCCAACGCAGTCGTCACGAGGAGTCAAGGTCAGAGTATTTGTTTCATACCTGATTTAAGCAGAAACAATAACAGCTTTTATACACAAGTGATATGATATATGAAGTGATATGATATATGAAGTGATATGATATATGAAGTGATATGACATATGAAGTGATATGATATATAAAGTGATATGATATATGAAGTGATATAAGTGAGAGTAAAACATACGAAGTAAGCAATTACATCACTGTAACGTAAACATATAAAGTAAGCAATTACCTCCCTGTAAAGTAAAACATACGAAGTAAGCAATTACCTCCCTGTAAAGTAAAACATATAAAATAAGCAATTACCTCCCTGTAACGTAAAACATATGAAGTAAGCAATTACCTCCCTGTAACGTAAAACATATGAAGTAAGCAATTACCTCCCTGTAAAGTAAAACATATGAAGTAAGCATTTACCTCCCTGTAAAGTGAAACATACGAAGTAAGCATTTACCTCCCTGTAAAGTAAAACATACGAATTAAGCAATTACCTCCCTGTAAAGTAAAACATACGAAGTCAGCATTTACCTCCCTGTAACGTAAACCATATGAAGTAAGCAATTAATTCCCTGTAAAGTACAACATACTAAGTAATCAATTACCTCCCTGTAAAGTAAAACATACGAAGTAATTACCTCCCTGTAAAGTAAAACATAAGAAGTAAGCAGTTACCTCCCTGTAAAGTAAAACATACGAAGTAAGCAGTTACCTCCCGGTAAAGTAAAACATACGAAGTAAGCAATTACCTTCATGTAAAGTAAAACATATGAAGTAAGCATTTACCTCCCTGTAAATTAAAACTTACGAAGTAAGCAATTACCTCCAGGTAAAGTAAAACATATGAAGTAAGCAGTTACCTCCCTGTAAAGTAAAACATACGAAGTAAGCATTTACTTCCATGTAAAGTAAAACATACGAATTAAGCAATTACCTCCCTGTAAAGTAAAACATATGAAGTAAGCATTTACCTCCCTGTAAAGTAAAAGATTCCGTGTGTTACCGGGGGCTCATTATGAGGGAGGTAAAGAATAGTGACACTGTGACCTTCCAGGCATGTCGTAAGAGGCGACTAAGGAGGTTGATCGATGGCTTGACAAGCTGTCATTGTAAAAAGTATTGTTATGGAAACAGCGCCATAGATTTTAGAGCAGTGATCTCTGCGGTATGTGCCATTTTGGCGCGCAGGGTTTCTGTTTTTGAGATTGTGGTTCTGCCCTATGTGCCGTCTTCGGCTCGAAAGGACAATAGATAGATAGATAGATAGAAAGTAAAAGATACGAATTTAGCAATTACCTCCCTGTAAAGTAAAACATACGAAGTCAGCATTTACCTCCCTGTAACGTAAACCATATGAAGTAAGCAATTAATTCCCTGTAAAGTACAACATACTAAGTAATCAATTACCTCCCTGTAAAGTAAAACATACGAAGTAATTACCTCCCTGTAAAATAAAACATAAGAAGTAAGCAGTTACCTCCCTGTAAAGTAAAACATATGAAGTAAGCAGTTACCTCCCTGTAAAGTAAAACATACGAAGTAAGCAATTACCTTCATGTAAAGTAAAACATATGAAGTAAGCATTTACCTCCCTGTAAATTAAAACTTACGAAGTAAGCAATTACCTCCAGGTAAAGTAAAACATATGAAGTAAGCATTTACCTCCCTGTAAAGTAAAACATACGAAGTAAGCATTTACTTCCATGTAAAGTAAAACATACGAATTAAGCAATTACCTCCCTGTAAAGTAAAACATATGAAGTAAGCATTTACCTCCCTGTAAAGTAAAACATATGAAGTAAGCATTTACCTCCCTGTAAAGTAAAAGATACGAATTTAGCAATTACCTCCCTGTAAAGTAAAACATACGATGTAAGCATTTACCTCCCTGTAACGTAAAACATATGAAGTAAGCAATTACTTCCCTGTAATGTAAAACATACTAAGCAAGCAATTACCTCCCTGTAAAGTAAAACATACAAAGTAATTACCTCCCTGTAAAGTAAAACATACGAAGTAAGCAGTTATCTTCCTGTAAAGTAAAACATATGAAGTTAGCAATTACCTCCATGTAAAGTAAAACATATGAAGTAAGCAGTTACCTCTCTATAAAGTAAAACATACGAAGTAAGCAATTACCTCCCTGTAAAGTAAAACATATGAAGTAAGCAGTTACCTCCCTGTAAAGTAAAACACACGAAGTAAGCATTTACCTCCCTGTAAAGTAAAACATACGAATTAAGCAATTACCTCCTTGTAAAGTAAAACACACGAAGTCAGCAATTACCTCCCTGTAAAGTAAAACATACGAAGTCAGCAATTACCTCCCTGTAAAGTAAAACATACGAAGTCAGCAATTACCTTCCTGTAAAGTAAAACCTACGAAGTAAGCAAATACCTCCCTGTAAAGTAAAACAAATGAAGTAAGCATTTACCTCCCTGAAAAGTAAAACATATGAAGTAAGCATTTACCTCACTGTAAATTAAAACATATGAAGTAAGCATTTAGCTTCATGTAAAGTAAAACATATGAAATAAGCATTTAGCTCCATGTGAAGTAAAACATATGGAGTAAGCATTTACCTCCATGTAAATTAAAACATAGGAAATGAGCATTTAGTTCCCTGTAATGTAAAACATAGGAAATGAGCATTTAGTTCCCTTTAAAGTAAAACATAGGAAATAAGCATTTAGTCCCCTGTAATGTAAAACATAGGAAATAAGCATTTGGTTCCCTATAAAGTAAAACATAGGAAATAAGCATTTAGTTCCATGTAATGTAAAACATAGGAAATAAGCATTTGGTTCCCTGTAAAGTAAAACATAGGAAATAAGCATTTAGTTCCCTGTAAAGTAAAACATAGGAAATAAGCATTTAGTTCCCTGTAAAGTAAAACATAGGAAATAAGCATTTAGTTCCCTGTAAAGTAAAAAAATGGTCATATGTTGGACATGTGATGAGAAGAGATAATAACCGAATAGCAAAGCAAGTCCTTATTTTGGAAACAACAAGTAAGAGGAAAAGAGGAAGACCCAAAGAGACACTGAGAAGAACATTGATGAGAGAGGCAAGAGCAGCAGGATTCGGCTCCCTCAATGAGATAGAGATGCTTGCACAGAACAGAGACAAATGGCAGGATTTGATAAAATATCTCTAAAAGAATTGAAAACTGCTAGAACAAAAATTCAGATAAGAGAAGGAGTATCTTGGTCTACGCCCTATGGCTACGGCTCGAAAGGTCAATAGATAGATAGAAAGTAAAAAAAAAAAAAGAAATAAGCATTTAGTTCCCTGTAAATTAAAACATATGAAACAAGCATTTGGTTCCCTGTAAAGTAAAACATAGGAAATAAGCATTTAGTTCCCTGTAAAGTAAAACAAAAGAAATAAGCATTTAGTTCCCTGTAAAGTAAAACAAAAGAAATAAGCATTTAGTTCCCTGTAAAGTAAAACAAAAGAAATAAGCATTTAGTTCCCTGTAAAGTAAAACAAAAGAAATAAGCATTTAGTTCCCTGTAAAGTAAAACAAAAGAAATAAGCATTTAGTTCCCTGTAAAGTACAACAAAAGAAATAAGCATTTAGTTCCCTGTAAAGTACAACAAAAGAAATAAGCATTTAGTTCCCTGTAAAGTAAAACAAAGAAATAAGCATTTAGTTCCCTGTAAAGTACAACAAAAGAAGCAAGCATTTATGAGAAGATCATGAAGAAAGCTGACGAGTATTGGAAGCACAAGTGAAGGGACAGAATCAGACCCAAACCAACAGGTGGAGCTGAGTGGTCTAGTGGTAGGACGTCGGCCTCGGAACATGACAGTCTTGGGTTCAAATCACATCAGAGAAGCTGGGAATTTGTCAAAATTTTTGAATACTTGGTTCCTTCGTGGTGTTACCCTCACCTGGTCTCTGGGTAGTGACATCCAATGTCTAGCCCTCTCGGGTAACAGTGTTTATGGTTATGTTTAGTCGAAGGCCCCGGTATCACTGCAAATGAATTAAAATCCATAATTGCTCAACCACCCGTGCCAGTGGAATCATCCAAATTAAAACTCATCTCAATGAAGGATTCAAACAAAGAAAAGCAGCTGCAGTCCCCAAAATAGCAGCTACAGCACACGTCAAAGGACGTAAGGCCAAGCGGCACCGAAAGTGAACACAGCTGAACTGTCCTTCGTCATACGATATCATCATTCATCTTTAGTACACGGAATATCGAAACACAATCCGGATTATAAACACAGCTCACGGTGTGCACAGAGCACTAAAATCAGAAGCTCCGGGGGCAAGCCGCACTTTGAAGAGCGAATCATAGGAAGAGGAGATATGTTTACAGCACTCGGAAAAATGAGAAATAATCAACAACAGAAAAAAAAAGAACGATATATGGTCCGAAGCAGGATCGAACCCGCACTCCACGGCACAGCGCTCTGCCACGAAGAGTCAAACGCCAGGGAACACTGCCAACTCAGCTAACTGAACGTAGTTAACTCACCTGAGCAGTGTTCCCTAGCGTTTAGCTTTTCGTAGCAAGGCGCTGTGCCATGGGGTATGGGTTCGATCCTGCTAATGACCCCATCTTGTTCTTTGTTTTTTTTTTCTGTTGTTGATTATTTGTCATTTTCTCCGAGTGCTGTAAACATACTCCTCCTCCTATGATTCGCTGAATTATCGCCTTGGAAGTTTCCCTGTATAATAATATTAATTTATTATTATTTGTTGCAGGACTTCGAATATGAGGAAACTGCAACAATGAACGCTTTTCAGACTGAGCCTCAACGGTTCCTGCCGCCTATCCACCATATTAACAGGAAGCCCAACAGCAAATAACATTTGAGCAATCTTGGCAGTTAAAAGCTGAAAATGTCTGCAGCACGGGCACAAATTGTTAAGCCATGTCGTAGTTGGGCATAAAGTCGCAATTATCGCGACTTCGCTGTAAACTGGCGACACAACACAATCATGTCCACTTAACAGGTGAACGTCCACCAGAAGAAGAGACTAGAAATACTTTTAATAAAAATTGATGAACTGAGAAAGAGAGAGAGAGAGACAAGTAAAAAGTAAGAGAAAATAGCTCTGTCACGCCAAGTGGCGTATAGGGAATATGGCGTTAGTGACCATAATTTTTACAGACCTTCGGCACACGATTTATGGGGTAATGTGGTCGGTGTTACGCCCGTGCCGCTTTACTTTCCCAGAAAAAATCCGGTACCCATTTAAGGCTGGGTGAACCCGGAAGCCGTCGGTTGGGATCGAACCCGACCTCTTGTCCTTTGTAGTCCAGTTCACTAACCACTGAGCTATCGCGGCTCCTGAGAGAGAGAGAGAGAGAGAGAGAGAAGAGAGAGAGAGGGAGAGAGAGAAAGAGAGAGAGAGGGAGAGAGAGAGAGAGAGAGAGAAATGTACGATTTAGAAAAACTGCGGTATTCAGGACAGGACCAACAAACCCAAAGCTGTTAAAGGCCACTTCATCAATCAGAGCTCAGAGCCATTTTCCGTTATAGTAAATAAATCAAAGGAATCATGATTGTTGTGTAACCCAGACAGTGGAGCCCGTTAACTGATTTAGAAAACTGGGCGTTACAATATCCATTAGATAACAGGCAACAATGTCTCCTATTATAAGGAAGGAGCTCAAGAAAGCTATTAGGGCTCGTTACGTCACATCTCGGGGTATCAAAACTCATGGTTCGTGTCGTGTCGATTTGAGTAATATTAAAAGTAATCAGTCATTAAATAATCATTGAATCAAACAATGAGCCAGATTAACCTTGTGAAGAAGCAGCATACCATACCATACCATACCATACCATACCATACCATACCATACCATACCATACCATACCGTACCGTACCATACCGTACAGTACCGTACCGTACCGTGCCGTACCATACCATACCATACCATACCATACCATACCATACCATACCGTACCGTACCGTACCATATCATACCATACCATACCGTACCGTATTGTACCGTATCATACCATACCATACCACACCATACTGTATCATACCATACCATACCATACCATACCATGCCATACCATGCCGTACCATACCATACCGTACCATACCATACCATACCGTACCGTACCGTACCATACTATACCATACCGTACCGTACCATACCGTACCGTACCATACCATACCGTACCGTACCGTACCATACTATACCATACCGTACCGTACCATACTATACCATACCGTACCATCCATACCATGCCATACCTTATTGTACCATACCATGTCGTACCACACCGTACCGTACCGTAACGTATCATACCGCACCATACCATACCGCACCGTACCATACCATACCGTACCATACCGTACCGTACCATACCATACCGTACCGTAGCGTACCATACCGTACCGTACCATACCATACCGTACAGTACCGTACCGTACCGTACCGTACCGTACCATACCATACCGTAGCGTACCATACCGTACCGTACCATACCATACCATACCGTACCGTACCGTACCGTACCGTACCATACCATACCATACCCATATCATACCATACCGTACAATACACTATTAAAGATTACCAGACCATACTATACCATATCATGTCATGCCATACCACTTACCTTACATTATCTTTCCACGAAGTGTCATAGGGAAATGTTTCTTTTTTACACGCCCCATGATCGATGGTTCTCACATTATTTATTGTAGTCCTTTATATAGCGAAATTGTGATTAAATTGCTGGATCTATCCGACATATATTGTACATAATACTACCAATTTTCACAAATTACGAACTGAGCCCACAACGCAAATAGCGAGTCTCCAATTATGTACAGTGTATACGCTCTTTCGGTTTGGTAAACTGTGCTATCTTTTCTGTTATCTTTTCAGAAAGTACCCATCCCCTTTACTTTCCATTCACTGTAACTAAAAAAATATCACGGATGTAAAGGGAGAGGAGAATACCTCTCTACCCGATTGTAGTGGGATTCTTATTTAACAAATAATGTCCTGAAACGATCCATCAACGGATACGTAACTCGAATTACGTCTTTGTTACTTTCGAATAACATCCCACAGGCTATATATTTTTGAATTAGAATTTACCTTTTTACGAATAATATTACATAGGGACAATCTATCAATAGATACGTATACCGAATTACGCTGTTATTATTTTCGGTTAACGTATTTAGATGTAATCTATAAACAGACACGTGTTCTGGAATTAGACTTTCGGGGTCAGCGAAACTGATGTTCCCGGTGCGCTGTGGGGAATCGAGGCGCTTGTGGTGTCGGGCAGAATTATGAAATGTAATAATCGAGGAATCTTATTGAGAGAACGAGGATAACGCAAGGGCAAAATTGTGGAGAAACTTATGTGGGAAATTAGAGGTGGGAAGATAAGGTGTAAATGAGAAGAAGAAAGTGAATCTGGAGAAGGGAAAATATAGATGTTGCAGAAAATAATGATAAGTACACAGGGAGATCAGGGGAGATATATTCTGATGAACATAAAATAATCTATCCTGGAGGTACTGAACACCAAAGAGGTGTAGGTATCATCTTGGATGCAGAAAGAGCGAGAACGGTGAAAGGCTTTTGGGCGATATCTGACAGAGTCCTTTTAGTGAAATTGAATGGAAATCCAAAAGATATAAATCTCGTACAAATTTATGCACCAAAAGCAGACAGTCTAGAAGAAACAGTTGTTAAATTTTACGAGTTATATAAGGCACTTCGTGAATGCAAACCACATGAAAACACCATAGTTCTAGGGGATCTCAACGCAAAAGTAGGAAAGGAAAGAATTGTAGTTGTTGTTGTTAATTATGACTTAGGTGAGAAAAATGAAAGAGGTGAGAAGCTTATTGAATGGGCAAGAACACACAACATGATGATAGGAAACACTGAATCAATTCAGGGGAAGAGGTATGTTTACAGCACTCGGAAAAAATGACAAATAATCAACAACAGAAAAAAATGGTGGACCAAGGCAGGATCGAACCCGTACTCAGTGGCACAGCGCCTTGCCACGAAAAGCCAAACGCTAGGGAACACTGCCACTCAGCTAAGTGAGTAGCTAAGTAGCTGAGTGGCAGTGTTCCCTAGCGTTTGGCTTTTCGCGGCAAGGCGCTGTGCCACTGAGTACGGGTTCGATCCTGCCTTGGTCCATTTTTTTCTGTTGTTGATTATTTGTAATTTTTTCCGAGTGCTGTAAACATACCCCCCCCCTGAATTGATTCACTGATTATCGGAAGTTTCCCTCTATAATAATATTCATTTATTATTATTTGTCTCTGATAGGAAACACATAGTTTAAGCAACATCCAAGACGTCTGTGGACATGGAAAAGCCCAGGAGACAACGCATGTAATCAAATTGATTACATAATGATAAACAATATATTTAGAAAGAGTCTGGTGTGTGTGAAAACTAGACCAGGGGCAGATTACAATAGTGATCATGTACCAGTTGTAGGAAAGCGTAGAGTAAAATTAAAAACAACAAAACGAGCTTCAGTTAACATCAAGTTAAATTTAGATTTACTCAAATCAGACAAGAAGTTGCAAAAAAAAAAAAAACATCACTATTCAAAACCGGTACAATGCTTATGACATGTAACAATAAATAAAAACAACTTTACGTTCTGTTTTCCCATAAATTGGATTTAATGTTTATGACATGTTATTTTAAGCCTAAAAGCTAGCGATTCATTGAAAAGGAAATTTATTGATAAATTAATCATGCTGGCTTGTGAGTTCTGGGAAACGTTACACAATTTTAAGCAAAGGAGTTTTGCTAATCGATTTAGAACGCACAAACAATGATCAAGTCGTCAGTCTGAAAGGTTGATAGAGTGACTCTAGTTTGGTTAGACCGTGATACCTTCACTTCTAATTTAAACAGCAGAACTGGCATCGATATTAAATAAGTACTTTTTGAATTAGGGAGCCGCGATAGCTCAGTGGTTAGTGAACCGGACTACAAAGGACAAAGGGTAGGGTTCGATCCCAACCGACGGCTTCCGGGTTCACCCAGCCTTAAATGGGTACCGGATTTTTTTCTGGGAAAGTGAAGCGGCACGGGCGTAATACCGACCACATTACCCCAAAAATCATGTGCCGAAGGTCTGTAAAATTTATGGTCACTAACACCATATTCCCTATACGCCACTTGGCATGACGGGGGTACTTTACTTTTTTTACTTTTTGAATTAGTTGTTAACCAAACAGATACAGAGACAGAGAGAGAGCACATGACAGAGAAACACATAAACGACAACTACCCATATGACTCCTGGTCACACATATACATAGATGGCTCTGCTACAAATGCCACCAGAAATGGAGGAGGAGGTGTGCTCTTGAGGCTAAATAACCAGGAAGAGATCACCAAGTCAATAGCTACTGATAAATTCTCAAACAACTATAAAGCAGAAACTGAAGCCGTCAAAGACGTTGCAAAACTGGGTATCCAACACAAAAATAACACGTACAAGAAATTGGTGATACTGACTGATGCACTGTCAGTCCTAACAGATCTAAAAACCCCCCCCCTAAAACAGTAAGCTAGATGATCTGAGAACAACCCTAGACCAACTGTGCAGGGACTTCCAGAGAGTGGTCATCCAGTGGATACCATCACACTGTAATATATGCGCAAACGAACGGTCGGACACGCTGGCTAAGGAGGAGGAGGGGGGGGAGATTGTCACGGGAGAACCGTCTGGTCAGTTGCGATGACACCGGGTCCGTCATCCAAGGCCAGTATCATGAAGGGTGGAGGCAAAAGCAGCCAGAGTGTAACGAGAGGCAACTATCAAGGAGGGATCAAGTCATCATACTTCGCCTACCCACTGGCCACAGAAGAATGAGAAACCACATTTTTACCAGGCTCGAAATAGGAACTGCCAGCCAGTGCCACTGTAACCTGGATAATATGACAACAAAACACGTCCTGCAGGATTGCCCCCAGCATATCCTGAGAAGGACAATGTAGCCCACACCCACCTCCCTAGGGGAGAAACTATACGGGGCAACGGAATCACTTAAACAGACAGCTGCCTTCGTGGAGAGTCCGATGTCCTAGACTGAATGGGCCGTGATCGCAGCAGAAGAAGAAGAATTAGTTAAATCTTTGTTGGTATTAAAAAAAAACTAATTATGCATGTTAAAAAAGTAAAGAGCCCCCGTCACGCCAAGTGGCGTATAGGGAATATGGTGTTAGTGACCATAAATTGTACAGACCTTCGGCACATGATTTTTGGGGTAATGTGGTCGGTATTACGCCCGCTCTACTTTCCCAGAAAAAAATCCGGTACCCATTTAAGGCTGGGTGAACCCGGAGGCCGTCGGTTGGGATCGAACCCTACCTCTTGTCCTTTGTAGTCCAGTTCACTAACCACTGAGCTATCCCGACTCCCTTATGCATGTGCTAAGTCAGATATTATATCAATGCCTTATTATTTTATGATACACATACAACGAAAGAGAGTGAGAGAGTGAGAGTGAGAGAGAAAGTTTAATTTGTTTATGAACAATCGAACCTTAGAACGAGTAGCATCGACCGGCCTCAGCCATGACCGATCAGATCCGACACCAACTAACGTCATAACAACATATATGTGTTCAACTGTAAAATGAGATTTCGTAAATTACAACTTTACCAGTAGAGCACCTGTACAAATTTGCTTCTCTGACCTGTCTTCACCACAAAGTGCTAGAGAAGCCTGTATTCTCATATCCCCAAAAGCTGCTCTAGTGGTGACATGGGATCGCCCAAACTGGACATGTCAAAGGGGAGACAAATAATAATAAATGAATATTATTATAGAGGGAAACTTCCGAGGCGATAATCAGCGAATCAATTCAGAGGAAGAGGTATGTTTACAGCACTCGGAAAAAAATGACAAATAATGAACAACAGAAAAAAAAAGTTTCACTTAGCTGAGTGGCAGTGTTCCCTAGCGTTTGGCTTTTCGTGGCAAGGCGTTGTGTCACTGAGTACGGGTTCGATCCTGCTTCGGTCCATATATTGTTCTATGTTTTTTTTTTCTGTTGTTGATTATTTCACATGTCAAAGGGCTGGGACCAGGAAAAGCGAGACACAGACATGTTGAAATCAGATGCACTGGGCTACATACCTAACGTAACAGTGTAACATCATTATCACAATGAAGACATGTCAATCTAGATGACAGCGATATGGTGCTCATTCCATGGCATCCTGCCAGGGCGGTCGCGAGAGTACTGCGCACTCTGCCTCGAAAGATCTCATTCAATGGCGTCCTGCCAGGGCGGTCGCGAGAGTACTGCGTACTCTGCCTCGAAAGATCTCATTCAATGGCGTCCTGCCAGGGCGGTCGCGAGAGTACTGCGACTCTGCCTCGAAAGATCTCATTCTGGCGTCCTGCCAGGGCGGTCTGCCTCGAAAGATCTCATTCCATGGCGTCCTGCCAGGGCGGTCGAGAGAGTACTGCGCACTCTGCCTCGAAAGATCTCATTCCATGGCGTCCTGCCAGGGCGGTCGAGAGAGTACTGCGCACTCTGCCTCGAAAGATCTCATTCAATGGGAGATGTCCAGACATGAGGTGACGAACACTTTCTTCTAATTTATCAATACTGACGTCTAAATGTGTACACAGAAGAAGAGGAAAATGAAGAAGAGGAAAATGAAGAAGAGGAAAAAAGAAGAATCGAAACTGATGTTAAATATTACAAAAGAAAGTGACTTTTAATTTCAGTCGTTAATTTCATCGTCACCATCATCTACATTTATCACTGTCTGAGCTTGATCTTCTACATCTTGATCTTCTACATCTTGATCTTCTACATCTTGATCTTCTACATCTTGATCTTCTACATTGTTTTATCTGTTCGACACGAGATATTCAACCTTACAACAATCACACCCGATACGTCTGTGATACCGTACACCCACAGTCTTGATCTTTCTCTCTCGCTCGCCTGCCAGCTACTATACCCCAGCGTTCTCTCTCTCTCTCTCTCTCTCTCTCTCTCTCACTCTCTCTCTCTCTCTCTCACCCCACTAGTTATAATCTTTCTAAGCATTCACATTATTTTATTAACTCAAATTTTGTCATTCTCTGCTGTTATGTTTATTAGCAACATTTGTAACAAACATTAAATTGTAAACAATTGGAGATGTTTTATTTTGGGGGAAACTAGAAATATCATTAGAACCAAAAGGAAAAAAAATAGGCAATCCACATTTATTGGGCATGTGATACGAAAAGATGGCATTGAGAATACTATAGCAACATATAGAATGAATGAAAACAGGAGCAGAGAATAACCAAGAGGAAACATATTTAACAGCTTATTCAAATGGATAAAAGATCACCGACTGAAATTATAAGATGTATTAAGGATCGAGAGACGTGGACAGAGATGAAAAAAATGCTAACCGACATGATACATGATGATGATTATTAATCTCTTCCCCCCCCCCCCCCCCCGGTCCCAAGAAAAGTAAAGAGCGCCCGTCACGCTGTGACATATAAGGAAAATGGTGTTAGCGACCATATAATTTACAGACATTCGGCACATGATTTTTAGGGTAAAGTTGTTGGATATTACGCATGTAGATAGAATTGATGGAATAGGATGAAAGACCAGAATTAAACAATTCAAATGAATACACAGGACCACCAATAATGCAGAGTGAAGTGGAGGACGCAATTCAACACATGAAAAGAGGCAAAGCTCCAGGTTCTGACAATATAACAATCGAAGAGATAAATGCATTAGGAGAGCTGGGAGTACAAGTCATAACAAAATTACTCAATGACATATATAACACTGGACACATACCCGAAGATCTACTAAAGTCTATCTTTGTAGCCATACCGAAGAAGTCAGGCGCCACTGATTGTGAAGACCATTGCACTATTAGTCTCATGAGCCATATGACTAAAATATTACTAAGAATAATCATGAGACGTGTAAGGAACAAAATAAAACCAGAAATAAGTGAGGAACAATGTGGATTTGTGGAAGGAAAGGGCACCAATAATGCAATATACATCTTAAGAACATTGATAGAAAGATCTATAGAGGTAAAGAAAGATCTATATATGTGCTTTATAGACTACACGAAAGCATATGACAAAGTAAAGCTTGTGGAAATAATAAATATGCTGGAGAGATTAAACATTGATGGCAAGGATCAGCGAATCATAAAAAAACATGTACTGGCAACAGACAGCAGCTATACGAATTAACAACCAAACAGGACAATTTCAATTGATAAAACAAGGAGTCAGACAAGGCTGTGTTCTGACGCCGGATTTGTTTTCACTTTACAGCGAATATATTATGAGATCAATAGTAGACAAAAAAGGAATTAAAGTCAACGGTCACAACAAAATATAATTTACGATATGCGGATGACACAGTCTTAATAGCAGAGACAGAGAATGAACTACAAGAAATTATGGACATAATAGTAAAAGAAAGCAACAAGAAAGGTCTCTGTCTGAATAGCAAGAAAACAAAAGTAATGGTTATATCGAAGAAACAATCATCACCATCATGCAGCATAAAAATAAACAAGACAAATCTGAAACAAGTGCAACGTTTCAAATACTTGGGCACAATAATAACATCAGATGGGAGATGCACCACAGAAATAAAAAGCAGAATAGCTCAGGCCAAAATAGCATTTCAGAAAATGAAAAATATCTTATGCAACAAATCTATGTCAATAGAAATGAGAAAGAGAGTTCATCGGTGCTATATAGAACCAATTCTGGCCTATGGAAGAGAATCATGGACAGTAGACAAACAAATGAAAAGACGATTAGAGGCCACAGAGATAGGATTTCTCAGAAGAATGTTGAAAGTTCCCTGGACAGCTAAAAAGACCAATGAGGAAGTTCTCAAAGAGGCCAACACAAAAAGGGAGCTCTTAAAAACATCAGAAAGAAGCAATCAACATTTTTGGGTACATCATGAGAAGAGGAAAGTTGGAATACTTGATTACAACTGGCAAAATAAAAGGAAAGAGAGATCGCGGACGACAAAGAGAGAAAATACTGGATAGCTTGGTGTCATGGCATGGAAAACAGTCAACAACAGAACTCATACGATGCACTGTGGATAGAAGATTGTGGAGGGACATGATCGCCTACGCCAACCGGTATGGCACATGATGATGATGATGATATAGAATTGCCAAAGAATCGAACCCGACCCCTTGTTCTTGGTAGTCCAGTTCACTAACCACTGAGCTCTCGCGACAGCCTATGGTGTTCATAGTATAGCTTGTATTCAATGGACGAGTAATACAAATAAAGAAATAACAAATGTTTATTTAATTATCAATTTTTTTTTCGTTCACCAGCTTTGACCTCTGACGAAGTTCCTAGAGACTAGGAACTGAATTTTGCGAGTTAATCCATTTTTCCCTGGCAGCCGTGTGCACATGAGTCCCTCGCCGCACAGGCAGATAACTCCGTCTTCGGAGGTACTCATATTTTTTCCGTCGATGAGTAATTGACGTTTCAAACCGGGCTCGCTGCTGAGACTAGGGGTGGTTGCCGCAGAGAGAAATCATAAATAAAAATCCCAACCGGTGCAAGCCAGGATTTGAACCCACAACCTCTCTGTCTCGAGGCCGGCGTCTTGCCTCGAGACCAACCAGTCCACCATTACCAAATTAAAAGTAATGAATGCATGAAGACTTTAATAGCATCAAAACTAAACTTCAGTAAACAGCCTAATGAAGCTAAATCTAGTAGATAGATCTCAAAAAGACACGTCACATGTTATGTGCAAGGAGATGTCTAAGTGTGGCCACTTCGTTGACATATTTATGTAGAAACCATACGATCGACACATTCCTTACAATTTTGCACACCTTTTTATTTTTGAAGTAGACTCTTAACTACCTTCTTTTTAATTTACAGAGCGTTTAATCAGCAAAATATTGACAGAAGCATCGCTGCTATATGGGAGCCGCGATAGCTCAGTGGTTAGTGAACTGGACTACGAAGGACAAGAGGTAGGGTTTGATCCTGATCAACGGCTTCTAAGTTCTGAATTAGGGTGTTTTCTATCTATCTATCTATTGACCTTTCGAGCCGTAGTTGGCCCATAAGGCGTAGACCAAGATACTCCTTCTCTTACCTAAATTTTTATTCTAGCAGCTTTCATTTGTTGTAAAGATCTTTTATCAAATCGCACCATTTGTCTCTGTTCTGTGCAAGCAGCTCTATCTCATTGAGGAGGCCGATTCCTGCTGCTCTTGCCTCTCTCATCAGTGTTCTTCTCAGTGTCTCTCTGGATCTTCCTCTTTTTCCTCTTACCTGTTGTTTCCCACATGAAGGCTTGTTTTGCTATTCGGTTATTATCTCTTCTCATCACATGTCCAACATATGACCATCGTCTTTTCTTGATTTCTGAAGATATTAGTGGTTGATTGACGATTGTGATGTTTTAATTGTCTTGTAATCTCTTGTCTGATTTGAGTAGACCTAAATTTAATTTGATATTAACTGAAGCTCTTTTTGTTGTTTTAAATTTTACTTTAAACTTTCCCACAACTGGTACATGATCACTATTGTTGTCTGTCCCTGGTCTAGTTTTCACACATACCACACTTTTTCTAAATTTGTTGTTTATCATTATATAGTCGATTTGATTACGTGCGTTGTCTCCTGGGCTTTTCCATGTCCACAGACGTCTTGGATGTTGCTTAAACCAGATGTTTCCTATCACCATGTTGTGTGTTCTTGCCCAGTCAATAAGTTTCTCACCTCTTTCATTTCTCTTTCCTAAGTCATAATAACCAACCACTCCTTCAACTCTTTCCTTTCCTACTTTTGCGCTGAGACCCCTAGGACTATGGTGTTTTCATGTGGTTTGCGTCGATGAAGTGTTATATTAAGCTTGTGTTAAAATTTATCAACTGTTTCCTCTGGACTGTCTGCTGTTGGTGCATAATCTTTAAATAGTATACTATCTATTAGCTTTCCATTCAGTTTCACTAAAAGGACTCAGATATTGGACTAGGAACTCTTTTTTCAGCTGTCCAGGGGACTCTCAGCTTTCTTCTGAGATAACTCACCACTGTTGCATCTAATCGTCTTTTCATTTGTTTGTCTACTCACAATGATTCACTTCTTTAGGTTAAAAGTGCCCCTATATAGCACAGATGAACTCTCTTTCTCACGTCCATTGACATAGCCTTGCTGCACAAGACGTGTTTCCTTTTCTGAAATGCTATTTTGGCCTGAGCTATTCAAACCATTTACACAATAATAAAAAAAGACAGGCCAGGTAAACTAATTTGGCAACGTTTGCAAACCAATTCGCAGATATGAAATGTCTGCTCCTCGCCTGGTGTAATCTAAATTTACAGCAGCAAGATCTAAAATTAGCAAGCATTCAGCATTAAATCGTGATTTAAAATCTCAATTAATAAATTCTCTGGGGACTGGGTGGTCCCTTATCCAACAACATAAGGATAAATCATTACATGAACGGGAATCTCTGAGACAGTTACAGAAGATTTGTTTCACATAATTTCAATGAGGACAGAACTCGTGCAATTTTGTCAGAAATGATCCAGCAGTCGTTAATAGTCTGCCCCTTTTTAAAACTTTAATTTGAGTTGTTTTACGTGAACAGCAGACCCCAAGACATCCGACAGTACCAAACTAGAAAGGGACCCACAACTCAAAGCTGACTGACGCGTTAGGATCAGTGACAACAACTGATGAAGATCTTATTGCGTTTAGTAATCATTTGTAAATACGAGTAAAAAGATTCATTTGTAAATAAGAGAGAAATAATTATTTGTAAACGGGTAAAACAAATAATCTGTAAATACAAGGAAAATAATAATTTGTAAATAAAAAAAATAAATAAAGAGCCCCGTCGCACCAAGTAGCGTATAAGGAATATGGTGTTAGTGACCATAATTTTTACTGACTTTCGGCACCTGATTTTTGGGGTAATGTGTTGGTATTACGCTTGTGCCGCTTTCCTCTCCCAGAAAAAAAAAATCCAGTATTCATTTAAGACTGAGTGAACCCGGAAGTCGTCGATCAGGATCGAACCCAACCCCTTGTCTTTAGTAGTCCAGTTCACTAACCACTGAGCTATCACGTCAATCGTTTGTAATTATAAGTTAAAAAATCATTTATAAATAAGAGTTAAACATATCGTTTTGTAAATATGAGTTAACAATTATTTGTCAATTTTTGTTAAAAGTCATATTTGAATACAAGTAAAGATAATCATTAGTAAATAAGAGTACTTAGCTCTGAGACCGCTTCTTCAGTTAGAAGCGGTTAAGCTGAAACTCACCTTTTGTGCACGAGACTCCTGTGTATCCGTCTCCGCAGCCACTGGCACACGAGCCCGTGACGGGGTTACAAAGTTCAGTAGGGTCTGCGCATGAGCACTCTTTGGAACAATCCAATCCAAATGTGAAGGGTGAGCAGGCTGAAATTAAAAATCGCTTAAATCAACCAAAAAGTGGAAGATATTAACTTACATCATTTTGCCGTAGTTTCGATGGGTACGACAGAAGTAAACAAACCAACGTTTCGATTCTAAAAGGTCTTCGACAAGGGCCAAACATAGACGAGACAAAATACAAATCTGTTCAGAGTATTAATTTCTTAGGAAAAAGATAGAGCTGCATTATTGAAGTGGCATTGAATGTAAGAGAAATTGAAATAGTATGGTGGCACCCCCTGGTTTTCATGCACACTTAATTTTACCTTACTTGCCCCGTCTTATATTATCTCACCAGTACCTTACCTTACCTAATCATATCTCACATTTACCTTACCTGGCACTGTCTAACCTTGTCTTAACTTATTCTATCTGTACTTTACATTACATTGAGTTATCTTATCTTATTTTATCATACCTTATGTTCTTATCTTATTATATCTGATTTTTATCTTCTCTTTACCTCACCTAACCCTGCCTGATCTTTACTTACCACACCTCACTACTTTACTCCGCATTTTATCTTATTTTATCTTATCTTATGTTGATAGCTCAGTGGAAAACTGCAGTTTACCTCACCTTAGTTTGCCTGCCTTATTTATTGTATCTCACCTTTGCCTTACCTTAACTTGTCTAGCTTTATCTTATTTTATTTCACATTTACCATTACCTTACCTAATCTCATCCCATCTTTTCCTTATCTTATCTTATATTGCCTGACATAATCTGATCTTATCTTATCTTTACCTTATCTTACCTTGCCTGGCCTTATATTATTTATCTCACCTTTACCTTACCTTACCTAATCATACTTCACCTTTACCTTACCTTGTCTTACAATGTCGTACCTTGTCTTAACTTATCTTACTTTATCTTTACTTTACATTACCTTAACTTATCCTATCTTATTTTATCTTACCTTGTGCTTTCTTACATTGCCTTATCTTATTTTATCTTATCTTATTTTATCTTATATTATCTTATCTTATTTTATTTTATCTTATCTTATCTTATCTTATCTTATCTTATCTTATCTTATCTTATCTTATCTTATCTTATCTTATCTTATCTTATGTCTATTGCTCAATGGAAAGCTACAGTTTTCAATCAAAAGCGAAGCGTGTAGCAACTGGCTCCACGCTGCAGTAGATCACGCCAGCTATCAATCCGACACTAGGCCTCACTCGCGCCCTAAAGCCCAAACGTCGACTGTAGTCGGTGTATGGTTATAACCAACTCGGCTCCATTCTCATAAGATGGCGAAGCACTTTATTTCCTGCTACTCCTAGAAGTGATTGATGGTTCCGACTATTTTTTTTTTTTACATTATCATTAACCATTCAATTTTTTTTTCTACCGAAAATAAGGAGTTTTCCTAAAATCCCATCTCATTCCAAGAGCTGTTACACTAAGGATTAATGGTGTCCGGAGACGAATCGAAACTCCAAACCCTACCGGGAGTTCAATAGTCCTAGCGGTATTATCAAAACTGTAGTCTACACCTTCCTTTGTTGCGTTTGCATGACGTTCACGGCACATTTAAAATGACGTAAAGCGGCGTAGCTGTGTTGTGTTGTAGTTTACAAGTAACTGCTGCTTCCGCACTTATCGACCCCTTAATTCAAGACTTTAGTTTCGTATTTTGGCTACTCATTTGCCGTCCCTCTCTGTCTCTCTTCACTTGGCCCGCCTTTTAGGACATTAGACTTTAAAACTGAAGAGCTTCATTGCAGGCGGGGCATTCCCATATCTGTTCAGCTCCCGTTCCAGCAACCAACAAAATGTTCATCCCGATCGTCGTACTGTTCTATTGAACCTGTTGTAAGTAAAGCGCCCCCATCACGTCAAGTGGCGTTTAGGGAATATGGTGTTAGTGCCCATACATTTTACAGACCTTTAGCACATGATTTTTGGGGTAATGTGGTCGGTATTACGCCCGTGCCGCTTTACTTTCCCAGAAAAAAATCCGGTACACATTTAAGGCTGGGTGAACCCGGAAGCCGTCGATTGGGATCGAACCCTACCCCTATTCCTTTGTAGTCCAGTTCACTAACCACTGAGCTATCGCGGCTCCCATATTGAACCTTTTGCATTATGTAAAATTTAAAATTCTGCGTTTTTACGTCCCTAAGAACTGTTCTATTGAATGTGCCGCATTAAACTGTACAAACGGCGCGCAGCTCAAAAGGGACACTTGTGGGTGGCTGTAATGGTCGTCACAGGCAGCATAATCTCTACGCGTCCGCGCCAATTTCAATATAGACTTCATGAGCGTGCCTAAGAATCGCTGTCCCAATAAATGAAGTCAGATCTCCACCTCGATGAAACACACGTTTTGTGTGCAGTCCAGCTGGTTGGAAATTTGCAGTCGATCACAGATCACACATCCCGGCCTAAAGTAAAAGCTAGGACCTGGCACCATTCCATTATACTCCACCGCCGGTCGCCTGCAACAGAATTTCAACTCGCGGGCGCCAAAACCAGATTGATTTGTCATCAGATGAATACGACTGGACTACTGCTGCTTCCACAAACATATTCTTCTTTTCTTCTTCATTATTGATCAGCTACTGCTAAGCATTTAATTATTTAGATAAGCATGGGCCATGAACAAGACGGTGCGTTTGGGATCTACATCGGTTCCCCATAGTTTGTCATGTAGGGCTGTTTCTGTGGGCCATATTTGTATTCATCGGGTTTTGAGGTCTAGTAGACTAATACACTTTCGGACTTCACAAACGAGTAAATGTTTGATAAGTCTTAAACTTCCGGTCAGAAAAATAGATGGCGGGTGTTAGTAGGAGGCGAACATTCAGCCAGGCAGCTAGATGAAAGGCTATCAACATCCGGTCGGAAGCCCAAACTTGCAAGTGGACCGGAAACAGCGGATGTTTGAAACTTTTAATTCCACAGACTAGCATCCGGCGAGGCGGCGAGATGAAATATTAACAACATTTTGTCGCATCAAGACAGCTCGTAACAAGTCAGTGAGAATCAGCGAGAGATACGGACTCAAGAATAGTAGTTGGAACCAGGGAGCCTGATATGGTCAATCAGTGTTAGGTAGACCTTGCAGTTAAAAACCAGATGGTAGTACTAAGATAATTAAGAAACAATGGCAAGTTATATAATAGCTAGTGAACTCACCTCAGGATATCTTTCAACCTAGTAAATATAGTGACAACTAGTTCGTTTGACACGATATATTTACGGTAGACTTACATTGTAGAAGTTAGAATTTAGTTTGCAAAGTGAATATGACACACTATACGAACTGTTTCTATTTCGCTACCGGCAGTCGCCTATGATTGTAACCAACCGGACTCACATACAAGTATATAGAGAGTGTTGATGGGAAAACATACCAACATAAATTTGCTAGAGATGAGAAGTTGTTCAAATACAAGTTCACATGATGATTATATTTTATAATATGATTAAGGCCTTGATTCGATGACAATTTTACAACAACAATAAATATGTAACCAGCACTACTTTGTTCTTGGTATATTCGACTTGTATTGTCCTGAAGCACCCATCGTTGTAGTCATCAACTTGACTAAAGATAACGACAATACGCTAACAGTTAACACATATTTGGTGCCTCTATTCAAAACGATGATTTATCATGTGGGGTACTACAAGAACTGAAAAAAACACAGTAAATTTATACAAGAAACGACATTTAAGAAAGAGGTGGATAAATAGCATACAAGAAACACTCGGAGAGATACCAGCAGAAGAGGCCAATAGAAGAGCAAGAAACCTCCAAACACATCTCCCATCGATGAGGAAAGGCAAATGAGGAAGGAAAGAAAGAAAATGACATTGCAGATTTAGAGAATACTTCAGACAACGAAAAACAGATAAATCATGTGCCCCCTTAAGGCTGGGTGAACCTAGGAGCCATCTTTAGGGATTGTACCATACCTCTTGTCCCTCGTAGTTAAGTTTACCAACCCTGAGTCACCACGATTCCAATAACATGACAAACTAAGACAGAAAAAAATATAACAAAAGCAGTTAACAATCAGAGAAGGAAAGAAGCATGCAAGCAAAATATGAGAAGACAGAAAAAAGAAAGAACGAAATACAATTGAGTTGTAAAGGAGCAAAGATCTACACCAGACAGAGAAACGTGGAAAAATGTAGAAGGCAACACCCAAACTAGCCATGTAATTCCCCCCCCCCCTCCCTTTTCCTGTCACCTTTTCCGAGGTAATTAAGGGACAGATTCGTTTTCTTGACCTTAATTCACAAAATCTGGCCTGTTTGTTGTCAAAGATCTAACGCGCATGTCAGAAGGGCGGACGTTGACATGGCATTAATATGTTGAACAAACCATGATGGCCGAACTTCTGCGTGTGTCAACGAATGCATCAATACACGATATCTCTCCACTGATGTATTGCCACAATGAGACAAGACAGGATTAAAGAAGAAGAGCAATGACGAGAAAGAGAGAGAGAAGCACATAACAGTTGCTGCAAAGTAAACAAAAAAGAAAAAAGAAAACAGATTATTGACAAATGTACACAATGTCAGTTCTTTTAAGACAAGAATTTCAGCTCTTCTTCCACTTCCTCTTCTTCCTCTTCTTCGTCTTCTTCTTCTTCCTCTTCTTCGTCTTTTTCTTCTTCTTCCTCTTCTCGTTCTTCCCTTAAGTGAGTGTAGATACATCATGTCGTTAGTTTGAAGCTTCGACATGGGTAGGTTTGCTAAACAATTGTTACCATGCGGCGGTCATTTTTGGCCGAGTCGTTTCGAGTTTATACTGCCAAGGGTTCTTTAACGTGCTCGGTTGCCCACTGGACATCCAGCGTCACGCCATTATCCGACAGAGCTAGGCATCAGATCTCACTTCCAGCGACGGCTATGTATCGGATCTCACGACCCAGAGAGGACTAGGCATCGGATCTCACTACCAAGAGAGGGCTAGGTATCGGATTTCACTATCCAGAGAGGACTAGGCATCCATCTCACTACCAAGAGAGGGCTAGGTATCGGATCTCACGACCCAGAGAGGACTAGGCATCGGATCTCACTACCAAGAGAGGGCTAGGTATCGGATCTCACTACCCAGAGAGGGCTTGGCATCGAATATCACTACCCAGAGAGGGCTAGACATCGGATCTCACTACCCAGAGAGGGCTTGGCATCGTGTCCACTAACCAAAGAGGACTAGGCATCGAATATCACTACCCAGAGAGGGCTAGACATCGGATCTCACTACCAAGAGAGGGCTAGACATCGGATCTCACTACCAAGAGAGGGCTTGGCATCGTGTCCACTAACCAAAGAGGACTAGGCATCGAATATCACTACCCAGAAAGGGCTAGACATCGGATCTCACGACCCAGAGAGGGCTAGACATCGGATCTCACTACCCAGAGAGGGCTAGACATCGGATCTCACTACCAAGAGAGGGCTAGACATCGGATCTCACTACCCAGAGAGGGCTAGACATCGGATCTCACTACTCAGAGAGGGCTAGACATCGGATCTCACTACCCAGAGAGGGCTAGACATCGCATCTCACTACCCAGAGAGGGCTAGACATCGCATCTCACTACCCAGAGAGGGTTAGGCATCGGGTCTCACTACCCAGAGAGGGCTTGGCATCGTGTCCACTAACCAAAGAGGGCTAGGCATCGAATATCACTACCCAGAGAGGGCTAGACATCGAATATAACTACCCAGAGAGGGCTAGACATCGGATCTCACTACCCAGAGAGGGCTAGACATCGGATCTCACTACCCAGAGAGGGCTAGACATCGGATCTCACTACTCAGAGAGGGCTAGACATCGGATCTCACTACCCAGAGAGGGCTAGACATCGCATCTCACTACCCAGAGAGGGCTAGACATCGCATCTCACTACCCAGAGAGGGTTAGGCATCGGGTCTCACTACCCAGAGAGGGCTTGGCATCGTGTCCACTAACCAAAGAGGGCTAGGCATCGAATATCACTACCCAGAGAGGGCTAGACATCGAATATAACTACCCAGAGAGGGCTAGACATCGGATCTCACTACCCAGAGAGGGCTAGGCATCGAATATCACTACCCAGAGAGGGCTAGGCATCGAATATCACTACCCAGAGAGGGCTAGACATCGGATCTCACTACCCAGAGAGGGCTAGACATCGGATCTCACTACCCAGAGAGGGCTAGACAGCGGATATCACTACCCAGAGAGGGCTAGACATCGGATCTCATTACCCAGAGAGGGCTAGACATCGGATCTCACTACCCAGAAAGGGCTTGACATACGATCTCATAACTCAAAGTTCAGGGAGGTTATAAGCACGAGAGAACCGCGAATTCAAAGAGAAAACTTCCCAACGCCTGTTTGTGAGAAACGAACTCGGGTTCCTTCTGTCCAGAGGCGGACGTTTAACTTCTAGACCACCAAGTCCTCTCACAAGTTAACAATTAAAAAAACGAGATTAAGTATTATTTTTTTTCTTAATTCATAATTTTTTTTAAAGAATTAAATTATCAAAAATTAAAATTGACGCGAATGCTGTAACAAATTAATATTATTTGCGGTTTTAATACTTGTTTACAAGAATTTAAAATGATTGACTTGAAGCTTCTTTTAATAAAAATACAAATGATGGAAACTGTTTAATTACATGATTTTTAAAAATGCCAAAAAGACCAATGAGGAAATTCACAAAGAGGTCAACACAAAAAGAGTCCTCCTACAAAAACACCAGAAAGAAACATTTGACATTGTTTTGGCAAATTATGAAAAGAGGAAAGCTCAATATTTAGTTACAAGTGGCAAAATGCAGAGAAAGAGAGATTGCAGAGGTCAAAGAGAGAAGATACTGAGGACAGAGAATTGTGGAAGGACATGATCGCCTACTCCAGCTGGTAGAAATGAGAGAGAGAGAGAGAGAGAGTTCATCGGTGCTATATAAAACCAGCTCTGACCTATGGAAGCGAATCATGGACAGTAGACAAACAAATGAAAAGACGATTAGAGGCAACAGAGATGGGATTTCTCAGAAGAATGTTGAAAGTTCCCTGGACAGATAAAAAGACCAAAGAGGAAGTTCTCAAAGAGGCCAACACAAAAAGGGAGCTCTTAAAAAACATCAGAAAGAAGGAATCAATATTTTTCGAGCACATCATGAGAAGTGGAAAGTTGGAATACTTGGTTACAACTGGCAAAATAAAAGGAAAGAGAGATCGTGGGCGACAAAGAGAGAAAATACTGGATAGCTTGGTGTCATGGCATGGAAAACAGTCAACAACAGAAATGATACGATGCACTGTAGCTAGAAGATTGTGGAGGGACATGATCACCTACGCCAACCGGTATGGCACATGATGATGATGAGTTAATTTGATGATCGTTGATTTGTCGGTTAATAAGCTTTTTTATTGATCAGTTAATAAGTTTCATTTGGTTTGTAAAGTAATATATTATTTAGTTGTTATGTGATTAGTAAATAATAGACAGTTTACTAATTAGTTTATCAATTCATAAATGTCATTAATTGTGTAAGTAACTGGTTGAACGGTTGGTTCATTAACTAATTCAATAGCTGGTTGAAGATTTTGCGTGATTATTTAACACAACACATATGAGTGAGTGCACTTAATGTATCCACAAACGTGCTCAGTCAAATTCAGACGATAGCAAAGTATTTGCACATCAATGGTTCCAGTAGCTCTTTGTTACCATCATCCAACAGCCCGCCCTCTCCCAAAGCTACTCCTGATTCCTGTTTGGGGGAGCAGAAGCGCCTGCGACCTGCGGTCGCAATAGCAGGGTCGGCGCACCATCAGCTGACCAAGACCTAGCAGTTCTACCTCCTCGTGGTCTCCCCTGGTAACAGTCTGCGTCAAAACAGACTGGCTAACAGAAGCTAGGATCGCCGTGTTCCCTGTAGTGGTGGCTGTTACTGATTGAAGACCCAGTATTGCAGTACGTCTGGGCTTTACTAGTAGTTTCCCAGCATAGCCTGGGATAGACGGGCTCCAACCTCTCCAGTAAAAGCCGGGAATGTCAAGAAAGCCATTACGACCCGCCACATCTTATGAGTCAAAGGGCAACCTGCCCGCGTCAGCTCGTGGCAATCCGTCAACAACAACAACAACAACAACAAAAACTCCTGATTCCCACTTTCCATCTAGATGTTAAAAAATATCGTCCGACCAGTCATTTAACGGTGAACAGTGCTCGCCCTTGCTAGGCCACAACGGTTCGGTTTCTACTCTAAGCAATGGAATGACCTGCAGGTTTCGAACAGCTCTCTCCAACCACCTAGAAATGCTGTTCATAATTCACGCCCTAGGAAGATTTAGAAATATTGCCCCCGCTTTGAAGTTTGTGCTGATGGCTACCCCGGTTAGAAGTTTCTGGTCAACTTATTCTTTTTCTTTGCGTTCACTCGTTATGTTAACGCGTTGTCTCGCTGCTTTACGCCAGAGCCGCGAAAGTTTTGCGCCTTCAGCCCCGACACATCCGTCTTCAGCTCTTTTGTCGGGGCAGCGGTTCATTTGGTCTGCTCATATCTGCAGTTCAAAATAAAACAGTAGGTCAAAAATGGCGGGTGCCAGGGCAAAATTGTCAGCAAAATTACAACAACCTTAAATTCCATTTAAGAAAGATCAATACATGTGAAATGCGATGCTTGAGAAAAGTAACAAACAACACAAGAAGAGATAGAATACCAAATGAAACCATAAGACAAATGGTAGGAACTAAACCCTGCCAAGAATTTATAGAGCAACAACAACTTAAATGGTTTGGCGACTTGGTCAGAATGAATCCTCACCAATCAACATCAAGGGCGTTCTTCTCGAGAATGCATGGAAAAAGATCAAGAGGACGACATAGAAGAAGATGAATAGATGCAGTGACAGAGACATGTAACTACAAAGGAAAGTCACTAATTCAGACAATTCGAGCAGAACAAGAACGACAAATGATATAAACCACGACACCTTTTAGGTATCAGTGAAAAGAGAAAAGAGGAAGAAGATGGACGCTGGGCAGAGCTACGAAGTTCGTGCATGTTACGTCAAGGGTCTTCTCGATATTACGAGTGGAAAATCGGAGCAACTATGGATAGGTCCTGACTGTAGAGGTGATCAGCATAACATAACATATAATAACATAACATAACATAACGTAACGTAACGTAACCTAACGTAACATAATATAAAATAATATAACGTAATACTATTCTCAGATAGCGCATTTAAGGTCACTACAGGTTATATCCATTCACATCATAGACATCCGTTATTAAACCTTTCAGACATGTTTATAGACACAATCAGACAGACATTTAGACAGACTACCGAGAAACAGATAGAGACTAACAGAGAAACAGATACAGCATTTAGATAGATAGACAGACAGACAAACATACAGTCAGGCAGGTAGGCAAGCAGGTATGCAGGCAGGCATTCAGGCAGGCAGGCTGGCAGGCAGACATACAGATTAGATAGACAGATAGATAGATAGATAGATAGATAGATAGATAGATAGATAGATAGATAGATAGATAGATAGATAGATAGATAGAGGGAGCCGCGATAGCTCAGTGGTTAGTGAACTGGACTACAAAGGACAAGAGGTAGGGTTCGATCCCAATCGACGGCTTTCAGGGTCACCGGATTTTTTGGCACTGGTTTTAATGGGTACCGGATTTTTTCTGGGAAAGTAAAGCGGCACGGGCGTAATGCCGGCCACATTACCCCAAAAATCATGTGCCGAAGGTCTGTAAAATGTATGGTCACTAACACCATATTCCTTATACGCCACTTGGCGTGACGGGTCACTAACACCATATTCCCTATACGCCACTTGGCGTGACGGGTCACTAACACCATATTCCCTATACATCACTTGGCGTGACGGGTCACTAACACCATATTAACTATACATCACTTGGCGTGACGGGTCACTAACACCATATTCCCTATACGCCACTTGGCGTGACGGGTCACTAACACCATATTCCCTATACATCACTTGGCGTGACGGGTCACTAACACCATATTCCCTATACGCCACTTGGCGTGACGGGTCACTAACACCATATTCCCTATACGCCACTTGGCGTGACGGGTCACTAACACCATATTCCCTATACATCACTTGGCGTGACGGGTCACTAACACCATATTCCCTATACATCACTTGGCGTGACGGGTCACTAACACCATATTCCCTATACGCCACTTGGCGTGACGGGTCACTAACACCATATTCCCTATACATCACTTGGCGTGACGGGTCACTAACACCATATTCCCTATACGCCACTTGGCGTGACGGGTCACTAACACCATATTCCCTATACGCCACTTGGCGTGACGGCTCACTAACACCATATTCCCTATACGCCACTTGGCGTGACGGGTCACTAACACCATATTCCCTATACGCCACTTGGCGTGACGGGTCACTAACACCATATTCCCTATATGCCACTTGTTGTGACGGGTCACTAACACCATATTCCCTATACGCCACTTGACGTGACGGGTCACTAACACCATATTCCATATACGCCACTTGGCGTGACGGGTCACTAACACCATATTCCCTATACGCCACTTGGCGTGACGGGTCACTAACACCATATTCCCTAAACGTCACTTGGCGTGACGGGTCACTAACACCATATTCCCTATACGCCATTTGGCGTGACGGGTCACTAACACCATATTCCCTATACGCCACTTGGCGTGACGGGTCACTAACACCATATTCCCTATACGCCACTTGGCGTGACGGGTCATTAACACCATATTCCCTATACGCCACTTGGCGTGACGGGTCACTAACACCATATTCCATAAACGTAACTTGGCGTGACGGGTCACTAACACCATATTCCCTATACGCCATTTGGCGTGACAGGTCACTAACACCATATTCCATATACGCCACTTGGCGTGACGGGTCACTAACACCATATTCCCTATACGCCATTTGGCGTGGCGGGTTACTAACACCATATTCCCTATACGCCTCTTCGCGTGACGGGTCACTAACACCATATTCCCTATACGTCGCTTGGCGTGACGGGTCACTAACACCATAATCCCTATACGCCGCTTGGCGTGACGGGTCACTAACACCATATTCCCTACACGTCGCTTGGCGTGACGTGTCACTAACACCATATTCCCTACACGTCACTTGGCGTGACGGGTCACTAACACCATATTCCCTACACGTCACTTGGCGTGACGGGTGCTCCTTTCTTTTCTCAATGCCCGTATAGGCCAATTGCTTCAATTACCGTAAACTATTTTCTTCAACCACAAAATAACTGCATCTGTCGAAAAGATCAAAGGAATTAGCCATTACAGGTGAATGACACTATCTGCAATATTACATTTTAGAAAACTTTTGGGACATTGAACAAATAAGACCAAATGCAACAAAACATGTTTATGTGTGTAAAGGTTATGGAGATATTTGAAGTCAAGCGTGGGCAAATTATTTTGAAACGGACAATAGGAATTGAAGTAAGTGTGCATCATAGACCATATTACAACGAAAACAGGCAGATACAAATTGAATTAGCTAGCTCCGAGGTCCTTGAGTTATCTAATGGACAACACACGATCAGTGAGCAGTTATTCGATCCCTGATTCAAAGATCTCAGATTTGAAATTGCCTTAAAACTCCCTTATAAATATTTTCTTGTTTAGGGAGGAACGAACACTAACATTTAACCCAACATTTTATTATATATAATATTTTATAGTAGCAATAAAAGTTGATTGTTAGGCTATTTAATTACATCTGTATATTTGTGATTTCTGAAATGAACGTGTTGAAGATGCACCGCAACTCACCTTCTTGAATCTCACATAGAAATAAAAATAAAATAAATCATTTAAAACTTTCATACTATTGTTAAAGACACCACAGAGTAATGATTGTTAACCGTGAACCTCATGAACGAGTACAAGATAATCACGTTTCACATCAAGGCCATAGTTATAGTTATAGTTATAGTTAAAGTTATTCGAAGGCCCGGTATCACTGCAAACGAACAAAAATCCATAATTGCTCAACCGCCCGTGCCATAGGAATCATTCGAATTACCAGCTCATCAAATATCCAAACAAGCAAAGGCAGCTGCAGTCCCCATCATAGCAAACACAATACACGTCAAAAGACATAAGGCGTATCAGCATCGAAAGTGTATGCAGCTGAAATGTCCTTCGTCATAAGATATCATCATTCATCGTAAGCAATCTGAATATAGAAACACGATCCAGATGAAAAGCACAGATCACGATGTTCATAGAGCACTAAACTCAGTAACTTCGGCAGCAAGCCGGAATATGAGGAAACTTCAACAAGAAACACTTTTCAGACAGTACCTCAACGGTTCCTGCTGCCTATCCGCCATATTGACAGGAAGAATCAAGGCCATATCCGGCATAGTTTCCCTGGTAAATGAATGGTCACTGAGAACGTCCAGTAAAAAATAATCTTTGCTGAGGCGTAATATTCTAGATGGAATTCCACCTAGAACAGTGGATCTCAACCTCGGGTTCCCGGCTCGAAAATGGTTAGGAACCACTGACCTATACGACAAGGAACTTGATACAGATCCAGTTTTAAAAAATGTGACATTCTGGTTAGACTGGTTTCTTTGGACAGACAGCGATAGATAATGTCTAGACTATTTCCTTTAGTCAAACTGGATAACAGGTAGACTGTTCCCATGGACAGACAGCGATAGATAATGTCAAGACTATTTCCCTTAGTCAAACTGGATAACGGGTAGACTGTTCCCATGGACAGACAGCGATAGATAATGTCAAGACTATTTCCTTTAGTCAAACTGGATAACGGGTAGACTGTTCCCATGGACAGACAGCGATAGATAATGTCAAAACTATTTCCTTTAGTCAAACTGGATAACGGGTAGCCATGGACAGACAGCGATCGATAATGTCAAGACTATTTCCCTTAGTCAAACTGGATAACGGGTAGACTGTTCCCATTTGAAATTCAGCACTGGATAATGGTTAGACTATTTCCCATGGACAGACAGCGATAGATAATATCAAGATTATTTCCTTTAGTCAAACTGGATAACGGGTAGACTGTTCCCATTTGGAATTCAGCAATGGATAATGGTTAGACTATTTCCCATGGACAGACAGCGATAGATAATGTCAAGACTATTTCCTTTAGTCAAACTGGATAACGGTTAGACTGTTCCATTTGGAATTCAGCACTGGATAATAGTTAGACTATTTCCCATGGACAGACAGCGATAGATAATGTCAAGACTATTTCCTTTAGTCAAACTGGATAACGGGTAGACTGTTCCCATTTGGAATTCAGCACTGGATAATGTTTAGACTATTTCCCATGGACAGACAGCGATAGATAATGTCAAGACTATTTCCTTTAGTCAAACTGGATAACGGTTAGACTGTTCCCATTTGGAATTCAGCACTGGATAATAGTTAGACTATTTCCCATGGACAGACAGCGATAGATAATGTCAAGACTATTTCCCTTAGTCAAACTGGATAACGGGTACACTTCGCATACCTGCACTCTGAGCTTTCCAAGGATATTATTGACCGTGTGTCCGACAAGATAATTATCCCATTCATTACGTCGTTAAGTTTCTCTTGAGAGTAAAAGCAACAATACAATCTCCGCTCTCATACTTGAGATGATGGCAGGTTCTACTGTCCTTCCTAATAAAAAACGGCATATAAGGCAGGATTCTAGATTCTCCAAGTCTGACAATCTTCTCTATTAAGTGTCAGGCTTTGCACAGGGCCCGCATTGCATTTCCCTACACGCCCATGTTCTTGGCGAGCCTCTCGGCCTCGGCAAGGAAGATGATGTCTGCTGTTGTTGCCTCTCGCCTCATTTTTATTTGTAGTGCTTCTCCTGTCGGCCTCTTTTTTGTTCACCCTCTTTTTCACATTTGAGGACTTCCTTTGTGATTCTCATGTCGTCTCTTCTCTTCACATGGCAACGTAATGTCGTCAATCTTCTCCTGATTATAGATGCTATTATTGCGCGCTTTTTGTCGTTTCTCTTATTTCTGAACTAGTTTTGAATTCATTCCATGGCACTGGCTGTAGTTATAGTTAGCAGAAGGCCCCGGCATCAATGCAAATGCATCAATCCATAATTTCTTAACCAGAAAATTACCACATCTGCAGACCTTATTGACTGAACTCTGCATGCACCACAGGGTGCCCTGCAATGGATCTCATCTCACTGTGGAATACCAGGAAATGAGAAAGCAGATCAGTTGGCAAAGGAAGGTTCAACAGGCACACAACTAGATACACCGGTTACATACCATCATAAGAAACAGATAATCAAATCAATCAGAGGACCACAAGCCCAAAATCAGGATGCCTTTCATAATATGAATAGATATGAACAAGTTATCATTATACGCCTCAGAACAGGACACAATCGACTCCAAAGTCACATGTATACAAAATTCAAGATCGGCACATCAACTACTTGTACATGTGGGCAGACTGCTGAACACATACTTCAAGATTGCACAGAATATAGCAGACTGAGGAAAATTCATTGGCCCATAGATACAACACTACAGACAAAACTATATGGGCCACTGCAACAGATACAAAAGACAGTAAAATTTATACAGGAAACGCCATTGCAGATATAGACAATACTTCGGGCGAACGAAAGATAGATAGATAATTGCTCAACTGCCCGTGCCAGTGGAATCATCCCAACTAACATTTCATCTCATCGAAGGATCCAAACAAAGAAATTCATCTGCAATCCACATCATAGCAGCTACAGCACACGCCAAAAGACATTAGGCGTAGCGGCATCGAAAGTGAACGCAGCTAAACTATCCGTCATACGATATCATTATTCACCGTCACCAATCGAAATATCTAAACACGATACAGATGAGAAACACAGCTCATGGTGTGTACAGTACACTGTAGCATGATGAATGGCTTGCCGTGGCACTGTAGCAGATTAACTTAACTTACATGACTATGACTATGACTATGTCTATGCCTAGAAGTTATGTCGGCATTAGTTAGTTTTCAAACGAAAAATGGCAGATATTAGGTATGAGACCTACCAAGAACGACAATAGGTAAACGAAGTTGACTTAACGGATTGCTGAATCAAAAATAAATACAAAAGAAATAACAAAATATCACTTTCAAAATGGGTACTAACCATATACAGATACTTCGCATAGAGTTATCTGTCCATCCTTATTAATTATTCCAAAGAAACGTCCAGTAGAGGGCAGGTCGCACGTGAACTGTGTTGTCTTGTGGGAGGCTGGGATTCCAGTGCAGGGTTTCCCCCAAAATGTGTCAACGTAATCACTGACGTGAACACGGAGTCTCCCTGGTCGAGCAGTATGATTGGCTAAAATTAAATATTAAGATAGAAATACTGTGATAAATAAAATAAAACTAACAGAGGGTATTTCGAAGTGTATTGCTATTTAAAATTTTTCTGTGATTATATTTGTTAATATTTTGTGTGGAACAAAGGGCACATTTGAATGCGAGAAATGTGTTCGTATGTGCAATGAATAGCTTCACAAGATACACATTGTAATTATGCATCGTCATCAAATACTGTTCCTTGGTTCGATAGAGCGTACATGGAACGTTCTATCTAGGCAGCCGTTTGCCAATTTTCTTGTTTTCCTACCAAACCAAACAGTCTTGAATATTTTCTTTCTGTTTTCTCTATCGTTTCTTCCCTCCAATTGTTTTTTCTTTCTTTCAGTTATCACTAAATACTCTAGCCTACAAATAACAGCAATTCCGTGAATGATACTGACTTTAAAGTGATCATTAAATTAAGTACTATATAAGCATTTGATAATAATAATTGCAATCATGTAAAAAGAACAGAGTAGTGGAGACTTGAAAAAGAAACTGATAACAAAAAAATGGCAACAAGTCAACGGTGTTGCATTACAAAAAAAAGGTAAAGGTAAAGAGCCCCGTCACGCCAAGTAGCGTATAGGAAATATGGTGTTAGTGACTATAATTTTTACAGACCTTTAGCATATGATTTTTGGGGTAATGTGGTCGGTATTACGCCAGAGCCACTTTACTTTCCAGAAAAAAATCCGGTACCAGTTTAAGGTTGGGTGAACCTGGAAGCCGTCGATCAGAATAGAAACCGACTTCTTGTCCTTAGTAGTCCAGTTTACTAACCACTGAGCTATCGCGGCTCCCCAGTTCACCAACCACTGAGCTATCGCGGCTCCCCAGTTCACCAACCACTGAGCTATCGCGGCTCCCCAGTTCACCAACCACTGAGCTATCGCGGCTCCCCAGTTCACCAACCACTGAGCTATCGCGGCTCCCTAAAGCTAAAGGTACGAGACTTGAATCGGAGTCTTAGCACGCGGGTTGTTTTTACACAGATACTTGGCCGATAATCCATAAGTGTTTGGAGACTCCTGTCTAGTGTCGCCTTAAGAATTGTAACTCACGAACGAGGCGCCATTCCTCACATTTCCAAAGTATTAACCCTGTTACCCATTTCTGCCAGCGGCTGGGTCGACCGCGCGGATTTTTCCATCCACGAGTGCAATTCACAAACTGTTTCCAGCGAGAATCGAAAACAGGTTGTCCGAACGGCAGTAGCTAGTGGGCGCTGGTTTTCCCTACCAGGCTACCGAGGGACCCGAACACTGGCATAACAACTACCGCCAATTCCGCCTACATATAAAAACAGTCAAATATAAATATACTCAGATGCCAGACCTGGACCCTAGATGCAAGAACAATAAGAAAAATAACCTCTACTGAGATGAAATGTGTTAGACAAATGACAGGAAACAGTCTGAGAGATAAGATCAGAAATGAAGAACTGAGAAAAAAGCTAGTAATAGCCCCCGCCATAGAATATATAAGGAAACAATAGATAAAATGATTTGGCCACGTGACAAGGCAGACAGAAAAATCAAAATACAACACAACGAGCCTTCAGCTCTTCAGCTTCAAAAGTTGTGAGAACACCAGACCCAAGGGTCGACCACGAAAAAGATGGATCGATGGAATATTAGAAGCACTAGGAAACATAACAGCAGCAAAGGCGAACAGAAGAGCAAAAGACCGCAAATTATATCTCCCCTCGACGCTGAAAGGCAGATGAGGAAGGAAAGAAGAAGAAGAAGATAAATATACTCAGCAGTGGCGTTGTCTGGGTTGCCAGCGCCAAGCAAGTACATGGCATGCATACCCCTGGGGCAAGGCAGGAATTGAGGTATTTAATTTTTGTTTTTTAAATTGTGCACCTCTAAGAATGTTGCACCGGGGCACACCCCCTCACATCCCCCTCTCTCCCTTGTTACTCCTCTAATACCCAACCGATTCAAATTGCTTATCTGGCTTCTTCATCGACCCAAATCCTTGTTATTAATGCCGGACATAGACGCTGTCTAAAACACAAGAAAATAATATCACAACACATGAAATGAGATAATTGAAAAGAGCAAATACGGTCATATAGAGCTAATAGGCGAAAAATTAACTGCATAAATATTGTTGGGTGTCCCACTCGTCACCGAACCCGGTATTTCTTTAATTTATCTTTACCACTAACCATGAGATTGCAAAAAAACATTTGAATCAAAATTAATGAGTGGAAGATCCTTCTACTTTGCACGAGAGACAGATGTTCTGCACTTGTGTGTGATATTTGAGCTATTATCTTATGGATGCAAGAACTGGGAATCCATAAAAAGCTGTAGAAATTGAAACTAATTGCTTTGGAAATTAAATGCATCTGGGGTCTCTTAAACATAAACTGGAGAGACTTTCCATGAAATACAACTACAGAAGAAGAAACCAAACAAGATTACATTTCAAGCTATAGACGGTGAAGACGCAAGGAAGCACATCAGTCTTATGCTCAGAATGGACGAAACCCTCTCACCAGGCCTTTACGTGGACACCGCGTGGCAAAAGAAAACAAGCACGAATAAAAGAATCTCTCACTTCTTTATTTCAGCTCCAAAAAAGAAACTCTAAGAAGAATAATTAAAAGAGAGGGCACAACTATAAACTTAAGAATAAAAGAGGACCTACAAGGCTTAACAGTGAGTCGTCAGATAGAGAGTAATGGTTTCTTCACTAGGTGCCGTCTTCAGCCAGAGAGGAACTCATTTGCCCCATAATAAACACCAGCTCTATGGTGACCCCCGTAGAGAGGAACTCATTTGCCCCATACTAAACACCAGCTCTATGGTGACCCCCGTAGAGAGGAACTCATTTGCCCCATACTAAACACCAGCTTTATGGTGACCCCGCAGAGAGGAACTCATTTGCCCCATACTAAACACCAGCTTTATGGTGACCCCGTAGAGAGGAACTCATTTGCCCCATACTAAACACCAGCTTTATGGTGACCCCGTAGAGAGGAACTCATTTGCCCCATACTAAACACCAGCTCTATGGTGACCCCCGAAGAGAGGAACTCATTTGCCCCATACTAAACACCAGCTCTATGGTGACCCCGTAGAGAGGAACTCATTTGCCCCATACTAAACACCAGCTCTATGGTGACCCCGGTAGAGAGGAACTCATTTGCCCCATACTAAACACCAGCTCTATGGTGACCCCGGTAGAGAGGAACTCATTTGCCCCATACTAAACACCAGCTTTATGGTGACCCCGTAGAGAGGAACTCATTTGCCCCATACTAAACACCAGCTCTATGGTGACCCCGTAGAGAGGAACTCATTTGCCCCATACTAAACACCAGCTGTATGGTGAGCCCGTAGAGAGGAACTCATTTGCCCCATACTAAACACCAGCTCTATGGTGAGCCCGTAGAGAGGAACTCATTTGCCCCATACTAAACACCAGCTCTATGGTGAGCCCGTAGAGAGGAACTCATTTGCCCCATACTAAACACCAGCTCTATGGTGACCCCGTAGAGAGGAACTCATTTGCCCCATACTAAACACCAGCTCTATGGTGAGCCCGTAGAGAGGAACTCATTTGCCCCATACTAAACACCAGCTATATCGTGACCCCGTAGAGAGGAACTCATTTTCCCCATACTAAACACCAGTTATATCGTGACCCCGTAGAGAGGAACTCATTTGCCCCATACTAAACACCAGCTCTATGGTGACCCCGTAGAGAGGAACTCATTTGCCCCATACTAAACACCAGCTCTATGTTGACCCCGTAGAGAGGAACTCATTTGCCCCATACTAAACACCAGCTCTATGGTGACCCCGTAGAGAGGAACTCATTTGCCCCATACTAAACACCAGCTATATCGTGACCCCGTAGAGAGGAACTCATTTGCCCCATACTAAACACCAGTTCTATGGTGACCCCGTAGAGAGGAACTCGTTTGCCCCATACTAAACACCAGCTCTATGGTGACCCCGCAGAGAGGAACTCATTTGCCCCATGCTAAACACCAGCTCTATGGTGACCCCGTAGAGAGGAACTCATTTGCCCCATACTAAACACCAGCTATATCGTGACCCCCTAGAGAGGAACTCATTTGCCCCTTACTAAACACCAGTTCTATGGTGACCCCGTAGAGAGGAACTCATTTGCCCCATACTAAACACCAGCTCTATGGTGACCACGTAGAGAGGAACTCATTTGCCCCATACTAAACACCAGCTCTATGGTGACCCCGTAGAGAGGAACTCATTTGCCCCATACTAAACACCAGCTCTATGATGACCCCGTAGAGAGGAACTCATTTGCCCCATACTAAACACCAGCTATATCGTGGCCCCGTAGTGAGGAACTCATTTGCCCCATACTAAACACCAGCTCTATGGTGACCCCGTAGAGAGGAACTCATTTGCCCCATACTAAACACCAGCTATATCGTGACCCCGTAGAGAGGAACTCATTTGCCCCATACTAAACACCAGCTATATCGTGACCCCGTAGAGAGGAACTCATTTGCCCCATACTAAACATCAGCTATATCGTGACCCCGTAGAGAGGAACTCATTTTCCCCATACTAAACACCAGCTATATCGTGACCCCGTAGAGAGAAACTCATTTTCCCCATACTAAACACCAGCTATATCGTGACCCCGTAGAGAGGAACTCATTTTCCCCATACTAAACACCAGCTCTATGGTGACCCCGTAGAGAGGAACTCATTTTCCACATACTAAACACCAGCTATATCGTGATCCCGTAGAGAGGAACTCATTTGCCCCATACTAAACACCAGCTCTATGGTGACCCCGTAGAGAGGAACTCATTTTCCACATACTAAACACCAGCTATATCGTGACCCCGTAGAGAGGAACTTATTTTCCCTATACTAAACACCAGCTATATCGTGACCCCGTAGAGAGGAACTCATTTTCCCCATACTAAACACCAGGTATATCGTGACCCCGTAGAGAGGAACTCATTTTCCCCATAATAAACACCAGCTCTATGGTGACCCCGTGGAGAGGAACTCATTTGCCTCATACTAAACACCAGCTCTATGGTGAGCCCGTAGAGAGGAACTCATTTGCCCCATACTAAACACCATCTCTATGGTGAGCCCGTAGAGAGGAACTCATTTGCCCCATACTAAACACCAGCTCTATGGTGACCCCGTAGAGAGGAACTCATTTGCCCCATACTAAACACCAGCTATATGGTGACCCCGTAGAGAGGAACTCATTTGCCCCATACTAAACACCAGCTCTATGGTGACCCCGTAGAGAGGAACTCATTTGCCTCATACTAAACACCAGCTATATGGTGACCCCGTAGAGAGGAACTCATTTTCCCCATACTAAACACCAGCTCTATGGTGACCCCGTAGAGAGGAACTCATTTGCCTCATACTAAACACCAGCTCTATGGTGAGCCCGTAGAGAGGAACTCATTTGCCCCATACTAAACACCAGCTCTATGGTGAGCCCGTAGAGAGGAACTCATTTGCCCCATACTAAACACCAGCTCTATGGTGACCCCGTAGAGAGGAACTCATTTGCCCCATACTAAACACCAGCTCTATGGTGACCCCGTAGAGAGGAACTCATTTGCCCCATACTAAACACCAGCTCTATGGTGACCCCGTAGAGAGGAACTCATTTGCCCCATACTAAACACCAGCTCTATGGTGAGCCCGTAGAGAGGAACTCATTTGCCCCATACTAAACACCAGCTCTATGGTGACCCCGTAGAGAGGAACTCATTTGCCCCATACTAAACACCAGCTCTATGGTGACCCCGTATAACAACTGCATGTTATTACGTCTTATATCAAAAGCTTATTCCAATACATCATCATCAAGTACCGGGCCTGCTGGCGTAGGTAATCATGTCTCTTCACAATTTTCGATCTCGCCAGTTATTTATCATTCCTGTTGTTGACCTTCTGCCAAGCCATTCTCTTAAGCAGTCTCGTATTTTCTCTCTTTGCTATCCTCTATCTCTTAGTCCCTCAATTTTCCAAGTTGTTACAATATATTCTAGTTGTTCTCTTCTCATTATATGGCTAAAAAATGATGATTGTTTCTTCCTAATATTGGAAATTAACTCTCCTTTTGCTTTCGCCTCTTTCAGGTCGTCTATTCCAATACACACACATGGAACAATAATACATAATATGGATTTTTTTGTTGATCTGTGAAATATATAGGAATGTTTTTCATTTCCTGTTTCATAAACTATGATAGTTATAAATTATGCCTTTGTAAACAATGATTTTAAAAAATAAAGAAAACATATTTGTAAAAGATTATATTAATAAATAATGTGAATAATAATAAATATCTATAAAAGGTATCTTTGATACTTCTAAATGATATATTTGCAAATCACATCTATAAATCGTATCTTTATAACGAGATTTACTGTATATTTGTGCAATAAAAAAAAATAAAACTTTTTAATTTTGGATTTTATAAAAAAAAGTTGTCAAAAGAAACAATATGACAGTCAATATGAAAAAAAAATATAACTCCTGGCTATAGAAAGAGAGTAACTGGATTTAATGATTAATTAGAGAATAATCGGATCATATTTTTAGTCAGAATGCTCTACTAGTTTTCAGCTCAGAATACAGTAAACGCCTGGAAGACATGACCCCAACAGGGAACCTCTTCATCAGTGTTAAAAAGACCAAAGTATTTGCTCGTGGAAGATTAGGACCACTTCTGATGATCAGATTTCTTCTTGTTAGAAACAAAGTTTTATATAAGGATTCTAGTCACTAAAACTATGACGTTCGAGGAAAGTGTAACAAACATAAATGTTCTTCTGCCTCTTCTTCTTCTTCCTCTTTTTCTTCTTCTTCTTCTTCTTCTTCTTCTTCTTCTTCTTCTTCTTCTTCTTCTTCTTCTTCTTCTTCTTCTTCTTCTTCTTCCTCTTTTTCTTCTTCTTCTTCTTCCACTTCTTCTTCTTCTTCTTCTTCTTCTTCTTCTTCTTCTTCTTCTTCTTCTTCTTCTTCTTCTTCTTCTTCTTCTTCTTCTTCTTCTTTTTCTTCTTCTTCCTCTTTTCTTCTTCTTTTTCTTCTTCTTCTTCTTTTTCTTCTTCTTCTTCTTTTTCTTCTTCTTCTTTTTCTTCTTCTTTTTTCTTCTTCTTCTTTTTCTTCTTCTTCTTCTTCTTTTTCTTCTTCTTCTTCTTCTTCTTCTTCTTCTTCTTCTTCTTCTTCTTCTTCTTCTTCTTCTTCTTCTTCTTTTTCTTCTTCTTTTTCTTCTTCTTCTTCTTTTTCTTCTTCTTCTTCTTTTTCTTCTTCTTCTTTTTCTTCTTCTTCTTCTTCTTTTTTTTTGTTCTTCTTCTTCTTCTTATTCTTCTGTTTCTTCTTCTTCTTTTTCTTCTTCTTCTTCTTCTTCTTCTTCTTCTTCTTCTTCTTCTTCTTCTTTCTTCTTCTTCTTCTTCTTCCTCTTTTTCTTCTTCTTCTTCTTCTTCTTCTTCTTCTTCTTCTTCTTCTTCTTCTACTTTTTTTTCTTCTTTTTCTCCTTTTTTTTGTTCTTCTTCTTCTTCTTCTTCTACTTTTTCTTCTTCTTCTTCTTCTACTTTTTCTTCTTCTTCTTCTTCTTCTGCTACTTTTTCTTCTTCTTCTTCTTCTTCTTCTTCTTCTACTTCTTCTTCTTTTCTTCTTCAGCGATCAGCTATTTCTATGCATTTAATCTTTACGAACAAAGTTACGTTTGAGGTTATCAACGTTTGTAGAGATATGGTTTTACAGAGGAATGTTCAGAATGCCAAGAAGAGCAATGAAAACGTTCCGAAAGAGGCCAAAGCAAAAGGACAGTTAATATCCAATATTAGGAAGAAACAATCATCATTTTTTTGGGTCATGTAATTAGAAGGGAACATCTGGAACATATTGTAACAACTGGGAAAATTGAGGGACGTAGAGAGAGAGGGAAACAAAGAGAAAAGATACTAGACAGCTTAAGAGAATGGCTTGGCAGAAAGTCAACAACAGAAATGATAAATAACTGTCGAGATCGAAAGTTGTGGTGAGACATGAACACCTACGCCAGTAGGCCCGGTACTTGATTACTTGATGATGATGTTTCCAAAAGTAAAATATTTATATCTTATATTTCCAAAAGTAAAATATTTATATCTTATATCTCCAAATGCAAAATATTTACATCTTATATCTCCAAAAGTAAAATATTTACATCTTATATCTCCAAAAGTAAAATATTTACATCTTATATCTCCAAAAGTAAAATATTTACATCTTATATCTCCAAAAGTAAAATATTTATATCTTATATTTTCAAAAGTAAAATATTTATATCTTATATTTTCAAAAGTAAAATATTTACATCTCCGAAAGTAAATCTTATATCTTCAAAAGTAAAATATTTATATTTTACATCATCAAAAGTAAAATTTAGTATTTATAAATATATCTTTAAAATTATGTTTTTAAAACAATAATACAATTTATAAACGGTATTATCATTATTGATCAATGGTAATGTTTACAAATGTTACATTAACAACAAACACTACATTCCGTTATGTCCTTGCGATAGTGACATTTTATTTCTAGTATGATTTTTTTTTAAAGAAAAAAAGCGATTTTCTAAATTGTGCCTTTCAAAAGGATTATATTCAAAATCTGTGAGTCTAAAGCCAGTCTTATTTGCTATGGCTGTCAAAGATGTATTATTTATAAACATTATCTTTGCTTGGTGGTTATTGATCCAGCGTGTAGTTGTCATTTAGTTAAAAGTCTTGCCTTTAAGATTTAAAATATCAAAATGTTCTCACCACATTTACAGCCCCTAGTTATAGGTCATGTCTGGGGACATTACTCACTTTTAAGGGAAGCAACTCAAAGATTTATCGTTAAAATGTGTTTGAAGTATATTGTGACTAGAATTAAAGTAAAAAAAGAAAAGGGGGAAAATAAATTGAACAAAAAAATTAAAATAATAATAGCACACTTTAAAATTGATTCCGATAATATTGATTGTAATTGTAGTTCTAGTTAGTCGAAGGCCCGGTAACACTGCAAACGAATTAAAATCCATAATTGCTCAACTGCCCGTGGCAGTGAAATCATCCGAATTAACATCTCATCGCATTGAAGGATCCAAACAAAGAAAAGCAGTTGCAGTCGCTACCATAACAGCTACAGCACACAGCAAAAGACACAAGGCGTAACCGCACCGAAAGTGAACACAGCTAAACTGTCCTTCGTCATACGACATCATCATTGATTGTAAACAATTTGAATATCGAAACACAATACGGATGAAATACACAGCTCACTGGGTGCACAGAGCACTAAAACTCAGTAGCTAAGACAGCAAGCCGGACTTGGAATATGAGGAAACTGCAACAAGGAACACTTTTGAAACAGAGCTTCAACGGTTCCTGTCGCCTATCTGCCATATTGACCGGAAATTCGATAATATTGATTATCAAATGGTAAACAGAGAAGACGACTAATTAATGACAGCAGCACATCACTATGAGCACCATGAGACAACACAGGACATTGGTTTAAACACTTCGTTTTCACTCAACGTCGAAAAATAACAGAAGCAGAGACAAATAACATAACGTCAGAAAAACAATAAAAACAAGGCGGTGAAACTAAAACTATAGAGTTTGTATCCTCCCAGTAAACGAATGTGGTTGCATTTCGTGGACAATCAATGAAACACTGAGGAATACTACAGGGTGTTTCTAAAGTCGCAGTGCAGTGAATTTCTACTCTCGGAAGAAAAACGTCACCAGAAATGCGGTTAACTAATGCGTCACACAAATTGTAAAATAAATGGTATTATTCAAATATACTTGACTGCTATCGGCGAGCTTATAATGGGTAATGTTGGTATTAACACAATAAAGTTGTGTCTAAAGCATATGTTGAAAATGTCCACCACGGGCCTCAAGACATGTCGTGATTCGTCTTTCTATATTTGCGAAAACCTTCAGAATAATGTCTGGTGATATTTGTTTAATCTTGTCTACTATTTCAGTCTTTAGGTCATTAATTGTCTGCGGATTATTTTCATAAACTTTCCCCTTAAATGCCCCCCACAGATAAAAATCTGGGGGTGTTAGATCTGGTGAACGAGCAGGCCAGATTCCACGTGAAATAATGCGATTATGCTTTCTAAATAATTGAGTGTTGTTGTGGCTGTGTGTGCTGTTGCCCCATCCTGCTGAAACCAGGATTCCATAATTTCCCGTTCTGTAAGGTGTGCTATGAACGGTTCCAGAATTAAAGTACGGTGGCGTTCTGCATTTATTGTTTCATTAAAAAATATAGGTCCTATTATCCGCATACGACTTATAGAGCACCACACTCCGACTTTTTTGATCGTAAAGCGGCACTTGATGAAATTCATGGGGGTTTTCACTGCTCCACAGCCTATTGTTCTGGCTGTTCACATAACCGGATAAATGAAACCAGGCCTCATCAGTGAAAAAAGTGACGTCAAGGATGGCAGCGCCATGTTCATAAATAAAATTCTGAAACCACATGCAGTAGTTTAAACGGAATTCATAATCTCTTTCTTGGAGTTGAGACACTTCAGTTAATTTGTGTGGACGATAGTGTAGTTCACTTCTTAAAACCTTGTGAACATAACTCTTAGATATTTGCACCTGTTGAGACAAGTGGTTTAAAGATGCATTTGGACTCATTGTAATTCTGTCTTGGAGTTCCATAATTTGGTCTTGTGAAATTGAAGGTCTTCCAGATCGGTGGGTGTTTCTTTAATGACTGTGCATTATTTGAAAATCTAGTTGTTCCAATTTATTTATGTAAATCACGCATCATGTGCTGCTGTAGCTTGTTCCTTTTTCGGTAAAGTTAAACATATAGCATCACTATTCACAAAAGGTATTAGAAATATCAACCACGTTTTAGTTGGCAAATGTTGATACGTTTTTTCATATTGTCAAAAACCTTACGCAGTATGGGCTGTGTAACATTATTAATGTTGTTGGCGATTGAAACCTGCAGCTCATCGAGTGTGTGGGGATTGTTTTCGTACACTTTTCCTTTCAGTTCACCCCAGAGATAGTAGTCCATGGGAGTAAGATCAGGAGACTGTGCAGGCCAAATTCCGCGAGAGATTATACGATTAGCAAAAATTTCATATAAAAATTCCAGTGATTTTACAGCAGTGTGAGCAGTTGCGCCATCTTGTTGAAACCAAGCTTTTTCAATTTCTGGCTCAGAAAGTTGGGTTACGAATCGCTCCAGTATGTTAATCCTGTATCTTTCTGAATTTATTGTGTCATAGAAGAAAATTGGGCCGATTATCCGCTGACGACTCATTGCACACCACACTCCTACTTTCTGATCGTGGAGAGGCACTGGGTGCAATGCATGTGGATTTTCATCACTCCAAAGACGATCATTCTGCCTATTCACGTACCCAGACAAATGGAACCATGCTTCATGTGTGAAGAAAGTGAAATCAAGGATTTCCTCACCTTCTTGGGCTAGAAAATTCTCAAACCTCAAACAATAATTAATTCTGGATTGGTGATCTAATTCTTTTAATTGAGGAACGACGGAAAATTTGTACGGATGTAACTTTAATTTTTTTTTCAGAACGCTATGAACAGTACTGCTTGATTTGTGTACTTGTTGAGCCAGCTTTCTTATTGATTTGCCAGGACTCATTAGAATGCTGTCCTGGATGTTGAGAGATGTTACTTCAAGAACAGATGGTCTACCAGGACGGGTAACATCATGTACACTACCGGTGTTTTGAAATTTGATTATTAAATTACTCACAGTATTTCGATGAGGCACTGGTGTATCAGGAAATCTATTCACAAATTGTTCAACAACCCCATTCGAATACTTGCCGCCGTTACGGAACACATGCTCCACTATAAATACTCTTTCTTCAATCGTTAACACCATTGTAAGCCAGATCTATCATGTAGCAGTGATGTTTAAATGAACACGTAAATGGTGCTTGAACTATTACGTCATACATAGATAAAATTTAGGTGCGTAATTATTTCAACAACAAAAAATGCACAGTCATTAAAGAGACACCCTATAGTTAATTCGAAACAAAATGCTACAGATAATCTTTAGGGTAATTTGGATAATAATGAAAAAGCAATGATGGCATATTAAATGACCTAAACGAGTAAAGAATCTGGCTAATAAGCAATATATTACAGAGGAAACTAGAATATTATGGCCACGAAAAAATAAAATACAGTGGGCTGGGGAAAAATAATAATAGAAGCATGGTTACTGGACGACGCATCAGGGGCAAACCAAGAAGAAGGTGGTTTCAAGACAGAAAATAGACCTTGAACATGACAACAGAAGTAGTGGGAGATTAGTTAGAGACAGAGATTCGTTCCGACGGACTGTAGTGAGCGCAGTGTCCTGCAAAGGTCACAGGCTAATGGGGAAGCAAAGTGGTTAGTACATTGACATTGGTTTGCCATTGTGGTATCCTTGGTAACACTTAAACACAAGAGGGTCTAAATCAAACAAAAGATATCGTAAGAGATTGCAGGACTGGGGAGGTATCCGCCGTTATACTCTTCATTACGGAAACAATATGTTGACTTGACGTCCATCTTTGATTAATTAATTACAACGGGAGTTTCTCAATAATTGCAACCTGGAGATAGAAAATATTCGAGCACAATCCTGTATCTAGATCTGCACTTACAAATCCAATATGGTAAAGTTATCAGTGTTATTTTACAAAAGACACTTTATTATAATTAGGTACTCTTATTAATTAATATGTAGAAATGTGGTTTTACAGAAGAATGTTGAGAATGCCATTGGCAGATACGAAAAGTAATGAAAACGTTCTGAAATAGGCCAAAGCAAAAAAAGAGAGCTAATTTCCAAAATTAGGAAGAAACAATCACCATTTTTTGACCATGCAATGAGAAGAGAACAGCTGGAATATATTGTATCAATTAGGAAAATGAAGGGACGAAGAGATGGTGAGAAGCAAAGAGAAAAGATCTACACAGCTTAAGAGAATGGCTTGGCAGAAATTCAACAACAGAAATGATAAATAACTGTCGAGGTCTTAAGTTGTGGAAAGACATGATCACCTACGCCAGCATGCATGGTACTTGATGATGATGATTTATTAATATGGGCTTTATTCATAATATTTTTCCATGTTTTATTATAAATAATCGCTAACTACAAGGCGCTCTATTATAATTTGAGGTTCCTATAAAAATATACCTTATTATTTATACACTCATTATAATATAATATAAAGTACTTATTTTGTGTTATAGTCTCATCGTGATAAATAAGATATTTATGGGTAATTCTTATGGTATATAAGGGAGCAGCGATAGCTCAGTGGTTAGTGAACTGGACTACAAAGGACAAGAGGTCGGGTTCGATCCTGATCGACGGCTTCCAGGTTCACCCAGCCTTAAATGGGTACCGGGTTTTTTTTCTGGGAAAGTAAAGCGACACGGGCGTAATACCGACCACATTACACCAAAAATCATGTGCCGAAGGTCTGTAAAATGTATGGTCACTAACATCATATTCCCTATACGCCACTTGGCGTGACGGAGCACTTTACTTTACTTTTACTTATGGTATATAATTTGCATGTATATTTATTATACGCGCCCAGCCTAATAGTGAAATCGAGTTAAGGAAAATTCTTGCCATTATAAGTGAAGGAATTTAAATGAAGACTTTAACCTCAACAACAAAAATACAGAAGTGATGGCTGTAGTAACAAAGACATCTCCTAAATGCATAAAGTAAAAACAGAAAGAACAGCATAGTACACAACGTACCTTTAATAACCCTTTCATCCTTTTCTGAACATAAAAGCCCCACTTCAGATTTGCTACATTATCTCAGTTAACAAGTGTTGTTTCCTGGCGGGATTTGTGAGTCCAGCAGACTATATCACTGGGAATCGCCAACAGGTGGCGGTGACAGCGTGACCTCCCAGAAGGGATCATGTAATTTCGTTTATCAAATTGCTTATCTGGCTTCTTCAACGATCCTATTAATTTATATAGGATTTATAAGATAACTATTATTGTGGCGATTCATGATTGTACAAAGAAGTTACAACGGTGGTTTTCTGCCGCCTTCCCTAATGAGAAGAGAACAACTGGAATATATTGTACCAACTGGGAAATTGGGGGACGAAGAGATAGAGGGAAGCAAAGAGAAAAAATACGAGACAGCTTAAGAGAATTGCTTGGCAGGAGGTTAACAACAGAAATGATAAATAACTGTCGAGATCGAAAGTTGTGGAGAGACATAATCACCTACGACAGCAGGTCCCTACTTGATGATGATAAGATAACAAAAGCCTGTCAGGGCTTCTGAGTCCCGACACATGTAAATAAAAAAAAAAGTTGCTTCTAATTTTTACCAGGCGGTACATATTGTATTGTAGGGGCCACTACTGTGATCGAAACATATAAACTATTTTAAATATCACAACAGAAACAGAAAGTCAGAATTGAAACAGAAACCAGAGTAGTATATATCCAGTGATTGGACCCCTGAATGTGCGTTCAAACGCGCATAAATCCTTATATAAATAGTCTACACGCAGATCAACGCACATTTTTTGGTGCGGTTTTCCTTATATGAGAGTCTTCATTTTTTCTTATATGAGAGTCTACCCGCCCATTTTGGTTCCGGTGACCTCTCGTTGACCTCTCAACCTCTCGTGGTGTTGTGAAGGCGTCGAAACGCACATAAATCCTTATATAAATAGTCTACACGCGCATCAACGCACATTTTTTTTCCTTATATGAGAGTCTACCCGCCCATTTTTGTTCCGGTTGATCTCTCGGGTGACCTCTCGTTGACCTCTCGGGTGAGCGCTCGTGGTGTTGTGGTGACCTCCCGCGGCGATGGTGAAGGGGCGGTGGTGGTATCATAACTTTCACATTCTTTGTACTTTCAATGGGGCCGTAACTTTCATAAATCTATTCTTTCTTTATACTCTCATTCAATAAAAAACAGTGACAAGTTTATTTATTGTTTTTTAAAAACTTCCTTTAGAATTAAAGGTAACAGCTTAGGGCCGTTACACACGATACATGAATGCGCATTACCGAACTTAGTAACTACACGCGAAACACTGTGTTTAACGTTAAGCGAGAGATCAAAGAGCTCGGTACACGCGCAGCCGCGAAGACGCGCAGCGACGACGCGCAGCAAGGGGCCGCAAGATCAAAGAGCTCGGTAGACGCGAGGCGACCTCGCGCAGCAAGGGGGCCGCGTTTAACGTTAAGCGCGATCAAAGAATCCGCCTCCCGTGAGTACTTACTTCCCGTTAGACGGTAAGTGTTCATCAGGAGAGTCATTTAACAGGGGAATTTCACGATACCGATGTTTTAATGTGAGATGCTTGGGGGTAATTAACAGTGACAGGTTATTTATTTATTGTTTTTTATTCGTATATATCCCACAATAGATAACACAGGGGTAGACAATAATGTCGTCTTTAACTATTGCACATTATAGACAAGTATAATACATAAGAAACAAAGTAATTTATTTACAAGAAGTAATACATGATACTGTTAAATTGCTAAAGGGGAGGTGGTCACGTTGTTCAGAATGGACCTGTCGCTTGCTGGGGTGAGGTAGTAAGTTGGAAGTTGTAGTTGTAGAGGTAGCTGGTTGTGGAGGTAGTTGTAGTAGTGAAAGTTGTAGTAGAGCAGGGGACGACGTTCAAATTACGTTACTCCCAAAGCCACGAAGCTTAGACTTTGGAGTTCTATATCTTTAGCACTTCAACGAATAACAGACAACAGTAATGGTGAACCTTACAGATAAGAAAACTTAGTTCCAAACCCCAAAATTTCGTCTCATAACTAAAAAGTTGAACTCAAAACATTAAAAAATCTAGGTCCAAAGTCAAAAAAAAAAAAAAAAAAAAAAAAAGTTAGACACGGTAGGGCAAAAGGGCATATTCTTTCCAACCAATACTCCCTATTCTTCTACACATCTGCATCTCGAAGCCTTCGAATTTATATTCAATGTTTGGCTACTGACTATATTTTGCGCCGATTGCTCAGAGTCGATTCTATATTCAACCACTGAACTCTCTGTCGATGTAGTAGACACGTATGTCATCTCGTTGTAACAGTCACGTATGTCATGTAATAGTCATCTCGTTGTAACAGTCACGTATGTCATGTCGTTTTATCAGAGACGTATGGTATGTCGTGATGGATCATGTAGGTTGTCGACTGTGCCATGATGGATGAATGTAGGTTGTCTAGTGTCTCATGATGGTTGTATGTAGATTGTCGACTGTGTCGAGATGGATGAATGTAGGTTGTCGACTGTGCCATGATGGATGAAGGTAGGTTGTCGACTGTGCCATGATGGATCATGTAGGTTGTCGACTGTGTCGAGATGGACGAATGTAGGTTGTCGACTGGCCATGATGGATCATGTAGGTTGTCGACTGTGTCGAGATGGACGAATGTAGGTTGTCGACTGGGCCATGATGGATCATGTAGGTTGTCGACTGTGCCATGATGGATCATGTAGGTTGTCGACTGTGTCGAGATGGACGAATGTAGGTTGTCGACTGGGCCATGATGGATCATGTAGGTTGTCGACTGTGTCGGGATGGATCATGTAGATTGTCGACTGTGTCGAGATGGATGAATGTGGGTTGTCGACTGTGCCATGATGGATGAATGTAATTGTCGAGTATGCTCCAACAAATCACCGCGCCATTTAAACTTCTTTGAACATAATGGACACGGATGTTCACCAGAAGAAACCTCATTATGAGAAACCATCTGGAGAAAATCCAATAACCCTTTCGTCAACCATATTTAACATACCTAGTTTAACTTCATCAAACATCAAGCTCAACAATACTTAGCATACCTACTTTAAACACCTCGATAAAATTGAATAACCTTTCATCGATAAGCCTTAACGTACTTTAAGAGAAAACAATCCAACTTACTGTGTAAAATAGAATCTCAATCCGTTAGAATGAATAGTAACTTTCCTTGAAGCAACCAAACTTATAACACGAAAGCCCTGAAGGGTCTTGTTTAAATATAGCCTGGTAACAAATGAATACATTATCCAATCAGCGAGTGATTATGCCAACATCGACTGATATCTGGATTAACCAATTAGAGAAGAGCATTAACATTGGAGGCGGAGCAAAGAAATGACTGACATCTGTATTATAACCATTCAGAGAAGCGTATTAGCATGGGAGGCGGAGCAAAGAAATGACTGACATCTGTATTATAACCATTCAGAAAAGAGCATTACTATGAACGGCAGAGTGATTAACCAATTATAGAAGAGCGTAACTTTGAAAGCGGTTCCAGTTCCATCTTAAGGTAAATGATTTGGTCGGGTTCTCATCGAGGATTGTGGGCGTTTCTGGTCCATAGAATGTGTTTGGATAAAGTTATGTAGGAGTTTATGTTCCTGGGGGTTGATATTATTCACACATATGATAAGGCGTATAAGAAACATTCCAAGTTTTATAACGCGATGGCTAACCTAGTATACACATGATCGGAGAGAAATGAGCTGTTATTTACTGGAATAATTCAGCGAGTCGGTGGTCATGATATCTACGCCACGTTTGTAACCATCGTTATCGAAATACTTTCAGATCGAATTCGCAATTTCGGTCGTCTTGTTGTTCTATATACCCTCGCCTATCGATTAGTTAAGAATCATGTCAAAGACATGTTCGACTCTGATTCCGACATTTGTGTTTTAGAAACGGACTTTGGTACTTGGACCGGTGGTATCATCGGAAGAGAATTTGGAGAGTGGTTACTAAAAGAAGGTGGTTTGGAAAATTTTCTAGACCTCTCTAACGAAGAAGCTACAACACTGTGGACTCTACTTCACAACAGCCTTTGGTCTTTAAGAGCTTTACCTAGAAATGTTTATCTGTGAGTTTATACATTTTCCCTAATAAAAGTTTGGTAACCCCACAGCATTTGTTACTGCCTTACAATATTGTTTACCAGGTCACGACACCCTCTCACACTGATGATGAGGGTTGTCCTGTAGTAGGCCTGTGATTGTAATAAGAATGGTTTGCTCCAGCTTTGAAATCTGAAATTTTCACAAAAAGAGATGGTGTTACTCAGTTCCCCTATAATGGCGATGTTGAGTTACTAAAAATAGATTTTGATCTCTGATGCAATACCTGATTAGTTACTAAAATAGAATGTGACCTATGATCCAATAACAGAATATTCATTGCCCCGGTGACCAATTGAGACTGATGGAAAAGTGAATTCCCAGTCATAGAAAAGTATGTTGTCACGATAGGTGTGTCGATAACAAGGAATAAAAATCATTAAAGACATCCTAATTAAGTTGTGAAATTTTGGTGGTTGAGAGATAAATCTGAAGATAAGCACATCAAACTATAAGAACAAGGAAACAATCGTATATTACACACACTTAGAGCCAGTGTTAAGTTAACACGTATTTAGTTAAAATAGAAGGTTATAAATTGAGTAGAGGTAAACTTATACCTTATGGCTCATCTACTTTTTCGAATAAACTCATTAAAATTAAAATAAGTCAAATAAAAACAAACAAATATGATCTTTTTATAATGTTTATTTTCACAATAAAACTAGACAACACATGTTACACATTCAAATGTTTATAATTGAACAATGATGCTTTAAATAGTGCAAATATGGATACAAATCATCTAAAAAAGTACACATATAACAACATAGTCATGTGTTTAATGCTTAAATTACAAGTTTACGTGGTCTCCCACGTGGTTTTTTAAATACACAAGGATCGCAAATTTAACACAATTTTGTTTATTGTTCTTAATAGCATAAGATCCATCAGTTATATTAGTGATCGAACGGGGATCAATTCGTTTGTGAGCTGTGTCTGTGAGAACAGTCGAAAGGTCACTTTGTTGATACTGGAAGTCGTCATAAACGGGAGGAGCAGCGATCGACCAGCCACCCTCATTTGCTGTTTGTTCTCTGTAACCCTCTGAGCGAAATGTAGATGTTCCATCACTAATTGGTTGTACACCGTCACACTCTGCTGAGAGAATTGTAGACGCCTGGAAGTCGTCATAAACGGGAGGAGCAGCGATCGACCACTCACCATCATTGGTCGTTTGTTCTCTGTCATAGTCTGAGCGAAATGTAGATGCTCCATCAGTGGTTGCTTGTATACTGTCACATTCAGCTGAGAGAATCGTAGACGCATCACCTGTGGCTACTCGTAGTCTGTTACACTCTGAGAGAATCGTAGAGTTCAGACCCACTAAAGTCTCAAATTCAGGCTGTGTTAGTGTTATACCGTAACGTGTTGGGAATTTCAACCCCGTTTTGCCATCGTATTTTCTAAGATGAATTAAAGTCTTTGCTCGATATCTCGAAACTGAGACAGCCTTCAAACCATTCTTCTGTAGAGGCTTTACATACTCGCCATTACGAGCGGCATAGAAAAAAGAACCATCACAGTCAACATTAACAGCGGAATCACACATATCCATTCTAACGGACTCCATTCTAAAAAGCACACGACTTGGTAGCAGGGCTCTGACTTTCTGTATGTAGCAGCACTGAGAACGGCTGCCCTTTATACCCTGTAACAAGGGGGCGTGGCCAGTCTATTTATAGTAACCAATGGAATACGTTCTATTTATAGTAACTGATGCAATACGTCATTGGACGTGATGAGACATGTTCAGAGAGCGGCCATCTTTGATGAATCATGGGAAGTTTGTCCCACGAGGCCGATGTATCCATGGAGTCATCAAAACAAATGATGATCCAGAGGGCGGGGCCTACACTGACAAGTTGGAGACAAACTCGAGTATAGCATGTTATGTTCATTAGAGGGAAGTGTTCTTGTGAACACAGGATTGGGCTTGACAAGTAAAATATCAACTAAACTTTAGTTTCTATTACTTCTGAAATACTTTTTAGAATCTTGGCTCTGTGATCAATAGCTAGGATGGGGGAAATAATTTTGCCACATTCTTGTATACGGTTTATGAAGCGCTCCTTGTCTATAGAAAACTGCTGCCAAGAATAATTGGGTTCGTCATTTTCATCATCGTGGATTGTTAAAACAATCGTTTCTTCACAAAAATGAACCTAGAATAAAACGAGACAATTTAGGTTTAAAAGCCACCAAAAAACTTCTAAATGAAAAACACTTTATAATAAAATATCTCTGCACAACTCTGTAGCTGATGTCATTTCTCTTTGTTTCCCTCTGTCTTTTCACCCCTAACGTTTTCAAGTTGGTACAAGTTATTACAGCGGTTCTCATTACAAGTCACAACATCCAAGTATTGGATATCTCTTTCGCTTCTCACCTAGTAACCTATTGTCCATGAGTCTCTTGGGTAAGTTAAACCTGCTTATACGTAAAATTTACTCTACTCCACCTCCAGAGGATAACACTTCAAATGATTTACCAGTATTAATATTATTCCACTTGTCGTTTTCTTTGCTGTTACAGTTACTTCTTTATGGTATTAACGATGAATCCTTTATTTTTTTCGGTTTCCTTTACTATAACGTCAATCATTACTAGCAACTAGTTTCACAATTTTCATTACATGTGGAAATTTACTATTTATCATCATCAATAAAGATAATGTCTCTACTAGTTGTGTAATAACCCAGTAATAAAGATAATGAAGGCGAAACAGAATATCAAAATCAAAAGGTAAACTCGACTCCAAAGCAATTACCTACCTTGGTAGCTCTATCGGTTAGTGTATCACCTTGCTGGCTGCAAGCGTATTGTTCGTTCCACGTTGCGTTAATTTGTTCAAAATAAATAGCATGTTCAAAGATTTGTATATCTCTATTACCAGTCGAGGAGTGATTGTTAATTATCTCAGTTGGAATCTCCAGTCTTCCAGCTCCCTGATTTTGAGAGCGGGTGATGTAGGTGTCAGAGGTTTCACTAGAGTTTAAAAACCATTCATGTATATTTGTCTTTTTGAAATTGAGTCTAAAGTTAAGCCGTTATTAAAATTACCACTAGGCCATATTGTCGTGGTTTGCGTGCTCATTGACAAATCAGTATCTTCATCACTGTCTTCCTCTTCTGAACTTGAGTTTATTCGAAAAAGTAGATGAGCCATAAGGTATAAGTTTACCTCTACTCAATTTATAACCTTCTATTTTAACTAAATACGTGTTAACTTAACACTGGCTCTAAGTATGTGTAATATACGATTGTTTCCTTGTTCTTATAGTTTGATGTGCTTATCTTCAGATTTATCTCTCAACCACCAAAATTTCACAACTTAATTAGGATGTCTTTAATGATTTTTATTCCTTGTTATCGACACACCTATCGTGACAACATACTTTTCTATGACTGGGAATTCACTTTTCCATCAGTCTCAATTGGTCACCGGGGCAATGAATATTCTGTTATTGGATCATAGGTCACATTCTATTTTTAGTAACTAATCAGGTATTGCATCAGAGATCAAAATCTATTTTTAGTAACTCAACATCGCCATTATAGGGGAACTGAGTAACACCATCTCTTTTTGTGAAAATTTCAGATTTCAAAGCTGGAGCAAACCATTCTTATTACAATCACAGGCCTACTACAGGACAACCCTCATCATCAGTGTGAGAGGGTGTCGTGACCTGGTAAACAATATTGTAAGGCAGTAACAAATGCTGTGGGGTTACCAAACTTTTATTAGGGAAAATGTATAAACTCACAGATAAACATTTCTAGGTAAAGCTCTTAAAGACCAAAGGCTGTTGTGAAGTAGAGTCCACAGTGTTGTAGCTTCTTCGTTAGAGAGGTCTAGAAAATTTTCCAAACCACCTTCTTTTAGTAACCACTCTCCAAATTCTCTTCCGATGATACCACCGGTCCAAGTACCAAAGTCCGTTTCTAAAACACAAATGTCGGAATCAGAGTCGAACATGTCTTTGACATGATTCTTAACTAATCGATAGGCGAGGGTATATAGAACAACAAGACGACCGAAATTGCGAATTCGATCTGAAAGTATTTCGATAACGATGGTTACAAACGTGGCGTAGATATCATGACCACCGACTCGCTGAATTATTCCAGTAAATAACAGCTCATTTCTCTCCGATCATGTGTATACTAGGTTAGCCATCGCGTTATAAAACTTGGAATGTTTCTTATACGCCTTATCATATGTGTGAATAATATCAACCCCCAGGAACATAAACTCCTACATAACTTTATCCAAACACATTCTATGGACCAGAAACGCCCACAATCCTCGATGAGAACCCGACCAAATCATTTACCTTAAGATGGAACTGGAACCGCTTTCAAAGTTACGCTCTTCTATAATTGGTTAATCACTCTGCCGTTCATAGTAATGCTCTTTTCTGAATGGTTATAATACAGATGTCAGTCATTTCTTTGCTCCGCCTCCCATGCTAATACGCTTCTCTGAATGGTTATAATACAGATGTCAGTCATTTCTTTGCTCCGCCTCCAATGTTAATGCTCTTCTCTAATTGGTTAATCCAGATATCAGTCGATGTTGGCATAATCACTCGCTGATTGGATAATGTATTCATTTGTTACCAGGCTATATTTAAACAAGACCCTTCAGGGCTTTCGTGTTATAAGTTTGGTTGCTTCAAGGAAAGTTACTATTCATTCTAACGGATTGAGATTCTATTTTACACAGTAAGTTGGATTGTTTTCTCTTAAAGTACGTTAAGGCTTATCGATGAAAGGTTATTCAATTTTATCGAGGTGTTTAAAGTAGGTATGCTAAGTATTGTTGAGCTTGATGTTTGATGAAGTTAAACTAGGTATGTTAAATATGGTTGACGAAAGGGTTATTGGATTTTCTCCAGATGGTTTCTCATAATGAGGTTTCTTCTGGTGAACATCCGTGTCCATTATGTTCAAAGAAGTTTAAATGGCGCGGTGATTTGTTGGAGCATACTCGACAATTACATTCATCCATCATGGCACAGTCGACAACCCACATTCATCCATCTCGACACAGTCGACAATCTACATGATCCATCCCGACACAGTCGACAACCTACATGATCCATCATGGCCCAGTCGACAACCTACATTCGTCCATCTCGACACAGTCGACAACCTACATGATCCATCATGGCACAGTCGACAACCTACATGATCCATCATGGCCCAGTCGACAACCTACATTCGTCCATCTCGACACAGTCGACAACCTACATGATCCATCATGGCCCAGTCGACAACCTACATTCGTCCATCTCGACACAGTCGACAACCTACATGATCCATCATGGCACAGTCGACAACCTACCTTCATCCATCATGGCACAGTCGACAACCTACATTCATCCATCTCGACACAGTCGACAATCTACATACAACCATCATGAGACACTAGACAACCTACATTCATCCATCATGGCACAGTCGACAACCTACATGATCCATCACGACATACCATACGTCTCTGATAAAACGACATGACATACGTGACTGTTACAACGAGATGACTATTACATGACATACGTGACTGTTACAACGAGATGACATACGTGTCTACTACATCGACAGAGAGTTCAGTTGGTTGAATATAGAATCGACTCTGAGCAATCGGCGCAAAATTTAGTCAGTAGCCAAACATTGAATATAAATTCGAAGGCTTCGAGATGCAGATGTGTAGAAGAATAGGGAGTATTGGTTGGAAAGAATATGCCCTTTTGCCCTACCGTGTCTAACTTTTTTTTTTTTTTTTTTTTTTTTTTGACTTTGGACCTAGATTTTTTAATGTTTTGAGTTCAACTTTTTAGTTATGAGACGAAATTTTGGGGTTTGGAACTAAGTTTTCTTATCTGTAAGGTTCACCATTACTGTTGTCTGTTATTCGTTGAAGTGCTAAAGATATAGAACTCCAAAGTCTAAGCTTTCGTGGCTTTGGGAGTAACGTAATTTGAACGTCGTCCCCTGCTCTACTACAACTTTCACTACTACAACTACCTCCAAAACCAGCTACCTCTACAACTACAACTTCCAACTTACTACCTCACCCCAGCAAGCGACAGGTCCATTCTGAACAACGTGACCACCTCCCCTTTAGCAATTTAACAGTATCATGTATTACTTCTTGTAAATAAATTACTTTGTTTCTTATGTATTATACTTGTCTATAATGTGCAATAGTTAAAGACGACATTATTGTCTACCCCTGTGTTATCTATTGTGGGATATATACGAATAAAAAACAATAAATAAATAACCTGTCACTGTTAATTACCCCCAAGCATCTCACATTAAAACATCGGTATCGTGAAATTCCCCTGTTAAATGACTCTCCTGATGAACACTTACCGTCTAACGGGAAGTAAGTACTCACGGGAGGCGGATTCTTTGATCGCGCTTAACGTTAAACGCGGCCCCCTTGCTGCGCGAGGTCGCCTCGCGTCTACCGAGCTCTTTGATCTTGCGGCCCCTTGCTGCGCGTCGTCGCTGCGCGTCTTCGCGGCTGCGCGTGTACCGAGCTCTTTGATCTCTCGCTTAACGTTAAACACAGTGTTTCGCGTGTAGTTACTAAGTTCGGTAATGCGCATTCATGTATCGTGTGTAACGGCCCTAAGCTGTTACCTTTAATTCTAAAGGAAGTTTTTAAAAAACAATAAATAAACTTGTCACTGTTTTTTATTGAATGAGAGTATAAAGAAAGAATAGATTTATGAAAGTTACGGCCCCATTGAAAGTACAAAGAATGTGAAAGTTATGATACCACCACCGCCCCTTCACCATCGCCGCGGGAGGTCACCACAACACCACGAGCGCTCACCCGAGAGGTCAACGAGAGGTCACCCGAGAGATCAAGCGGAACAAAAATGGGCGGGTAGACTCTCATATAAGGAAAAAAAATGTGCGTTGATGCGCGTGTAGACTATTTATATAAGGATTTATGTGCGTTTCGACGCCTTCACAACACCACGAGAGGTTGAGAGGTCAACGAGAGGTCACCGGAACCAAAATGGGCGGGTAGACTCTCATATAAGAAAAAATGAAGACTCTCATATAAGGAAAAACCGCACCAAAAAATGTGCGTTGATCTGCGTGTAGACTATTTATATAAGGATTTATGCGCGTTTGAACGCACATTCAGGGGTCCAATCACTGGATATATACTACTAACCAGACCCAATGGTCGACCACGAAAAAGATAAATTGATGAAATATTAGAAAGCGTTAGGAAACAAAACAGCAGGAGAGGCAACAGAGTAACGAAAGACCGCAAGCTATATTTTGTCTGGACTCTGACAGGCAAATGAGGAAGGAAAGAAGAACAAAATAGGATGAATGCCAGGTTAATTTTATTTAACAAATTACGTTTCAATTTTATTTAAAAAAAATAAAAACAAGATAATTGGAAGCTCTGTTTGATACAACGACTAAATGAGTTCGTTTCGAGCTAGTTGATACTAAACGTGCAAATTACACTACATTCTGTTATCAAAATAGGTTGATATTGATTTTCTCTCCCGTTCTGGGAGAGTTCTTAACAACATTCACAAAATTCACTAACCGAATATGATTTCCATGAAGAAGACGGTTCGCTGAACCAGCAGATCCACCCTCCACCAACCGGTTCGATTACTGGAGGATGTCACGCATGTCCCGCCATCACCGTCAACAGCTCGTGCCCCTTTTGACCAATCAGGTGTCTTCATATCCGTTGCCATGCCAAGTGCCACGTTCTCTTATTCAAAAAAAATTAAAATGAATAAATACATTAATTTGATAAGGTCCCGTCACATTTAAATTAGGTTTATAATGATAATCTTAAAAGTTAGGAGCTAATAGAAGACTGCAAACAATATGTACAATAACTCAAAACAAGTTTGTTTCGACTTAGAGGTAAGGATATTTACAAATACATTATACAGGATTTCTATTCATCTTCTTTATTTTCTCGTGACAACATTTTATTACATCTCATAGCCCCATAACTACTAGAAAGCTTGGTGTCATGGCATGACAAAACAATCAACAACAGAACTGATACAACAGCACTGTAAATAGAAGATTGTGGGAGGACATGATCAACGCCAACCGGTATGGCACATCATGATGATGAGCCCCATAACTCTGATCATTCCTGAGAACTCCGAACCGCAGCCCACCTCGTCCAACATGTCCACTCACGTTATTAGTAGTATCCTTGACCCTGGCTGCTGCCATCAGGTTCTCACTTCCTGTGGACTTCATGGCGATATCACCACAGAGACCATGCCGCTCTAAGATAAATAATCTATGTAATCCTATATACCATTATACATGTTTGTTGTCCTGTTATACCGATGAAGGTCTCTGGCAGAAACGTCTAGTTAGTTCATGTTTTTCTCACTTGATCACATTTTTTTTTCAACGCTTCCTCGAGCTATGCAGCGACATCGCACGACACGCCACATCTGTGCCCACCTCCATCCTTTCCTTTCTGTAGACTGCGCTGTCGCGTAGGAAATACCTTATACAGGACGAGCTATCGCATATGAAATATCTTATACAGAATGAGCTACCCGCATAGGAAATATCTTATACAGAATGAGCTACCCGCATAGGAAATATCTTATACAGAATGAGCTACCCGCATAGGAAATATCTTATACAAAATGAGCTACCCGCATAGGAAATATCTTATACAAAATGAGCTACCCGCATATGAAATATCTTATACAGAACGAGCTACCGCATAGGAAATATCTTATACAGAATGAGCTACCCGCATAGGAAATATCTTATACAAAATGAGCTACCCGCATAGGAAATATCTTATACAAAATGAGCTACCCGCATAGGAAATATCTTATACAGAACGAGCTACCGCATAGGAAATATCTTATACAGAATGAGCTACCCGAATGAGCTACCCGCATAGGAAATATCTTATACAAAATGAGCTACCGCATAGGAAATATCTTATACAAAATGAGCTACCGCATAGGAAATATCTTATACAGAATGAACTACCGCATAGGAAAGATCTTATACAGGACGAGCTACCGCATAGGAAATATCTTATTTGTAAAGCCATATTGAACGCTGAGACAGGCTGAAAGTTAAACCTAACATGTCAAAGCACAGCTAACGTTAGATAAGGCCTGAGAGCAACCCCACTACCGTCACATCACCTTCAAGATTCACATTTCCGAGCAAAAGATGGCTGTTATATTCCTACTCACAACCGCTCATGTTCGCAAAGCTGAGAACGTCACGCAGGTGGGGTTGCGCTCGTGCCTTTTCTACAGTTGCGTGTGGTTAAACAGTGAGAGCTAAGCTGTAAGCACAAGAATTAATAATGCTATTGAAAGCATTATTTGTCTCATCACTATGTGCCATAGCGGTTGGCGTAGGCGATCATGTCCTTCCACAATCTTTTATCCACAGTGCATCGTATCATTTCTGTGGGTGGCTGTTTTCCATGCCATGACTTCAAGCTATCCAGTATTTTCTCTCTTTGTCGTCCGTGATCTCTCTTTCCTTTTATTTTGCCAGTTGTAACCAAGTATTCCAACTTTCCTCTTCTCATGATGTGCCCGAAAAATGTTGATTGTTTCTTTCTGGTGTTTTTTTAGGAGTTCCCTTTTTGTGTTGGCTTCTTTGAGAATTTCCTCATTGGTGTTTTTAGCTATCCAGGGAACATTCTTCTGAGAAATCCCATCTCTGTTTCCTCTAATTGTCTTTTCATTTGTTTGTCGTCTTTTCATTTTATTCTGAATCCTTCCGTGTATAACTTTTAGCAAGATTTTTGTAATATGGCTCATTAGGCTTATTGTTCTAAAGTCACTGCATTCAACTGCACCATTCTTTTTAGGCAATGCAATGAAAGTTGATGTTTTTAGTGGCTTACCATAAAAAAATCATAAATACTATTAAAGACATGTATGATGATTACACACATGTGCAGTTCGAACAGAGGAAGGACTGAGGAAATGTTTCCCAATAGAAACTGGGGTTAACAAGGATGTATTTTACCGCCCTTGTTATTTGGAGTTATTATGGACTTCATAATGAAGAAATCATCATCATAATCAAGTACCGGGTCTGATGGCGTAGGTGATCATGTCTCTCCACAATTTTTGATCACGACAGTTATTTATCATTTCTGTTGTTGACCTTCTGCCAAGCCATTCTCTTAAGTTGGGTGGTATTTTTTTTCTCTTTGCTTCCCTCTTGCTCTTCGTCCCTCAATTTTCCTAGTTGTTACAATATATTTCAGTTGTTCTCTTCTCATTACATGGCCAAAAAATGATGATTGTTTCTTCCTAATATTGGAAATTAGCTCTCTTTTTGCTTTGTCCTCTTTCAGAACATTTTCATTAGTCTTCTTAGCGGTCCATGGTATTCTCAACATTCTTCTGTAAAACCACATTTCTACAGACTCCAGTGATTTTCTTGTTTGTTGTCCTATTATCCATGATTCACATCCATATGTTAAGATTGGCTATACATAACATTTAAGAAAATATCTTCTTAAATGTTCATGAAGAAAAACTGCACTGGTAACAAAGGCATTGAATGGATACAAGGAGACCATTTGGAGGACCTCGACTTTGCTGATGACATAGTCATCATCAGCAGTCAGATAAAAGCGATGCAGGAAAACACAAATGAACTATCATCAAGAGCAAGTAAAATTGGGCTTGAGATCAATCATAAAAACACTAACGTTATGAAAAGCTTACTCCAACAGATGACAGAATATACATGGAAAACAAACTAGTGGAAGAGATCGATCACTTTATCTATCTTGGAAGTCACATTGATCGAGAAGGGGATAGAAGTAAAGAAATTAGAATCAGAATGGCTAAAGCAGCAATGTCTTTCAGAAGTCTTGAAAAGTTGTGGAAATCGAAACTCATCAGCACAAACACAAAACTAGACTATTCAAATCAAATGTACTATCAACCCTTACGTATGCGTGTGAGAGCTGAGAAACAAGAGACAAAGAAACAAAGTTTAACGCATCCGAAAATAAATGTCTAAGGAAAATACTTGGTATAGGGTGCAATGAATTAAAAACAAACGAGGAAATTATAGAAATTGCCAATCAACCACTAATATCTTCAGTAATAAAGAAAAAACGATGGTCATATGTTGGACATTAAATGAGAAGAGATAATAACCGAATAACAAAGCAAGCCCTCATGTGTGGAAACAACAGGTAAGGTGAAAAGAGGAAGACCCAAAGAGACACACTGAGAAGAACATTGATGAGAGAGGCAAGAGCAGCATGAACTCGCTCCGTCAACGACGTAGAGTTGTTTGCACAAAACAGAGACAAATGACGAGATCTGATAAAAGATCTTTACAAGGATTGAAAACTGCTAGAATAAAAAAAAAATTATATAAGAGAAGGAGTATTTGGGTCTACGCCCTATGGGCCGGCTACGGCTCGAAAGGTCAATAGCTACATAGATAGTTTATTTAGCTTGGGCATAGTGATTAGGACATTGGTACTGATTTGAAAAGTGCCTTCTAGTAAATGAAGTTGAAAATGGGTACCTTATATTCAGTCTGAGATGGAAAGGTTGTGAGAAAAGAACACTAGGCCTTGTTCCACTCAGATAGTATCGCCAAGAGATGTATAAACCGTATATTTCATTACCCCTCCTCCCATTTCTAAAAAAAATATATATAGAAACACAGACGTACACACTTACACACACCACATACATGTGCACCACACACATACACACCACACATACATACACCACACACATACACATCCCACACACATACACACATACATACACCACGCAGACTCAAACACACATCGCACAAATACACATACCACTCACATTCACACCATGCATACTCAAACACACAGGACACAAATACACACACCGTAAATACACACACCACACATACGCATACACACACCACACATACTCATTCACGCACCACACATACTCATACACACACTACTCATACACATATACACATCACATATACAAACACCGCACACATACACCCTCACACACATACACGCATCACACACACCACTCACCACACACATACACACACCACGCATACACAACACATATACAATAACCGCACACGTACACCTCCGCACACCACACACATAAACACACATACACATACACACACCACACATATACACACATACACACACCACACACATACACACACATACACACACCACACATATATACACACTACACACATATACACACACCACACACATACACACACATACACAGACCACACACATACACACACATACACACACCACACACACACATACACACACCACACATATACACACACCACACACATACACACACCACACACATCACATAGATGCCTATTAATACACCGCTGTCAATGACAAGCTGCCATTAACTCATTTTTATTTATTTTCTTTAAAAAAAATAATACCCCATTTCTTGATATCCATTTTTTGCGATCTCTCAATTAAATCTTTACAGAAATTGTTATCACATTTTTAGAGAGTGTATCGACCCTATACCTCGTTCTATTTCTGGTTCAAATCTTCTCCACAGCTATAATTTTAAAAGAAATCTTCAAGTGGTTTGCGATGTCGTCCCAGTTCATGCAACGCATCTTCATTGTTAGCATGCCCAAGTTGTAATTAAGTTTTTTTTTTTTTTTATATTGAAAGCAAAAAAGAAGTAAATAAAAAAAAATGTAACAGAAGTAAAGAAGCGATAATAAAAAAAATGACAACATCGCTTCTTCAATTAATCTTTGTCAGTAAAGCATTGTGCAGGCTTTAGAGTTTTAAATAACTTTGTTTTAAAACGTTTTGTTCTTCTCTTGATGTATGTGTCTTTCATTATATTGCTCTGTTCTCGAATTGATGAAAAAAACTACAATTTTTTGTTGCATTCCAGTTCATCTTCTTCACAGGTGATATAAAATAAATGCTGACGTGAGGAATAATACGTTTATCAACTTTCTTTAAAGAAGATGACAGCTATATATAAATAAATATATATATATATATATATATATATATATATATATATATATGTGTGTGTGTGTGTTTGTATGTGGTGTGTGTGTATGAGAGATTAGGCGACTTTAAATCTATGTTAAATGCAATTTCATTTCATTTATCTTCCTTTTGGACTGATGGCTTAACATCATCAAGCGATATACATTTTTTTTTAATACGACGATCATCATTTTCAAAGGACGTGAACTTCCGGTATATTATTGATAGGCGACGGGAACAATTGAAGGCTATGCATGAAAAGTGTTCCTTGTTGCAGTTTCCTCATATTCCAAGTCCGGCTTGTTGCAGGAGCTACTGAGTTAGGTGCTATGTGCACATCGTGAACGGTGTGTCTCATCCGTTTTGATCATGTTTCGATTTTCCAATTGTTTGGAATTGTTTGTCTATGTTAGTCATGTCTCATATATTTGTGTGTATGTCTATGTTAGTCACATTTCCTATCTTTGTGAGTGCATGTTTATGTTAATCATGTCTCATATCTTTGTATGTTTGTGTTTAGTCATATCTCATATCTTAGGGTGTATATCTGTGTTAGTCTTATCTCATATATAAGAGTGTGTCTGCGTTAGTCACATCTCATATCTTAGTGTGAGTGTGTCTGTGTTAGTCATATCTCATTTTTTGGTGTGTGTCAGTGTTAGTCATGCCTCGTATCGCTGTGTGCATGTCTGTGTTAGTCACATCTCATATCTTAGTGCGTGCATGTCTGTGTTAGTCACCTCTAGTGACTCGGGCAGATGGTGCTCGTAAACCTGGGAGGGCCGACCATCTAAGGGCAGAATCCCCCTACAGAAAAGACAATCTGCTGCCTTGCAGGAAGATTGGGGACAATCAAAAGTTAAGGAAAGCACACCTGAATAAAATGCTGGCTGAAATCGGATGCACACATACCGATGTATGCACTGGCGCAGAACACAGTGCAACGTGTTAACAGGTATTCAATCAGAGTGGATCTAACAGACTCTAATTATGATGTTATGTCTGTGGGGTCTTTCAATTCACTTAAACAGACAGCTGTCTTCATGTGAGAGTCTGGAATCCTACTCAGATTGAGTCCTGATCGCAGAGAGAGAGAGAGAGAGAGAGAGAGAGAGAGAGAGAGCGAGAGAGAGAGACGGTCGCCTGGTGATCTTCTGGTGCTAAAAGCATGTGTTTTGCATCTCGGTTTTCCTTTCTTGCAGCTTTCTGTTGGTCTTTTGGAATGTTTATTCTACTAATGTTTTTGTAAGTTGCTATCAGTATGTTTGATGCTCTTTTGCCTGTGTGGTTGTTCTGATTGTGTGCTAATGTTATTGAAGGTCGGCAGTTGATTTCGTCGCTCAAGAGCTTTCGCAAGTTTCCAGAGTTTGTGCCCGTTTTTGTCTAGATTGAGGCTCTCTGTTTTGTCTTTCTAGCTCTGTCTTGCTGATATCTTGACCTCTCTTCTGTATTTGGCAGAGGCTGCTTTATAGGCGATGTTGCTCTCTGTGCTTTGTGATGTTTCAGCTAGTTCTCTGGCAGAGCCCAGTTCCTCTTCTAGTCTTTGTATATCCTTGCTCCAGTATGGCTTGTAGTTTCTTCTTGCTCCTCTAGGAATGGATTCTTTAGCAGCTCTCCGGATTCCCTTTGTTAACTCCTCTATCATATTATTGATTCTCTTTCCATGGGTGTTGATAGGTGCAGTGTAGGCATCTGTGAGCTTGGTTAACTTTTCCCAGTCTGCTCTCTTGTAGTTCCAGCGGGGAAGTGGTATTTGCATCTCCTGTTTGTGAGCAAGATCCACTGAAAGTTTGACTGGTCTGTGGTCACTGTCACCAAGTTGGTTCAGTACTATTCTGGTTATTTTGTTGGATATGTCTCCTGTTGCGAATTCTAGGTCGGGAGTTGGTGTTGTTTTCTATATTCTTGAGTAGAAGGTTGGGGGGGGGGGAGAGGTCCTCTCTAGAGTTTATGAGGAATAGGTTGTTGTCTATTTCCCATTCTTCCACTTCTCCACCTCGAGCATTGGATTTCTTGTATCCCCATCTTTCAGAATGGCTGTTAAAATCTCCTACTACCAGACACTGTGATGGTGTTATTTCCATTGACTGCAGCTTCAGCAATTTGTCATTAGGACAGTATATGTTAAATATCCTTTCGCTAGTGGAGTTGATGTATAGGTCTGTGCTAATGATCTCTACATCTCCGTTTGTGACTACTTCTATCTGTTTTGCTGGGATGGTATTTTTTTAATAAGTATAAGGATTCCACCCTTGTTGCCTTCCCTGTCCTGTCTGAATGTTTGGTAGCCCCTGATCATAAATCAATGCTGAGGATTAAGGTGAGTTTCTTGGATGCAGGCAACGTCTATCTCCTCTTTGCTAGACTTTGCTAGTCTGACTGTTAGGGCTTATTTTTTGTGGTATATGCCCTCCGCATTCCAGTGTATTATTTTCAGGTGCCTCTTGAAGCCTTTCCACACAGTAGTAGTGTCCATTTGGTCCAATTTCCTGGCTCTCCAAAATGGGTCAGGGTGACTACCAGTAGCCCGGTGTGGACACCTTCGAGGCATGAGACCATACACTCCAACTGCCTGGAGGGACTCCACAGACAGAGCACCATAATTAAAGTCCGTTAGATCCACTCTGACTGAGTACATGTTAGAATGTTGCACTGTGTTCTGCGCCAATAACCCAATGCATCCGAATTCTGCCAGCATTTTATTCAGGTTTGCTTTCCTTAGCCTTTTATTGTCCCCAATCTTCATGCAAGGCAGCAGATTGTCTTTTCTGTAGGGGGATTCTGCCCTTAGATGATCGGCCATCCCGTGTTTACGAGCAACATCTCCCCGAGATTTGTGTAGTTATTCTGTAATAGAACCATCCTTCTGTTGAAAGTTGCAAGTTGTCACCATAATAATTTCGTTCAATAAATATTGGCTGTAATACCCAACAAGAAGTTTAGCACTGAGACAGACAATGGGCCTTGCTTACGTAACATCAGCGACCGCAACAACAATCGAGATGATGATCTGATTTGTATGGCATCTTTAGAGGTGATGATCTATTTTGTATGGCATCTTTAGAGGTGATGATCTGTTGTGTATGGCATCTTTAGAGGTGATGATCTGTTTTGTATGGCCTCTTTAGAGGTGATGATCAGTTTTGTATGACATCTTTAGAGGTGATGATCTATTTTTTATGGCGCTTTAGAGGTGATGATCAGTTTTGTATGACACCTTTAGAGGTGATGATCGGTTTTGTATGACATCTTTAGAGGTGATGATCTATTTTGTATGACATCTTTAGAGGTCCTGATCAGTTTTGTATGGCATCTTTAGAGGTGATTATTAGTTTTGTATGACATCTTTAGTGGTGATGATCTATTTTGTATGACATCTTTAGAGGTGATGATCTATTTTGTATGACATCTTTAGAAGTGATGATCTATTTTGTATGACATCTTTAGAGGTGATGATCGGTTTTGTATGACATCTTCAGTGGTGATGATCTATTTTGTATGACATCTTTAGTGGTGATGATCTATTTTGTATGACATCTTTAGAGGTGCTGATCAGTTTTGTATGACATCTTTAGAAGTGATGATCTATTTTGTATGACATCTTTAGAGGTGCTGATCAGTTTTGTATGACATCTTTAGAGGTGATGATCTATTTTGTATGACATCTTTAGAAGTGATGATCGGTTTTGTATGACATCTTTAGAGGTGATGATCTATTTTGTATGACATCTTTAGAGGTGATGATCTATTTTGTATGACATCTTTAGAAGTGATGATCGGTTTTGTATGACATCTTTAGAGGTGATGATCGGTTTTGTATGACATCTTCAGTGGTGATGATCTATTTTGTATGGCATCTTTAGTGGTGATGATCTATTTTGTATGACATCTTTAGAGGTGCTGATCAGTTTTGTATGTCATCTTTTGAGGTGATGATCGGTTTTGTATGACATCTTTAGAGGTGATGATCTATTTTGTATGACATATTTATAGGTGATGATCTATTTTGTATGACATCTTTAGAGGTGATGATCTATTTTGTATGACATCTTTATAAGTGATGATCGGTTTTGTATGACATCTTTAGAGGTGATGATCTATTTTTATATGACACATGTAGAAGTGATGATCTGTCTTCTATGTTACCGTTAAAGGTTATAATACGTCAGGCATGACACCGTTGATGATTATCTGTCTCGGATAACAATGAGAACGATGATGATTCGTCTCGAATACTAACAAGTGAAATAAAAATGTAAACTGTGAGAATGGAAATATGATTTAAATAAAAAATAGGTGAGGGGAAAAATATTAGGATAAGGAAAACAAAAGAAAAGAGAGGGCGAAATAAGTAAAGATCTCGAAAGAAAACAAAACAAAATAGTGAGAATGAAAACAGAAATAGACCTGTCGCATGCCGTGACATGTTGTGAGCGTGGTTTTTTTTGCTAATATTTGTTTCATCAATGTCACATTTTTTAGTAATAGCTGTCAGCACAACACCAGTGCTGTAATAAACCAAGATTTGAAACATAGGACACGGGATTCCTGTATTGAAATATAGGAAGATAAGAAATTAGAAGTAAAAAGTTGGAATTTGAAAAGAAGGATAAGAGATAAGTAGAACAGGTAAACAATCACAGAAAAGATCTCTCACACGGTGATAAGTAGAACAGGTAAACAATCACAGAAAAGATCTCTCACACGGAGATAAGTAGAACAGGTAAACAATCACAGAAAAGATCTCTCACACGGTGATAAGTAGAACAGGTAAACAATCACAGAAAAGATCTCTCACACGGTGATAAGTAGAACAGGTAAACAATCACAGAAAAGATCTCTCACACGGTGATAAGTAGAACAGGTAAACAATCACAGAAAAGATCTCTCACACGGTGATAAGTAGAACAGGTAAACAATCACAGAAAAGATCTCTCACACGGTGATAAGTAGAACAGGTAAACAATCACAGAAAAGATCTCTCACACGGTGATAAGTAGAACAGGTAAACAATCACAGAAAAGATCTCTCACACGGTGATAAGTAGTTCGGAGTTGTTTTATTCAAAAGAGTTTATTTTGTATCAAACACCTTAGGCTCTTATTAAGTCTAGAGAATTGACATATTCACTACTATTTTATGTCTTCTAGTTCGCACTGTGAACTACAACTACCTTGGGCATACAATAACCAGTGATGGAAAATGTAATCTGAAATAAACAAAAGAATAGAAATGGCAAAAAGTAATTTTAATGTCATGAAAAATATACTAACAGCAAAACAAATAACACCAGGGCTAAAACTAAGAATAGCAAAATGTTACATCTTCTCAATAAACATATGGTGCAGAAACATGGACATTAGACAAGAAAACGGAACAGAGGATTTAAGCCTTTGAAATGTGGATATATAGAAGAATAGGTAGAATTGGATGGAAAGAAAAGAAAACAAATGATGAAGTCTTAAAACAACTAAAAATGAAAAGAGAACTGCTAAGCACAGTTCAACCAAGACAAATGCGATTTTTGGGCCATGTTAAAAGACAGCCTACTAAAAGTAATCTTGGAGGGGAAAATACAAGGTAAAAGAGGTAGCGGCAGGCCAAGACTAACATAGACGAGTAGCATCAAAAAATGGACAAGTCAACCTATGACAACCTGCACCATCAAAGCAAGAGACAGAGCAGAATGGCGCTCCATGGTAGCCAACCTTCGTGGCGGAGATGATACTCGATGATGATGATGAGTTCGTACTGTATTCTTCAATATCATGGACAGCTTGTGGTCCTGAACTTATTCCGGTCGTCAGCTCTACCAAGGACTATAACTCTCGTCTCAGACTAGGTATTGATGTTGATTTTCTGTCTGTCTACACAGGTCTCTGTGTTCCTTCTAATAATTCACTTCACACCGTCACTCTGTCTCAGCGATTTTCAAATCTGGCAACATGACCCCTTTGTACACTGTTGGTTTACATGTTTGAAATCCATATTTCATTGAAGTAATGCACGGATTTATTGCAATAAAACGTCTGGGCCACTGTCTGTGAGTGACATACACGTAGTGTTAAGAGTCTTGGAAAGATAGAAGTGTGTAGTTCAACAGTGTGTAGTTCTTGTGGAGTGCTGCCAGGAGAGCTGTTATTCTTCTGTTGTTTTCTTCAGAAAAAGTGGATTTCGGCTTTTGTTGGAAGGTGGAGTTTGACTATTGTTGGAAGGTGGATTTTGACTAGTTTGGAAGGTGGATTTTGACTATTTTTGGTAGGTGGAATTTGACTATTTTTGGTAGGTGGAATTTGACTATTTTTGGTAGGTGGAATTTGACTATTTTTGGTAGGTGGAATTAGACTATTGGTGGAAGGTGGATTTTGACTATTTTTGGTAGGTGGAATTTGACTATTTTTGGTAGGTGGAATTTGACTATTTTTGGTAGGTGGAACTTGACTATTGTTGCAAGGCGTAGTTTGAATATTTTGGAAGGACAGTTGACAATTGCTGGAGATTAGAATTGGATAACTGTGTAATGATACTGAGCAGACAGAAAGACAGACAGACAGATTCATAGATTGACAGAATGATAGATTGAAGGATGGATGATTGATTGATGGATGGATGGATAGACAGTTAAAAAAAAGACTGTAACGGAAACATTATGAATGAAAGGCGTTAGATCGGAGTTTATGAAATCAAAGTTGATGTAGGAACCAGATTTTGAGAATTAGTTGACAGTAATTATGAAAGTATTACCTCAAAATTAGTAAGAACAAGCTCACGTAGCGACAGTAAAAACTCAATTATCCTAACTGCTGTTTCTCGAAAGCTCTGTTGTCTGGACTTGTATTTTATGACCTATCAACTAATGACGATTTTCAGTTGGCATTGACGCCGAATTACGTTTACATTTCACCTCTTACTCTTGTTCGATAACGCACTCTCTCATCTCGCTGCTAAATTGCTAGAGCGGGAAATTGACTCGTTTAGACTGCCCTGTGAAAACATCGATTATTTTGTTACATAAACTAATTAATTTATTATCTGGGTTTTTAATTATCAGCATTAAACCTCACTTTTAGCTCTCTTATTAATGAACAAAAGAGAACAATAAAAAACAAAACAGCTACCGAAATTAAATATGTTAGACGCAAGACAGGAAAGAGTATGGGAGGTAAAATTAAAAAAAAATAATTATGAACTGAGAAAAAAAGCTAGGAATAATTCCGGGAATTGAATACATAATGAAACAACAGATAAAAAGGTGTTTAGTCATGTGATAAGACATAAAGATCAAGACATAACGAGTCTTCAATAATCGCTTGGAGAACATAATACTAGTCGACTGCGAAAAAGATGGATTTATGGAATATTAGAAACATTGGGAACCATAACAGCAGCACAGGCTAACGGAAGAGCACTGGGCTGCTAATTATATCTCCATTCCACGCTGAAAGGCAAATGAAGCAGGAAAGTAGAAGATGAAGAAGTAGCAGATGATAAGAAAGAAGAAGTAGATGAAGAAGAAGACGTAGAAGTAAAAGACGATGTAGAAGAAGAAGTTGATGAAGAATAAGAAGAAGTAGAAGAATATGATGAATAAGATGATGAATAAGATGATGACGATGAAGAACAAGTAGAAGAAGACGATGTTGAAGAAGAAGAAAAAATAAGAAGACGACGATGAGGAAGAAGAAAAAAAGACGATGCTGATGAAGAAGAAGTAAAATAAATATAAAAACTTGGGAACCTCTGCCTAAAGATTACTTTAATATAATCCTACGCCGTTCCCTGTATCCAGGCACATCAAGTGTTGGGACATATTTTTGTGTGGAGTGAACCTATTGTAAAATATTGAAGCAGTCCAGAAAAAGGGGCTCTTCGATTGGATGTTACAGGAGCGTCCGTCGGTGCAGTCCCATAGAGTTGGAAGTGAGGTAAATGATTACCCGCCCTGTAATTTCCTGTTTGTACAAGCTAGAATTTCCTAAAACATCGCCCTTGACCTAATTATAATACACATGGGCGTAGTCAGGAATGTTTTTTTTTTGAGGGGAAGTGTAAGAGAAAAATTATAGACAGAGGAGAGAATGGGGGGGGGGGGGTTGGAGCTGTTCAACCATTCATTGTAAATATTAATGTTTAAGTTATATTGATATTCTTTTTTTTTCTCTATTCTTTTTTTTATTCAGGCGTTTGCTTTTTCTTGTTTTATTTCCTATAGCTGCTGCTTCCACCACCTCCACCACTTCCTCCTCCTACTATTACTACTACTACAACTACTACTACTATTACTACTACTACAACTACTCAGTGGCGTATACTGGTTTTGGGGTCTGGGCTACCGTTGACATAATAAATAAAGACATACATTATATTCAGTAGACTAACATGAAGTAATATTTGCTAATGACATTACTACATTTTAAATTACTTACTTATTTATATGTAAACTCTATCCGTCTTGTTTGGGACGAAAATGTCTCGATGACTTTGTCATTGAAAGTACTGTTGGTTTCTAAGTTTCTGAAGGAATAATTTCTCAATGGATATTATTGCCAAACCAGATAAGCGTTCTCGTGTCTGAGTTGAACGACAATAAGATTTGATTCTCTTGAGAGCAGAAAAGTTCTTTCTACAGATGCTGATGCGCTTAACGTAGTTATAAATAGGTTAGGAAGTTCTGGTAATCAGACATAGTTTCACTTTCACTTTGTGACGCTTCTGATTGGCTAGAGCTAAAAATAACCCATGAAACCGCATTCATCTAGTGGTAGCTTTCGCCGTATTATTTTGGCGGGAATTTTTGAATGTCAAGGTCATTAATTCTAACTCGGAGAGAAAAGAACTGTACCGCTGCTTATTAGCGGTTTCATGTGCTATTTTATAGTAGTTTCTGTTTCATTCACGAACGTTATAGTGGTCATAGGAAAACCTTGCTTTAATAAATTTTATGAATGCAAATTAAAGCAAATAAATCATATTGGCCTACGAAATGTGTAATAGAATATTCGAAAATATGTAATATAATTATGAAAAAATATATAATAAATTAACATTTCCTTCTGTATTTCATTAATATGTTCAGGCTACCGGCGGTAGCAGCGGTAGCAAAGAGAATACGCCACTGCTACTACTACTATTACTACTACTACTATAACTATTATTACTACTACTACTACTACTACCATTACTACTATTACTACTACTATTACTACTACTACTAATATTACTATTACTATTATTACTACTACTACTAAAACTACTACTACTACTTTTACCATTACTACTACTATTATTACTACTACTACTATTATTATTACTTCTACCACTACTACTATTACTACTACTACTATTACTACTACTATTACTACTACTACTACTACTATTACTACTACTACTACTATTACTACTACTACTACTACTACTACTACTACTACAATTACTACCTCTACTTCTATTACTACTTACTACAACTGCTTAAGTTAATGTAAGACTTTACAGCCACAGTTTGGATACAACAGCTGTTTACGTTAATGTAAGACTTTATAGCCACAGTTTGGATACAACTGTTTACGTTAATGTAAGACTTTACAGCCACAGTTTGGATACAACAACTGTTTACATTAATGTAAAGTATTCTTCTCTGTAATGGCAAAGAGACTCACCTCATACCTCAAGCAGAACGGGTACATAGATACTGCCATACAGAAGGGAGGAGTCCCTGGTGTCCCCGGATGCTTGGAGCACGCGACAATGATATGGGACGCGATACAGAGAGCAAAAACCGAGAAGCTAGATCTAGACGTCATATGGCTAGATCTTGCAAACGCATATGGATCAGTCCCACATCAGATGATTTGGCAGGCACTCCGAATGTACCATGTGCCCCAGAGCGTGACCACCATGCTCAGACTGTATTTTACCGGCTTCACTGTGCGATTCCCCGCAAAGTAATACACGACCGACTGGATAGAATTGCAAGTCGGCATTGCGATGGGCTGTACAATTTCACCCATACTCTTCGTGATGGCGATGCAGATAATACTGAAAGCAGCAGGGGGAGTTGGAAAAGGACCAGACCTTGGAGGTGGATACCACATGCCACCACTTACAGCATTTATGGATGACACTACGGTCCTAGCATCAGAAGAGAGCCACGCCCGCAGCACGCTTGAACGCCTGGACGAACTCATCGTGTGGTGCCGGATGAGCTTCAAACCGAGGAAGTTGCGAAGCCTTTCCATAAGACGAGGGAAGACCAAGCACGTCACATTCAGTGTGGCGAAACAGAGGATTCCAACCGTCTGCGAGGAGCAAATAAAGAGCCTTGGCAGAGTGTATGATGCCTCATTGAAAGACACAAAAGCAGTCCAGAGAGTAAGAGAGATGACAGAGCAAGGGCTATATCATCGACCGGAGTAGACTTTTAGGAAAGTTTAAGATCTGGTGCCTCCAGTTCATGTTGATACCCAAACTGCTATGGCCTCTTCTGATATACGAGATCAGCTCAAGTACGGTGGAAGCAATGGAGAGCAAGATTAGCAAGTACACGCGGAAATGGCTGGGAGTACCAACAGGACTGACGGATATTTGGCTGTACTGTAAGAAAGCCAAGCTGGTCCTTCCGTTCAAGTCAGTCCTAGAGGAATATAAAGCCGGCAAGGCCAGACTGGCAGTTATGCTGCAAAGCTCGCCAGACGAGACTGTCCGAACAGTGGAACCCACAGTGAAGACCGGTCGGAAGTGGCAGGCGTGTACGGCAGTACGGGAAGCACGTGAGAGTCTCCAGCTAAAGGAAGTAATGGGCTACACGCAAACCAACAGGCGTGTACGGCAGTACGGGGAACACGTGAGAGTCTCCAGCTAAAGGAAGTAATGGGCTACACGCAGACCAACAGGCGTGTACGGCAGTACGCGAAGCACGTGAGAGTCTCCAGCTAAAGGAAGTAATGGGCTACACGCAGACCAACAGGCGTGTACGGCAGTACGGGAAGCACGTGAGAGTCTCCAGCTAAAGGAAGTAATGGGCTACACGCAGACCAACAGGCGTGGATTTGGTCACGGAGACATCCAATGGTGGTCAAAGGCATCAAATAGACAACGTAGGGACATGGTAGTCAGGGAGATCAGAGATGTCGAGGAGAACAAGCGTGTACAAAAGGCAGCACAACAAGTGCAGCAAGGCAATGGACCACATGGGAGATGGCTTTGCAGAGGACACTAACATGGAATGGCATGTGGCATATAGCACCGCTGCGGCTCAGCTACATAATCAGATCTATGTATGACCTTCTACCATCAGCCTGCAACCTTGTGAAGTGGGGGAAGACAGATGACAATCGATGTCCTCTTTGCGGAGGAAGACAGACGATGGAACATGTTCTTTCTTCATGCAAGACAGCACTAGGCCAAGGGAGGTACAGGAAGACAGACGATGGAACATGTTCTTTTCTCATGCAAGACAGCACTAGGCCAAAGGCGGTACACATGGCGACACAACAGAGTGCTGCATGAACTGGCTGCCACCGTGGATGGGGCGCGGATGAAGGCCAACAATAAAGTTCGACCAGCTACGACTAACACCTACATTTTGAGAACGGGACAGCCCGCACGCCCCAAGCAGAACGACTGGAGCGACTTCACTATCCTGGACATAGCAAACGATTGGGAGATGGCGGTTGACCTCCCAGGGCGAGGGAAGTACCCAGTGTGCATTAAGAGATCTAAAATGCGTCCAGATATTGCACTCTACACGTCAAATATGGCACACATCATTTTAATAGAGCTCACAGTGCCATTTGAATCTAGGATAGAGGAACAACATGTATTTAAACTATCCAAATACAAGGATCTCGCCACTGAGCTGAGACAGCAGGGGCTCCAGAGTAGAGTGTTTTCGGTGGTGGTTAGTGCTAGAGGACTCAGAACCCCATCCCTCTACCTCTTAAAAATGCTAGGAATTAAGAGGGGGGGGGATGCGGTCAAGAACAAATAAGACTATTGCTGAGTCAGCAGAAAGAGCGTCGTGCTGGCTATGGCAGAATCGTGACAGACCAACAGTCACATAATATGATGTTCAGACCAGACGGATCGGGCGACTATTTTACACCTTGACCACTTATTGCTCCCACATAAGTCAACAGAGTAGGGAGAATTGAAGTAGGGCCCGAGACGAAGGGATAATTAGTTACATAACCGACCGGAGGTGAGCATCATACCAGGTGTTTTATGGATCAAGTGGTAGTTATTTTGTGCCGAACATACCGTGTAAGCCTTAGAGGCAATGCAGCAGGAGGTCGACGCCTGGGAGTCATGACCCAGGCGGGTCCACCTCCCCTAGAGTGTCAAGAAGCTAAAGGGCCGAAACACTTGCTCGACGGCGTCCTCTTCTGATGATCAGATTGCCTCCTGCTGCGAAGCTCTGTACAAAGAGTTTCCTACTATCACCAATATCACTGACCGCATTATGTCCTTCCGTCTATATACTACCACAGGTTCAATAAACTATTTCAGTGTGTATCACCTAACCTCTTGTTGCCCATCACATAAACAATATAAAAGGCGTTTGTTTTTATCGTAACGTGATATTTTACTTCTGATCTTGGAGATTTAGCAGAATTTATGGGTGAAGATGACCTGAGCATAGTACATTCCACTCATTATTTACATTTAATAGAATAGTATAGAATAGAATAAATATAATGTAATAAAATAGAATAAAAAATAATAAAAAATAATATAATAAAATAGAATAAATATAATATGAAGGTAAAGGTAAAGTAAAAGACATGAACCAGCGTCCTCAGCACGCGAGTTTTCACCCATATGTGCTCGGCCGTGTTCTGGATAGTGTCGCTTCAAGCATCGAAATTCACGATGTGAGGCGGCATTCCTCACCTTCCCAGAGTACTACCCTGGTAACCATTTCTGCCAGCTGCTGGGTCGACCGCAGTTTTTTTTTCCCAATCACGAGTACAACTCACACTGCTTCCAGCAGGAATCGAACACGGGTTGTCCGAACGTCGGTAGCCAAGTCGGGTGGCTTTCCCAACTAGGCTACCGAGGCCCCCAAATATTATAATTTTATATAATATAATATAATATAATATAATATAATATAATATAATATAATATAATATAATATAATATAATATAATATAATATAATATAATATAATATAATAATATAATACAATACAATATAATATAATATAATATATATAATATAATATAATATAATATAATATAATATAATATAATATAATATAATATAATATAATATAATATAATATAATATAATATAATATAATATAATATAATATAATATAATATAATATAATATAATATAATATAATCATCATGTGCCATACCGGTTGGTGTAGGCGATCATGTCCCTCCACAATCTTCTATCCACAGTGCATCGTATCAGTTCTGTTGTTGACTGTTTTCCATACCATGACACCAAGCTATCCAGTATTTTCTCTCTATGTCGTGCGCGATCTCTCTTTCCTTTTATTTTGCCAGTTGTAACCAAGTATTCCAACTTTCCTCTTCTCATGATGTGCCCGAAAAATGTTGATTGCTTCTTTCTGATGTTTTTTTAAGAGCTCCCTTTTTGTGTTGGCCTCTTTGAGAACTTCCTCGTTGGTCTTTAAAATAAATATAACATAATACAAAATAAAAGAATAAAATAGAATAGAATAAAGTCGAATAGAATAGAATAAAGTCGAATAGAATAGAATAAAGTCGAATAGAAAAGTAAAGTCGAATAGAATAGAATAAAGTCGAATAGAATAGAATAAACAAATACATGTAGTTTGCTGTTGTTTTACCATAACAGGCCACATAATAAATAGACTGGAAAAGGAGGGGGGGGGGTGTTGTGGGCATTGCCATATTCTTCCCAACTCTCCCCAAATAAGTCAAATCAATCAACGTCAGACTATCAATACAAGGACATATGTTCTATGAAATTGTTAAAGAGTAGGATTATTCGGTCACAACAACTGCTGAGTTAACTCTTGAGTGACCTACTATGACACCTGAATTATACTGCCACGAGAGAGAGAGCTTATTGTAATTATTGTTATCATTTGCACTACTACTGTTATTAGTATTCAGAGCATGTCCTCGGTTAGATATCCCCATTGGCGTACCCATATTTTTCTCAATTAGGTTGACTGAGGGCACCAGGCTGAGGAGAAACGTTGTTCACCTAATCAAAATGCCAGAGCGATAGAACTAAGTTGATACATTTTGATACATTTCTTTAATATAATAATAGATAGAGCGGTTTGTGGGTGGGGATCCGACCCAAAACATAAAAAATATCGAAGCGTTTTTTAATATTTTTTTTTGGTTCGCAAGCTTTCACTTCTGGCGAAGTCCCTAGAGACAAGGAACTGAGATATGCATGTTAATCAATACTTCCCTGGCACCCGTGTGCACTGGGGTCCCTCGACGCACATACAGGTAGCTCCGTCTTTGGAGGTACTCATATTTTTTTTCCGTCGATGAGTAATTGACGTTTCAAGCTGTGCCTCGGTGCAGAGATCAGGGGTGGTTGCCGCAGAGACAAATCACAAATAAAAATCCCAAATGGTGCAGATCAGACTTGAACTCACTACCTCTCTGTCTCGAGATCGGGGTCTTGTCTTAAAACAAACCAGTTCCCCCAATCTCGAAGATAATCACGAAAGTACCTCTCGGTAGCCGAGCTAGGAAAACAATCCGACTGGGCTACCGACGTTCGGACAAACCGTGTTCGATTCCCGCTGGAAGCAGTGTGAATTACTCGTGATTGGAAAACAAAACCCGCGGTCAACCCAGTCGCTGGCAGAAATGGGTACCAGGGTATTACTCTGGGAAGGGGATGAATGCCGCCTCGCATCGTGAGTTTCGATGCTTGAAACGACTGTATCCAGCAGTCTCCGAACACTTCTGGATAGGCAGCGGAGCACATATGTGTGAAAACTTGCGTACTAAGACGCCGATTTAAGTTATTCAAGCAAAATATCACTCTCTCACGTCTTTTGTAGACGTTTTAAAAAGAAAAAAAAACAAAAAACTATTTTTTAATAAATAAATATGGAATACAGCCCTGTCACCCTCACACTCCAAAACTTTCAACCCATTTCTTGTCTACGCCTCTGACGTTACTTTGCCAAGGAAGAGTACTAATAAAAAAAATCGAGGCATATTGATCTCAAATAAACATCGAGGAAGGAAAGTTTAATACTAAAGTGCAATATCCGAGAGCAGATTCATATCAAAGCAGGAGCGATCTTTATTTCAGACGACAAGATTAAAGGAGATAAATAAGACAAGAACGTACATTAATTTGTTATAATAAGAGGGATTAACAACAATTTATATTCTGATTTGATATAATATTCTCCTCACTTCCTTCCTCCACTGGGGATTGTTTGGTTCATATCTAAGAATACACCGCGTTCTTGTATGTAGACCCATTATAGTCAAATTCTGACAGGGCCCATTTATACCACATTTTTTTTAATTTCAATATTGTGCTACCAATGCCAGTCTTGGAGCTTAGATGTAAGAACAATAAGAAAAATAACCACCACTGAAATAGTGTTAGACAAATGACAGGAAACACCTCGAGAGATAAGATCAGAAAAGAAGAACTGATGAAAAGCTAGAAATAACCCCTGCAATAGAATATATTAAGAAATAACAGGTAAAATGGTTTAGCCACGTGATAAGGCAGAAAGATCAAAGCACAACACAACGTGCCTTAGATGAACATTTCGAGAACATCAGACCCAAGGGCCGACCACGAAAATGATGGATTGACGGAATATTAGAAACACTAGGAAACGTAACTGCAGTAGAGACAAACAGTGAAGCAAAAGACCGCAAATTATATCTCCCCTCGACGCTGAAAGGCGAATGAGGACGGAGAGAAGTAAGATGGACACCATCCTGTATTAACTCCGTACCACCGACTTGTTCATATTTTATTTTTCGTTATCATACTATTCCATCCCCATTATTGCGTAACGTCCTAATACTACCGTTGAGTAGTCTTCTAAAGCAATCAGTTCTCTTTGTTTTCAAGCCATTTACCAATGGTGATATTCGTATAACCAAAAGAATGCGTAAAATTCAAATGAGACTGCTCACATTCAAGTATGATAATATTATAAAACAACATGTCAACATGGGACTATACAACTCAAATGGAACTTGCAAATGGTATCATAAAGATAAAACTGGATTATATCAGCTAAATAGGATCACATAGTACAAAAAGAAATAGTAGATAAACGTAGAGGATTTTTTAAAAAGTAGATGAAAGAGGAAGGGGAGATAAAGAAGAAGAAGATAACAAAGAGGAGGAAAAGGCGAAAAATAAATAAAAAGACGGAAAGGAAAATAAAAGTAGAAGGGAATAAATCAAGGAGGAAGGGGGAACACTTAAAAAAAAAAAAACGGGTGGGGAGGGTAGCTGCTAATCTAGAGGTAAAACGTCTGGCTGGCTGGTCTGGAGGTAAAACGTCGGGCTGGCTGGTCTAGAGGTAAAACGTCGGGCTGGCTGGTCTAGAGGTAAAACGTCGGGCTGGCTGGTCTAGAGGTAAAACGTCGGGCTGGCTGGTCTAGAGGTAAAACGTGAGGATTGCTGGTCTAGAGGTAAAACGTCGGGTTTGCTGGTCTAGAGGTAAAACGTCGGGTTTGCTGGTCTAGAGGTAAAACGTCGGGATTGCTGGTCTAGAGGTAAAATGTCGGGATTGCTGGTCTAGAGGTAAAACGTCTGGATTGCTGGTCTAAAGGTAAAACGTCGGAATTACTGGTCTTGAGGTAAAACGTCGGGTTTGCTGGTCTAGAGGTAAAACGTCGGGATTGCTGGTCTAGAGGTAAAACGTCGGGTTGGCTGGTCTAGAGGTAAAACGTCGGGATTGTTGGTCTAGAGGTAAAACGTCGGGATTGCTGGTCTAGAGGTAAAACGTCGGGATTGCTGGTCTTGAGGTAAAACGTCGGGTTTGCTGGTCTAGAGGTAAAACGTCGGGATTGCTGGTCTAGAGATAAAACGTCGGGTTTGCTGGTCTAGAGGTAAAACGTCGGGTTGGCTGGTCTAGAGGTAAAACGTCGGGCTTGCTGGTCTAGAGGTAAAACGTCGGGCTTGCTGGTCTAGAAGTAAAACGTCGGGCTTGCTAGTCTAGAGGTAAAACGTCGGGATTGCTGGTCTAGAGGTAAAACGTCAGGCATGCTGGTCTAGAGGTAAAACGTCGGGTTTGCTTGTCTAGAGGTAAAACGTCGGGTTGGCTGGTCTAGAGGTAAAATGTCGGGTTGGCTGGTCTAGAGGTAAAACGTCGGGTTTGCTGATCTAGAGGTAAAACGTCGGGTTTGCTGGTGTAGAGGTAAAACGTCTGGCTGGCTGGTCTAGAGGTAAAACGTGAGGATTGCTGGTCTAGAGGTAAAACGTCGGGTTTGCTTGTCTAGATGTAAAACGTCGGGATTGCTGGTCTAGAGGTAAAACGTCGGGTTTGCTGGTCTAGAGGTAAAACGTCGGGATTGCTGGTCAAGAGGTAAAACGTCGGGATTGCTGGTATAGAGGTAAAACGTCGGGATTGCTGGTCTAAAGGTAAAACGTCGGGATTACTGGTCTTGAGGTAAAACGTCGGGTTTGCTGGTCTAGAGGTAAAACGTCGGGTTGGCTGGTCTAGAGGTAAAACGTCGGGTTGGCTGGTCTAGAGGTAAAACGTCGGGATTGTTGGTCTAGAGGTAAAACGTCGGGATTGCTGGTCTAGAGGTAAAACGTCGGGATTGCTGGTCTAAAGGTAAAACGTCGGGATTGCTGGTCTTGAGGTAAAACGTCGGGTTTGCTGGTCTAGAGGTAAAACGTCGGGTTTGCTGGTCTAGAGGTAAAACGTCGGGTTGGCTGGTCTAGAGGTAAAACGTCAGGTTGGCTGGTCTAGAGGTAAAACGTCGGGTTTGCTGATCTAGATGTAAGACGTCGGGTTTGCTGGTCTAGAGGTAAAACGTCGGGTTGGCTGGTCTAGAGGTAAAATGTCGGGTTGGCTGGTCTAGAGGTAAAACGTCGGGTTTGCTGATCTAGATGTAAGACGTCGGGTTTGCTGGTCTAGAGGTAAAACGTCGGGCTGGCTGGTTTAGGGGTAAGACGCCGACCTCTGTACAGGAATGTCCAGAGTTTGAATCTCGCTTCAGTAGGTCATAATAGTTTACTTGGAATCCGTGGATATCCGTGGCTTTACACTTCACTGGTCTCTGGGTAATGTGATCCAATAGATAACGTCGAAAAACAGGAGGTCATGTGGGCGTTCTGCGTAGGACCTTTTGGCAGTTGGAAATCGAAAAGAGTAGGCCAGAGTGGTCGCTTCGCAGGAACAATAGGGAGAAGAAAATCAGAAGAAAACGTTAAAACTCTCGACGGTAAATACGAAAGTACCTCTGAAATCTGAGAATATCTGCCTGTATGGCGAGGAACATCTGAGCAAATTGCTGCCAGTGTAAACATAGCAAAATATGATATTCACGCAAAATTCAGTCCCTTGAGAGTTCGTTATAAATATAAAGCTGGCACAAACAAACAACAGAAGAGAAAGAAATGTATATGATTTTTTTGGTTCTGTCTTTTCTGGTCACTCAAAGCGATTTTCTCAGACATCTGTCCTGAACTGAACTGCATAAATTTGCAAGACTAGAGCAAGCGTTCAACATTTTCTAGATATTGACCAAGTGGGCAAAGATCATTATCGCCAAGTTTGAACTTTAGAAACGTGTGTTGTGGAGGTGTGTTGTGTTGTGGAGGTATATTGTGTTGTGGAGGCGTGTTGTGTTGTAGAGGCGTATTGTGTTGTGGAGGCGTGTTGTGTTACGATCTTAATTTATTTATATATATATATATATATATATATATATATATATATATATATATATATATAAGTAAAGAACCCCCGTCACCCAAGTGGTGTATTGCGAATATGGTATTAGTGACCATAAATATTTACAGACCTTCGGCACATAATTTTTGGGGTAATGTGGTCGGTATTACGCCTGTGCCGCTTTACTTTCCCAGAAAAAAATCCGGTACCCATTAAAGGCTGGGTGAACCCGAAAGCCGTCGGTTGGGATCGAACCGTACCCCTTGTCTTTTGTAGTCCAGTTCACTAACCACTGAGCTATCGCGGCTCCCATATATATATATATATATATATATATATATATATATATATATATATATATATATATATATATATATATATATAGTAAAAAAAAAAAAGTAAAGTACCCTCGTCACGCCAAGTGGCGTATATGGAAATATGGTGTTAGTGACCCTATATTTTACAGACCTTCAGCACATGATTTTTGGGGTAATGTATGTATATATATATATATATATATATAACTTATTTATTTTTAAGATGACGTTACGTTTATGAAACTCTGGCCAGAGGCCTTGTATTTATCCATAAAGAGAACGAAATGGTTATCGTTATTATTACGAGATCTTAAAAGCGTTTCATATTATCCTTATTACTGCCTGTGTTAAGATGTCCTTATGAACTATTTTGCCACTTCCAGTAAAAGATGAGTGGTGTCGCCCTGAGCACATACTGGTAGAATTAACTCAACCCAGTGGTTTATTATTCTTATGATATTTATGACCGACATTATTGTAGTGTTAAAGAAATTGATAGTTGAAATCGGATTTGCCGGGAAAGAAGATGTAGATATTGTTTGTACGAGATAAATCTGCTGTCGTAAACAAAGCATTCTGTTCAAAGTGACCGAAAAATCATAAGAAAAAGATGATGAAGAAGAAAAAAGAAAGAAAAGAGAAGAAGGGGGAGGATAATGAAAACAGAACGTCAAGGAAACAAAGATTACTAGGTATCTTAAATAATAACCAACGTAAGAAATGAACATATATACAAAGCGGTGCTGGTAAAACTAAAATGCAAAATAATCATTTGAAAACTGGCTATGAAAAAACAAAACAGAATTAATGTTACATTCCCAAGAGTAAAATATTGTCTGGTAAATGAGAAACCACATGAGTAATATATTAGGGCTATAACGCCCAACAAATGTAGCTCTTTGGCGCATTTTGCCGTCTTTATTCTATAGTACATTTTGTGCAAGCGCAACATCGTATTTTTGTTTGCGCCGGGGGCTTGGTGAAATCAGAGTGGTGGCGCCACATCATATTGTTGGTTGCGCCGAGGGCTTGGTGAAATCAGAGTGGTGGCGCCACATCATATTGTTGGTTGCGCCGGGGCTTGGTGAAATCAGAGTGGTGGCGCCACATCATATTGTTGGTTGCGCCGAGGGCTTGGTGAAATCAGAGTGGTGGCGCCACATCATATTGTTGGTTGCGCCGGGGGCTTGGTGAAATCAGAGTGGTGGCGCCACATCATATTTTTGGTTGCGCCGGGGCTTCGTGAAGTCAGAGTGGTGGCGGCACATAATATTTTTGGTTGCGCTATGGGTTCGAGGCGCGGGTAATTCCCCGGCTGCGACTAGGTTCCTTCTTTGTGTTTTCTCCAGTGAAAGCACAGAAGATGATGGCTTATCCATAGCACTATTCTTAGTTGCTTTTTTTTTAAAAATATGGGGTTATCTAAAATAAAGCTTGGGGTAAGCCTATAGTTTAAAAAAAAAATTCATAGGCGTATCCATAAAAAAAAATGGTTGGGGGTAAGAAACGTTAAAAAGGATTTTTTAAGCAAATCCTTGATATGAGGATGTCTAAAATGAAGTTTGGGGTAAGCCTAGAGTGTAAATATTCGCCCGGTGCCGCCCGCTCGCACGCTGCCTTTTCCTCCTCCCCCTCCCCCCCCCCCCCCCCGGTGCCGCCCAAATATTTATTCTTATAGAAATGATTTATAACGTTGTTTATATTTTAATTCAACAAATAGACTAAAATTTTAAAAATGTTGCATATAATTTTTATGACTGTCTAAACTCATTGTTAAGAGATAAAAGCTGACTCGGCATTGAAGGTATATTGGACAAGCCACCCCCTCATGGGCTGAATGAAAGGCGATTGTTCCGTGACCGCGCGGCTTATCTCGACTCGTGATAGAGGGTGTGTTTGTCGTGATTGGACTGTGTGTCAAGCGATAATATGATTGGCCGTGACTGGACCGCTGCGTCATCTGGATTCGTTACGAGCCTTTCACTAACAACGAAATTCACGGTGTTAGATCTCCCTTCACCGTGACCCTAGCACCGGGGTTATACAAGATATCAGAAGCTTTCATTGATGTGTTGAACGCATTGATCGAAAGAGAAGAGTTAAATGCGGGTTAAAAAGCGGCCAAAATGAGATTCCTTTACGCGAAGGAGGTGAATAAAGTAATCTTTAAACTCTACTAAAAAAAAAAGAGTCAGCGCTACCATAAGCGATACTTTGAAAAATATCCTAGCCTCCCCCACGACCACAGTGTAGGGAAAATGGACTTGGAAAGCGTTGCGAAAAATGTCTACGTCTACGTCTTTCGAGTGAGGAAACATCTTGATCTCCCTTAAGGGTGAGACCTGCACGCTTTCAACACAATGCCGGGTTATACGAAGACTTTTACTGCTGTCAGGCGGGTGATGGGATGCCTGTGTTTATAGGAGGACGTCGAGGAATCGGTAGTTTCTTTGATGGAATCGGGAGGGCTATTTTACCCTGGTTAAAAACGGGGGGGGGGGTAAAGCCTTATCCAGAGAAGGCGTGGGGACCGGTCTGCAGGTCGGACAGGACGCATTAGCCGACAGAAATGGTGGCGAAGCTTTCAAAGAACGAGCTAAGAAATGTCGGCCAGCGGTTGATACACGGTGCCATAGACCACCTGACTGGCAACAACAAAAACAACCAAACAGGAAGTGATTACGACGACGAAGCGGAAAGCGAGTCGCGAAGGCGGCCTCACCCGGAGAACCCGTTACAAAGAGAATAAAACCAACAGGTACACAGCCCCCCCCCCTTTCTTCATTCTGCACGCAACAAGAAGACGAGGGTGTCGGTGGCAAAAGATATTTTCTATTAATAATGTCTCTCATTCACCCCAAGTCCTGTAAAAGTCTTCACTCTGTTTAAATTTATTTAGCGTTCCACCGACTCAGACGGCTGTAGACTCGGGCAAATTTACTGAAATTCGTCCTCTCGCGTCCTTAGCGCATGATGCACCTATCGAGTTTTTCATTTCTGGAAAAAGCAAAGAGTATCTAGATCTTTTCAACACATTTTAGCATCTGCGTTGCAGGATCAGCCTCCTCAACGGTGATAGTTTACCATTGGATGCCGAGGTAAGGCCAGTGAGGAATTATCTTCACAGTGTATTTTCACAAGTCGACGTATCTCTGAACGACACGGTGATTACACCAGTGGAGAATACCTATTCTTTTAGCGCAGTGTTCGAGGTTACGCTAAACTATGGGGAGGATGCGAAAACGGGACACTTGACGGCTGCATTATTCTACAACGACACAGCAGGCCACCACGATGATATGCAGGACAACGAGGGATTTAAAATACGGCATACTTTGACTTCGGGTAGTAAAGCGGTTGAACGATGGGTCGTTTACACTCTGATCTCTTTGTGCAGGATCGTTACATGTTAAACAGAGTCGATGTAAAGATCAAATACACACCCTCTAAGGACGTATTCAACAACATGGGTCAGGATAAGTCTGTGGAGTATTACGAGCGTGATCAATTACGCCGCCCTCGTTGTCAGAAAAGCTAAGCTAAACCCGGCGATTTCTCTGGCCCATGAAAAGGCTCTTTTAAATGGGAATGCTCTGTATTCAATCAAGAGCTTTGTTACCATCAAAGCGTTTGCCATTGCTAGAGGGATGTTCTCGCACAACCAAGAAAATTTATTTTTGTCTCAAACGCCTACACGTATAGTGATAGGTCTGATTACCGTCAGTGCCTTTGATGGTGTTTATAACACCAGCCCGTTCAACTTCAACACTTTGTTTGAGCTACATGAACCTGACGGTAGACAGGAAATGTGTTTCCGGAAAGCCCCTAACTATGGACTTTGAACGCAATCACTACGCGCGAACATTCATTAGTACAAATTTGACCATGGGTCTGATTGGTAGAGACGCTGGTAATAATGCTGATTATCAACAGTTCAAGAACAGATTTCGTCTGTTTGGTTTTGACCTCTAGCCCAGCCTGCTCGATGGATGCCAATATGAGCCAACCACAAGCGGGCCCTTGTCAATAGAACTCTAGTTCCCCGCTCCCACAACAACGCCCCTACACGTTATCATCAGCGCCAAGTTGGATTCAGTACTCGAGGTATCCAAGACACGGAAGGTTCTAACAGACTACGCCGTTTGCAAAAAATGACACGCGGGATATCTACAGCCTCTTGATGTCCGTTGTTTTCGTTCGACGTTGTTCCCTTGTTTGTGTCATCCCACGAAACCGCTTACCGCCCATCATCGACCCTACCAAGACTGCAGCCTTTGTCGCAAACACCGATCCTGCACATAAACCGGATGAACACTGGCTGGCGCTCTTTTACTACGGCCGTGGACAATTTGAATATTTCGATTCCTACGTTTTACCTCTCAGGCACATAGATGTTTTAAACTTTATAGAGAGGATTTCATACGTTACATTCATATACAACCCACGGTGATACAAGATTGATTAGCAATACATGGGGTCTATATTGTGTTTATTATATAATTTTAAAGTGGCGTGGTGGGAACATCAACATAATTCTCATGCCATTTTCAACGAAACGACATATTAACGACTGTATCATTTATCGTTTGCTGGCTCCGTGGATGTATCGGCTTCGCGGAACAAACTTCATATGACTAACCCTAAATGGCGGCTCTCTGTACATGTCTCAACACGTCCAATAACGTCTTGCGTTAGTTATTATAAATAGACAGTCCACGTCAATTACAGCGTAGTATAAACGACACAAGATCGCTGTACACGTACGCACAGAAAACCAGAGACCTGTTACCGAGTGATGTGTTTTTGCGATTTGAGCCTTCTAGCCTGAATATGCCAGCTTCCTTTGATGTTTGTGATCAACGGATATTCATGTCCCGTGGCCATGATAATACACTTCCATTGTCAAAGGATGGTGTTAAGTCAGTCTCAGTTTGTGTTTTTCGTAACAGACCATTGATAAATATATGGATATATCGTGGTGAAAGTCATTTAAAGTTTCCTACCTGAACTGGGATAACACTCTCGAGAGATGAATTTATCACACTAGTTGAGATGCGAGATGAAATTTTATCAGCTCATGATAACCTCAACTACAACTGTGCCTCTTGATAACCACACGAAAGATCCTAGAGTCATGGATGCCCCGGGTGATTCAACAGACTCACCAATTACCTATGACGTCTTTGATCAAGGTTTTGTCAAAATGGAGGGTGGTTGTATTTTAAACGCTAATCAATTATCCTATGCACCGGTGTTTGATAGGTATTTAACAGACAGCTCCATGAAAACAACAAAGCCTAGACGGCTAAAATTGATAAATTCTACAGCAGGAGAGTAACATTTTAAATATTACATTCATTGTTCATTTATAAATATCGTGTGTGTGTGTGTGTGTGTTCTAAAATAAATAAATCTTTAATGTGAAAATAAACATGATGCGTTCTTTTTTCTTATAGAATGAATGTGAAGATCACCACTGTGCGATTTTAAAAATAATCTCTCTCTCTATTTAAATTCTGAAAATTTAAACATGTGTACACTTAGCGTCAGTGTTAAGCATGATTTCTTTAAGTTATGTTTCTATAAACCTATAGTTTATAAAGTAACAAGTACATTTGCTCTATTATATTTCCCTTTTAAAGATTTCTACTCACGGTTTGATGATCACGCAATATAGAATTAGAACGAAGCGTCTGTGTTGGAAGTTGATTTGTAAACGTACTCGCAGTCAGCTGAATGTGTCCACGTCGTGTGTTCCGGTCAGCCAATCATATTATCGCTTGACGCAGTAGTCCAGTTATATTATCGCTTGACACACAATCCAATCACGAGACACACACCCACACACACACACCGTCTATCACGAGTCGAGATAAGTCACGCGGTCACGGAACAATCACCTTTCATTCAGCGCATGAGGGGGTGGTTTGTCCAGAATACCTTCAATGCCGAGTCAGCTTTTCTCTCTTAACAACGAGTTTAGACAGCGCAACCAAAAATATGATGTGGCGCTTGCACAAAATGTACTATAGAATAAAGAAGGCAAATTGCGCCAAACCCCTACATTTGTGGCTCTCTAAATCCTAATATACTACTCACATCGCGCCAACTTCAAGGAGATATTGTTGACTCCTGTTGATTCTGAATATTATCAATGTCCATGGTGAATTCTTCTCGTTGATCATTTTAAGTAGGGTCTCTCTTGGTCATCCTCTTTTTCTTTCGCTCTTTTTTGGTGTTCATCTGAAGACCCGGTGGCTGATTTGAGATTACGTTACTTAACCTAGTTGCCTAGTTCTAAATAAGTAGTTACTCTTTGTCTAGTTCTCATTAACTGGTTAATCAGTGTCTAATTCTCTTAACAGGTTACCCTTTGTCTAGTACTAATTAACTGGTTACCCTTAGTCTAGTTCTCATTAACTGGTTACCCTGCGATTAGTTTTCATTAACTGGTTACTCATTGTCTAGTTCTCATTGACTGGTTACTCTTTTTCTAGTTCTCATTAACTGGTTACTTTCTGTCTAATTCTCTTAACTGGTTACTCTTTGTCTAGTTCTCAATATCCTGGTACACTTTGTCTAGTTCTCATTAACTGGTTCCTCTTTGTCTGGTTCTCATTAACTAGTTACTCTTTGTCTAATTCTCATTAACATGTAATTTTGCTAGTTCGCATTAACTAGTTACTCTTTCTCTAGTTCTCATTAATTGGTTACTCTTCGTCTAGTTCTCATTAACTGATTACTCTTCGTCCAGTTCTCATTAACTGCTTACTTGCTGTCTAGTGCTCATTAACTGGTTTATCGTTGTCTAGTTCTCATTAACAGGTTACTCTTTGTCTAGTTCTCAGTAACAGGTTACTGTCTGTCTAGTTCTCAATAACTGGCTCCTCTTTGTCTAGTTCTCATTAACTGGTTACCCTTAGTCTAGTTCTCATTAACTGGTTACCCTGTGTCTAGTTCTCATTAACTGGTTACTTCTTGCCTTGTTCTCATGAGCTGGTTGCTTTTTGTCTAGTTCTCGTTAACTGGTTACTCGTCTAAATCTCATTAGCTAATTACTCTTTATCTAGTTCTCGTTAACTGGTTACTCTTTATCTAATTCTCATTAACTGGTAACTCTATGTCTAGTTCTCGTTAACTGGTTAATCTGTGCCTAATTCTCATTAACTGGTTACCCTTTGCCTAGTTGTCATTAACTGGTTACTCTTTGTCTAGTTCTCATTGACTAGTTACTCTTTGTCTAGTTCTCATTAACTGATTTCTCATTGTCTAGTTCTCATTAACTGATTACTCTATGTCTAGTTCTCATTTACTGGTTACTCGTTTTTCTAGTTCTCATTAACTGGTTACTCTTTGTCTAGTTCTCATTAACTGGTTCCTCTTTGTCTAGTTCTCATGAACTAGTTACTCTTAGTCTAATTCTCATTTACCTGTAGTTTTGTCTAGTTCGCATTAACTAGTTACTCTTTCTTTAGTTTGATTAACTGGTTACTCTTTGTCTAGTTCTCATTAACTGATTACTCTTTGTCCAGTTCTCATTAACTAGTTACTCGTTGTCTAATTCTCATTAACAGGTTACTCTTTGTCTAGTTGTGATTAACTGGTTACTCTTTGTCTAGGTCCCATTAATTGATTACTTTTTCTCCAGTTCTCATTAACCATTCTCATCATCATCATCAAGTACCGGGCCTACTGGCGTAGGTGATCATGTCTCTCCACAAATTTCGATCTCGGCAGCTATTTATCATTTCTGTTGTTAACCTTCTGCCAAGCATTTCTCATAAGCTGTCTGTTATTTTTTCTCTTTGCTTCCCTCTATCTCTTCGTCCCTCAATTTTTCCAGTTGTTACAATATATTCCAGTTGTTCTCTTCTCATTACATGGCCAAAAAATGATGATTGTTTCTTCCTAATATTGGAAATTAGCTCTCTTTTTGCTTTGACCTCTCTCAGAACATCTTCATTACTCTTCTTAGCTGTCCATGGTACTTTCAACATTCTTCTGTAAAACCAAAGTTTCTGCAGACTCCAGTGATTTTCTTGTCTGTTGTCCTATTGTCCATGATTCGCATCCATATGTTAAGACTGGCTCTACATAACATTTAAGAACTCTTTTTCTTGTTTCTATTGTCAAAAATGGATTGCATTGTATCTTCCTCATTTTTTGGAAAGCTGCTTTTGCCTGAGCCATTCTGCATCTCACCTCTTTTGTACATCTTCCGTCTGAGGTTAACAGAGGTCCCAAATATTTAAATTCATTTACCTGTTTTAATATTGTACCACTTGTCTTTATTTTGCACTGAGGTGATGTATTTTTCTTTGTTGTTACCATTGCCTCTGTTTGTTTTTTTTTTTTTGCTATTAAGGCTGAGTCCTTTATTTTTGCTTTCCTTCACTATAATGTCCAACATTTCTTGTAACTCATTTTCACTCTTAGCGATTAAGACTGTATCATCAGCATACCTTAGATTATTTATATTATGACTTCCAATTGTTATTCCAGGCATGTCCCTTATGGATCTTAAAATAATCTCACTATAAATATTTAAAAAATCTGGTGACAGTACACAACCCTGTCTAACACCCTGTTTTATTTATTGAAACATTCCCAGTTGGTTTCCAGTTCTTATGGCCGCTGTTTGTTGCCAGTACATGTTCTTTATTATTCTTAGATCTTTGCTGTCTACGTTTATGCTTTCTAAAATTTTGATTATTTCTTGGTGCTTTACTTTGTCAAATGCCTTGGTGTAATCTATGAAACATTCTCTCTGTTTTCACCTCTATGGCTCTTTCTACTAAAGATCTTATGATATAAATGGCATTGCTTGTACCTTTATCTCTAACAAAATCACACTGTTCATCGCTAATTTCTGGACTGATTTTGTTTCGCCATTCTACCATTATTAAAAAATACGACTCTAGCACTATGTCACACTGATCAGACCTATACAGACATCATGTAAATGCTAGGTTTAGGCATCAATTAGTGTACAATGAACAACCTAAGACATGCCGATGGCACTTTTTTTGCTGAAAGAAAGCTGGGAAGAACTAAAACTTGTTACAACATGAAGGAGACAAGCAGATAATAAGAACGGAATATTAATGAGACTAAAACTATGATAATAAACAGAGTCGACAGACAAAACCTACAAGTAAATATCAAGGGATATGTAAAGAATGTAGTGACTTCAAGAACATAGTTGGTTTGGATATGTCGAGTGATGTAATATAATAGACAAAAATAAATAAAAGAATAGGAATGGCAAAAGAAAACATTTTTTAAGCAACATGAAAGATATATTATCAATATACTCAACATTCATATATGGTGCAGAAACAGACGATAAATAAGAAAACAGGAGTGGAATTGAAAGCCTTCATATGTTTAGAAGAATGGAAGAATTAGGTGGATAGAGAAGAGAGTAGATATTGAAGCTTTGAAACGACTGAAAATGAAGAAAGAAATATAATAAATACATGACAGTTTAGAATTTTAGGACACGGTAAGCGACACGATAACTTTTTGCCTATCATTTTTGAGGGAAAATCGAAAGCAAACATGGGAGGCAAAGATGACAGAGTGACATCATCAATAGATGGATAGAGGAACCTATTACTGTGTGCACCGTTAAAGCAAGAAACAGGATGAAATGACTTTCAGTTGTACCAAACTTCGGTACGAAACGGCACGAGATGATGGTGAGTCTACTACTATATTCCAAAAAAACAACTGCAGAAAAAAACATCCCGCTATTTTTAACCCCTTCTTCTTCTTTATTTTCTTCTTCTACTTCTTCTACTTCTACTTTATTTTATTTGTCTTTGTTTCTTTTGCTTCTTCTTCCTCTTTGTTTCTTCTTCTTTATTTTCTTCTACTTCTTCTTTGTTTCTTCTTCTTTATTTTCTTCTTCTTCTTCTTCTTCGTTTCTTCTACTTCTAATTCTTCTTTCCCCATCCCCTTCTTCTTTTATTCTTCTTCCATCAACTCAGGGGGTCATTGGGTCACCAAAGACATAGTCAATTTAAGTCAATCCCTGTTTATTATTTTACAAAACTCAACCATAACTTAACACCGAACTGGAGTCGTCAGTCGCTGGGGACTGCGGGACTTGCTGAGGAGGGGATCTGCGCATCTATGGATATGTTCGGTGTGCAATGATGATGACCCGCTAATAACTCAATATTACTCCGTGTTTCTTCTTCTTCACTCCAGTAACAAAGAAGGGCGTTGGGACAAACTTAGTCAAACCATATTTACTATTAAAAAAAAATCAACCTATCACAATACAGCCCACTCTTCTTTAATGCCTGTTTCTATGGGAACCATTCTATTTTCCACATTAGTTGGTACGCTACAGTATAATTTCATGTAGGATGCCTTAACAATGCTGATGTATTTAAGTAAAGGTAATAATGATGGAGCTAAAACGGTTTCTTCCTTCCAGTGTGGCTCGATGTAGATTGTCGAATGCTTTTAAAAAATCGACAAAATTGATGATAAGTGAGGACTGCATTTTCCGTGATTATTCTATAATTATTTGAAGGATAAAGACAATTTTGATGCGAGCTTATTTCGATTTAAATCATGTTAGCTCATCTTTATTATCTATAGTCTGTTGTTTCTCTCAGCATTTACGGTATATATATATATAGAATAGCGATAAATAATAAATAAATGTGAATGTAGGTTTTATTTTCATGTCTTCAAATACGGTCGGAAGCAGACCGACATTCTTTTTTCTTCCTCTCCTTTCCTTCCCCATTTGCCTTTCAGCGTTGAGGGAAGACATTCTTTGTTTTCTCTGTTGTTGGCCTCTGCTGCTGTTATGTTTCTTAGTGTTTCTAATGTTCCATCAATTCATCTTTTTTCGTGGTCGGCCTCGAGTCTGATGTTCTCGCAACATTTGTTAATTGCTTGAGTTATGTTTTGATCTTTCTGTCTTATCAAGTGGCCAAACCATTCTATCTGTTGTTTCTTGATGTATTCAATGGCAAGAATAACTCCTCGCTTTAATCTCTTATCGCTCAGGCTGTTTTTTTTCTAACGCTGTCCTCCAGAAATATCAGTCAGGCGGTTCCTTGCGTGCAACTTCAGTTATTTTTGATTACTCAGAGGTTGAGTAGTGACACTGTGACCTTCCAGGCATGTCGTAAGAGGCGACTAAGGAGGTTGATCGATGGCTTGACAAGCTGTCACTGTGGAAAGTATTGTTATGGAAACAGCGCCATAGATTTTAGAGCAGTGATCTCTGCAATATGTGCCATTTTGGCACGCAAGGTTTCTGTTTTTGAGATTGTGGTTCTGCCCTATGTGCCGTCTTCGGCTCGAAAGAACAATATATATATATATATATATATATATATATATATATATATATATATATATATATATATATATATATGACAATTCTGAGAATAGAATGGACATTACAGATTTATTCCGTGGGGGACTCTAAATCTCTCATCACTTGCAGATTTTTTCCATTGTAACTCTGACTTTATTTTACTTTTATTACTATTTCGCTTCTTAATTTCTTTTCAGTGACATAACGGAAGGACAATTGAAAAAGTGACTATAAAAATAGAACTAAATAAACGTCTAAATATTTAAATAAAAAAAAAAATTGTATCCGAGCAGTAATACACGTAAAATGAGCAAATAAAAAATACGTAATATAAAGATACGTAAAATACGCGTAAATGTAATACACTTTACATTTTTGTTATAACTTTAATCTGTAGAAGAAAGTATGAAACAAACGAAGTAGAAAACAATTGTTAACATCAATCTTACGTCTTTGACATGAAGTTCCCGACCAACCCCTTGCACAGGATCCTGGGCATCTGCCAGTGACGTCATCGCAATCTAGATCATCTCGACAATTGCAGGTCAAACGACAGTACTGACCGAACTTGCCAGTTGGGCATTTCCCTGCAAAGTGAAGTAGTGCATTAACAGTGTTAGTATCATCATCATTATGTGCCGGGCCTGCTGGCGTAGGTGATCATGTCTCTCCACAACTTTCAATCTCGACAGGTATTTTTCATTTCTGTTGTTGACCTTCTGCCAAGCCATTCTCTTAAACTGTCTGGTATTTTTTCTCTTTGCTTCCCTCTATCTCTTCGTCCCTCAATTTTTCCAGTTTTTACAATATATTCCAGTTGTTCTCTTCTCATTACATGGCCAAAAAATGATGATTGTTTCTTCCTAATTAAGGAAATTAGCTCTCTTTTTACTTTGACCTCTTTTAGAACATTTTCATTACTCTTCTTAGCTGTCTATGGTATTCTCAACATTCTTCTGTAAAACCACATTTCTACAGACTCCAGTGACAGTGTGTTAGTATATTCGACATTAAAGCATATATTAATTAGGAGAAGGGAGACCAGCAAGAGGCAGGCTCAGAGTAAGATAGACAGACCCAAAAAAATCGTTACAACAGCATTAAATGACAATGAGTGATGACCACTAAAAGGGCGAGAACCAACATTTTATATTTACCTCAATACCAGAAACGGGTACAAGAGGAAGTGAGGAAAACAATATTCAGCATTTATTAATATATTTTTTTAGTGGAATTGTTTTTTTCTTAATGTTAATAATATCATCTGATGGAAGATGAGATCTTGATCAGTTCATTAGTACTGAGTCCAACAAGCAGCTTTCAGTGGTTAACACTTTCAGCTCATGCACTTACTATTGTTATTGTTAGACAACACAGTGGACGCTGACTAATTTACAACAAGAGTTGACATGTCCCTGACAGATTGAGTCAGTATCAAGTAAAAAGTTGACACTGACTAATTTACAACAAGAGATGACATGTCCCTGACAGATAGAGTCGGTAACAAGTAAAAAGTTGACACTGACTAATTTACAACAAGAGATGACATGTCCCTGACAGATAGAGTCGGTAAGAAGTAAAAAGTTGACACTGACTAATTTACAACAAGAGTTGACATGTCCCTGACAGATAGAGTCGGTTTCAAGTAAAAAGTTGACACTGACTAATTTACAACAAGAGTTGACATGTCCCTGACAGATTGAGTCGGTTTCAAGTAAAAAGTTGACACTGACTAATTTACAACAAGAGTTGACATGTCCCTGACAGATAGAGTCGGTTTCAAGTAAAAAGTTGACACTGACTAATTTACAACATGAGATGACATGTCCCTGACAGATAGAGTCGGTAACAAGTAAAAAGTTGACACTGACTAATTTACAACAAGAGATGACATGTCCCTGACAGATTGAGTCGGTAACAAGTAAAAAGTTGACACTGACTAATTTACAACAAGAGATGACATGTCCCTGACAGATAGAGTCGGTAACAAGTAAAAAGTTGACACTGACTAATTTACAACAAGAGTTGACATGTCCCTGACAGATTGAGTCGGTATCAAGTAAAAAGTTGACACTGACTAATTTACAACAAGAGTTGACATGTCCCTGACAGATTGAGTCGGTATCAAGTAAAAAGTTGACACTGACTAATTTACAACAAGAGTTGACATGTCCCTGACAGATTGAGTCGGTTTCAAGTAAAAAGTTGACACTGACTAATTTACAACAAGAGTTGACATGTCCCTGACAGAGAGTCGGTTTCAAGTAAAAAGTTGACACTGACTAATTTACAACAAGAGATGACATGTCCCTGACAGATAGAGTCGGTAACAAGTAAAAAGTTGACATTGACTAATTTACAACAAGAGATGACATGTCCCTGACAGATAGAGTCGGTAAGAAGTAAAAAGTTGACACTGACTAATTTACAACAAGACTTGACATGTCCCTGACAGATAGAGTCGGTTAGAAGTAAAAAGTTGACACTGACTAATTTACAACAAGAGTTGACATGTCCCTGACAGATAGAGTCCGTTTCAAGTAAAAAGTTGACACTGACTAATTTACAACAAGAGTTGACATGTCCCTGACAGATTGAGTCGGTATCAAGTAAAAAGTTGACACTGACTAATTTACAACAAGAGTTGACATGTCCCTGACAGATTGAGTCGGTATCAAGTAAAAAGTTGACAACTAATTTACAACAAGAGTTGACATGTCCCTGACAGATTGAGTCGGTATCAAGTAAAAAGTTGACACTGACTAATTTACAACAAGAGTTGACATGTCCCTGACAGATTGAGTCGGTATCAAGTAAAAAGTTGACACTGACTAATTTACAACAAGAGTTGACATGTCCCTGACAGATTGAGTCGGTTTCAAGTAAAAAGTTGACACTGACTAATTTACAACAAGAGTTGACATGTCCCTGACAGATTGAGTCGGTATCAAGTAAATAGTTGACACTGACTAATTTACAAAAAGTGATGACATGTCCCTGACAGATAGAGTCGATGTCAAGTAAACAGTGGACATTTGACTTACAAAAAGTAATGACATGTCCCTGTCAGTGAGAGTCCATAAAAGTGGACACTGACTAATTTGTGACTAACATGTGGTGCAGTTGAATGCAGTGACTTTAGAACAATAAGCCTAATGAGCCATGTTACAAAAATCTTGCTACAAGTTATACAAGGAAGGATTCAGAATAAAATCAATACTGAATTAGATGAGCAGTAATTTGGAATTAGGAAAAATAGTGGGACAAAAGAAGCCATATTCTGCATAAGAACAAAGTACAGAGAAGTAAACAAACCAATATATGCCTGCTTCATAGACTACTCCAAAGCTTTTGATAGTGTACACCACAAACAACTTATAGAATGCCTAAAAGAGATACATCTGGATGACATGGACATACGACTAATATGTAATCTATATAGGGAACAAACAGCAATAATAAAATATAAGAAAGAGAACTCTACACCCATTGATATAAAAAGAGGAGTAAGACAGGGATGCATCCTATCACCAAGTTTGTTCAATCTATACACTGATCAAATTTTTAAAAACATCACAGGGATGCCAGATCTACAAATTAATGGGAAGATAATAAATAACCTAAGATATGCTGATGATACTGTACTACTAGCAGCTCGATGATGATGATGATGAGCGACTTGACCATGTCAGATTAAGTTGATATCAAGTAAAACTAGCAGCTCGGTGATGATGATGAGCGACTTGACCATGTCAGATTAAGTTGATATCAAGTAAAACTAGCAACTCGATGATGATGATGATGATGAGCGACTTGACCATGTCAGATTAAGCTGATATCAAGTAAAACTAGCAGCTCGATGATGATGATGAGCGACTTGACCATGTCAGATTACGTTGATTATCAAGTAAAACTAGCAGCTCGATGAACACTGATGTAAAGCGGATGAACGTAAAGCTTCAGGTTTTAAGTTTGTTGTGATTCGTTTAGTTGTTGAAATTGATGTTGCTTGTTGCTTGTGGTGACACCTAATTTCATTTACTGCGACTGTTCTGTCTCTCTCAATGCCAGTTAAAGTGCATATCGATCTTTCTGCACCTTTGTTGTTCTTGAACGTCCAGACATTTTGGCTTCTCCGACAGTTTTGATATTGATAAAACGATCTCACAGCTTTTGACCGAGTGCATGACTGAAAGTTGTCTGGCTAATCTCTGATATTACCTTCTTACAGCCATCATCATCAAGCACCATGCCTGCTAGTCGACGCGGTCACATCTCTACAACATATTCTGTTCCTGACTTCCAACCATACTTAAAATGTCTAAAATATTCTCTGTTTGCTTTCCTCTGCCTCTCCTTCTTTTTATTTTTTTTGGTTACATTGTCATAATATATTCAAGATATTTCCATCTTCATCATAAAACGACAACAACAAAAAAAAAAACACGTTGATTCTTTCTTTCCGATGTTAGAAATAAATTTTACTTTTACTCTGTTCTCTTTATTGAAAGTTCTCATTACTCTTTTTTTAAACTTAATTATTCCATAATATACTCAACATTCTTTTGTAAAACCACAGTTCATTGATCTACAACGATTTTCATGTCTGTTGTCAGATTGTCTAGGGTGTGCATCTGTATGTCAAGTCTGGTTAGACATAATACAGAAGAACTATTTATCTTTTTTTTCCATTGATAAAAATGTGTTACATGTAATATGGTTCTCTCTCTCTCTCTCTTTCTCTTTCTCTCTCTCTCTCGCTTTATATATCTCTCTCTTCCTCTCTCTCTCTCTCCCTCTCTCTCTGTCTCTGTGTCTTTTAATGTAATCTTAACATTGATTGATTGTAATGGCTTTTGTAATGTTTGCAGAAATATTATTCAAACAAATCTAGAAGTACCTAGACTATAACCAGTCAACACTTGGAGTAAGTAAGAAATGTGCTCTATCATCAACCATGTTTATCATTACAGAGATGGGATTTCTCAGAAGAATGTTGAAAGTTCCCTGGACAGCTAAAAAGACCAATGAGGAAGTTCTCAAAGAGGCCAACACAAAAAGGCAGCTCCCAAAAAAAACATCAGAAAGAAACAATCATCATTTTTCGGGCACATCATGAGAAGAGGAAAGTTGGAATACTTGGTTACAACTGGCAAAATAAAAAGAAAGAGAGATCGCGGACGACAAAGAGAGAAAATACTGGATAGCTTGGTGTCATGGCATGGAAAACAGTCAACAACAGAACTCATACGATGCACTGTAGATAAAAGATTGTGGAAGGGAATGATCGCCTACGCCAACCGGGATGGCACATGATGATGATGATGTTTATCATCCACGTTTTCGCTAGCAAAGCTTCACAATATAAGTGAACAAATTTGGCAGATAACCAGACGTTGACAGCAGACACTGGCTATGAATGTGCAAACCTTGACATGTCAATGAGTCGAGAAGTTAAACAAACCAAATAACAATAAGTACTGAATAAATATAAGTCACACCATAGGAAGAGAACAATAAGCTTTGCACATTAGATTGTCAAGATATAAAACGTAGACTATTCTCTCTCTCTCTCTCTCTCTCTCTCTCTCTCTCTCTCTCTCTGCGATCAGGACTCAATCAGAGTAGGATTCCAGACTCTCACATGAAGACAGTTGTCTGTTTAAGTGAATTGACATCATAATTAAAGTCTATTAGATCCACTCTGCCTGAATACCTGTTAAAACATTGCACTGTGTTCTGCGCCCGATTTCGGCCAGCATTTTGTTCAGGTTTGCTTTCCTTAGCCTTTGATTGTCCCCAATCTTCCTGCAAGGCAGGAGATTGTCTTTTCTGTAGGGGGATTCTGCCCTAAGATGGTCTGCCCTCCCAGGTTTAGGAGCACCGTCTGCCCGAATCACTAGAGGTGACTAACACTGACATGCACACAACGATATGAGGCATGACTAACACTGACACACACCAAAATATGAGATATGACTAACACAGGCACACACACACTAAGATATGAGATATGACAAGCACAGACACTCTAAAATATGAGATATGACTAACACAGATACACACACTAAGATATGAGATACGACTAAACACAATCATGCACACACAAAGATAAAGATAGGAGATATGACTAACATATACATGCGCACACAAATATATGTGATATGACTAAACACAAACACACAAAGAAATGAGAAATGACTGACATAGACAAGCACACACAAAGGTATGAGATGTGACTAACATAGACATGCTCACAAAGATATGAGATATGACTGACACAGATATGCACGCACAAAGATATGATACATGACTAAGACAGATACACACCAAGATATGAGCCATGGCCAGCACACACGCACAAGCGAAGATATGAGCCATGGCTAGCACAGAAACATACCAAGATATGAGTCATGGCTAGAACAGAAACACATTAAGATGTGAGCCATGGCTTCGCCGAAACACACCAAGATATGAACCATGACTAGCACAGAAACACATCAAGATATGAGCCATGGCCAGCACAGACACACACCAAGATATGAACCCTGGTCAGCACAGTCACCCACCAAGATATGAGCCATGGCTAGCACGGATATACACTAAGATATGAACCATGGCCAGCACAGACACACACCAAGATATGAACCATGACCAGCACACACACACACACCAAGATATGAGCCATGGCCAGCACATACACCCCCCAAGATATCAGCTTTGGCCAGCACATACATCCACCAAGATATGAGCTACGACTAACATATACATTTGGTAACTTCCACTAAAGTTTGTCTGAGGTTCTTGCTAAAGTTTCTACTGACGACCACGAAGATCCAAAACTTGCAGGCATGTTGGGCGTGGCCGACGTGCAGGAAGATCAGCCGGATAAGGCCTTCAGAGAATGTCAATTTCATGTCCCCTGAATCTTGGGTCCGCTTCTGATAGTACAGTCTGGCCACGTGGCTGGGTGCGTTCATGATGATGCGAGACAGAGACAACGCAAAGAGCAGCCTAGCCACACGAACCTGGGCGCTAGCTCGCACTGAGCTCCACCTAGGATCGTTGATCGGTTTCAGCTCGGAAACTTCCAGCATCGGCAGGCCACTGAGCTTCTTCCACCGGGACTTGTGTATGATGGACAGAACGATCGTGAAGAGCATGACAGTAATGGCGATCAGCGGTAGTAGCAACGTTACTACCAAGTCAAAGTAGGTTATTATGTGCAAGAACATCAGCCTTGGACTTGGCAAACATTTCTCAAGACCTATCTCATTTGGCGTTACCTCAGCAGCAACAGCAGTGGCTGTTATTCGCTATTATCAAGGTTATTTACTAATTTGGTTCATTCAGACAGCGTCCGTTTAGTCTGCGATGCAGGGCGATGGCATTTGTTCAGATAAAAATTGATATGAGAAAATGTACACATAAATAAATGCGTTTAAGACTCACGACAATTAAAGAAAGAGAGCAGATTCTGAAACCGGAGAATATCTGCCTGTATGGCGAGGAACACCTAAGCAAGCAGCTGCCGCTTTGAAAAAGAGGAAAAGGTGATATTCGTGTAAAATGTAGCCCCTCGGGGCTCTGCAAGAGACATAAAGCTGGTGCAGCAAACAATCATACAGCTGGCGCAGCAGACAATCATTCAGCTGGAGCAGCATGCAAACAATCAAACAGACAGACAAACAGTCAAGCAAGCAAACAATCAATCAAACAGACACTCAAACAAACAATCAAATAGACAATCAAACAGAAAATTAAACAAACAATCAAATAGACAATCAAACAGACAATCAAACAAACAATCAAGTAGACCATCAAATAGACAATCAAACAGACAATCAAACAATCAAACAAACAATCAATCAAACAATCAAACAATCAAATAGACTATCAAATAGTCAATCAAACAATCAAACAAACAATCAAGCAAACAATAAAACAAACAATAAAACAAACAATCAAGCAAACAATCAAACAAACAATCAAGCAAACAATCAAACAATCAAGCAAACAATCAAACAAACAATCAAACAAACAATCAAACAAACAATCAAGCAAACAATCAAACAAACAATAAAGCAAACAATCAAACAAACAATCAAGCAAACAATAAAACAAACAATCAAACAAACAATCAAACAAACAATCAAACAGACAATCAAACAAACAATCAAACAAACAATAAAGCAAACAATCAAACAAACAATCAAGCAAACAATCAAGCAAACAATCAAGCAAACAATCAAACAAACAATCAAGCAAACAATCAAACAAACAATCAAACAAACAATCAAGCAAACAATCAAACAAACAATCAAACAAACAATCAAACAAGCAATCAAGCAAACAATCAAGCAAACAATCAAAGAAACAATCAAGCAAACAATCAAACAAACAATCAAACAAACAATCAAACAAACAATCAAACAAAGAATCAAACAAACAATCAAACAAACAATCAAACAAACAATTAAACAAACAAACCAAAGGTATAAGTGAAAGTAACAGAGAAAAGATTAAGCAGAAGATTCCACAATGACAATAGGCTATTACTGACAGTAGATATTCCAATAGAAATAACTAAACACGTTCCAAACAGCAAAGATAGAGTCCTCGAAAATAGAGGACTAGACAGAACGGTCGTAGACGTGATGATAGGAGCCCTAGAACAGCAAATTATTTGACCATATTCCTCTACGATAGAAGGCAAACGAAAAAGAAATTAGCAACAGAAAAATGAATTCATCTAGAAGAACTAATTTGTTAACTGCAGATTTTCTTATTTTACGCCTCTGTCTAGAAGACAGGAACACGAAAAGCGCAACAGAAAAAAAAAAACAACAAACTCCTAGTCGGACACTCAATGCACAATTTTGTTTCTTACCGTTTCCGCCGTCAACAGATCTGGTAACCATAGCAACCAGTAGAATAAAACTTGCGCAGGCAGTGATGTTAATGACGTCACGGACACAAAGTGATGTCATGTGTGGCAAAGTTGTCCTCTGCGGTCAGAGTCCGGAGAAGACTGTATTTGCTCTCCCACTGCAAATCAGGAAAGTACCAAACGTTATCAATGGGAGAGATGATTGTTTCTACAATGTCCTGTAGCAGAGGACATTTGTACTTCACTTTTATCTCATTCACGAGAATTTTGTAATTAAGAATTACTATCATGCTATGTACCTCATTTATTTAATGGGTGCCGTCTCCGCTCTAGTCAACGCTATGTAACTGATTTGCTTATTTTACAAGTTATTTTCTATTGAATACACGTACTGCATAAGAACAATTAGAATGCAATGAAAGGAGAGGTGTAATAATTAATCAATTTTGAACCAACATACTAGTCTAGAAAACATGTTGGTAAAGAACATATATATATATATATATATATATATATATATATATATATATATATATATATATGGCCGTATAAGTCAGTAGTTTGGTAAAATATCAATGTATATGCTGGGTGCTGTTTTGCTGAACAGCTTCTCTTGTGGCTGAATTGCAAATTTTGGATAGACAGATACGACTGCAGAATAAACAAAAGGTATTCGTGGTGCCTGGCCTCCTTTTCTTTCTCCAGCGTTTTTTTTATTTTCTCTCTCTCTCTCTCTCTCTCTCACTCTCTCTGCGATCAGGACTCAATCAGAGTAGGATTCCAGACCCCCACATGAAGTCAGCTATCAGGTTAAGTGTGTTGATCGTCCACACAGACAGAACAACACATTTAGAGTCTGCCAGATCCACTCTGATTGAACACCCGTTAAAACGTTGCACTGTGTTCTGCGCCAGTGGCCCAGTGCATCCGATTTCAGCCAGCATTTTATTCGGGTTTGCTTTCCTTAGCCTTTGATTGTCCCCAATCTTCCTGCAAGGCAGCAGATTGTCTTTTCTGTAGGGGGATTTTCAATTTGATATCAACCGTCCCTCGAATGTTGCTGTGCCGTTTTTCATGTTTGTTCTCCATGAGCTACGATCTGCAGCCTGATTCTCCCAGCTTCTTTCACTGATAGAGAATTAATTTTAAAAAGCCCTACAAACATCCTTAAATCTCAGCACTGGTCTGCCCTTTGGTCTCTTTCCGTACCAAAATTCGCCATCCAGTATTTGTTTAGGAATACGAAATTTTGCCATTCTTCTTACATGGCCCAGCCACCTTAGTTTCCGACTCCTAAGTGTTTGATGAATGGGAAGACATTAGAGTTAGTTACTTTGTTCTGCCATTTGATGCTCACAATCTTTCGAAGGCAACGTACATGAAAGCTGTTTAACCTTTTCTCCTGCCCTGCATAGGTAGTCCAAGTTTACGATCCGTATAGAAGTGTGCTAAGCACACAACTTTGGTAAATTTGAATCTTAGTCCTGAGTGTTAGTTTGGTGTAGGCCCATGCGCTATCTTTAAGTTTACCAAATGTGGAGTCTGCCTTTCCGATTAGGGAATTTATTAAAGAACATAACGACAAGAAAAATAACCTATTAAGGTCATGTCAGACGACATTGCGATCTCAAAAAGATCATTATCGGGGAGGGAGGGTATGGTATCAGGCAAACAAGAGACAAATAGAGAGAGGGGGATAGAGAGAGAGAGAGAGAGAGAGAGAGAGAGAGAGAGGAAAACGAAAAAGATGAGTGCAAGATATTAAAGACTAAATGGACATGACTGCAGCATACGCTGGTCATCTAACACAAGGTAGGGACTTCAGAGTAGCTGTTATGGGAGCCAACAAAGCTAAACTAGATGATGATAACATCATGAAACTATCATCCTTAGCCTCGTTCAAACAGCACTAATAAAAGCTTTACTATTTCTTCAGTTCTCTGTCATTTTATTTTTACAGTATGGCAAGTTGATCCTTTAGCAACGTCTTCTTCTTCTCCTTCTTCTTCTTCTTCTTCTCCATGTAATGACATCTGCAGGTATATATGAGTTCCCTTGTTGTTCCGTACAATGTGTTCCATTTATTAAGTCTTTGAGAAAGTAGATTTGTTCTGTTTATTGGTAAACGCTGGACAGTCAAAACAGGTGATGTTCTGCTGTTTCACGTAAGTGTCCACAGAGAGGACATGCTGGAGTTTTGGTTTCGTTACATTCTGTTGATGTAGTTGTTTCAGTGGTACATGACCAATTCTGAATCTGAAGTTGGTGGTTTGGTCTAATTTTTGTTAGGTTGTTAATGTATAGTGTGAGTTTGGCTTTGTCATGTTTTTTTCCAATTTTTTACTCTTCTCTACTGTTCGAGTTTATGATTTGTTTAGCTGTTTCTGATAAGGTGGAGGCTATGGCTGCCCGTATCCTCTATTGGCTCATGTATTTAGATTATCGTTTTCTGGTGTTCTGGATTGTTCTGAGATCTATTGCAACATTAAACTTATGTTGCCTGTATTGGTTTGGTTCTTTGGTTATGGAAGGCCCCGGTATCACTGCAAACGAATTAAAATCCATAGTTGCTCAACCACTCGTGCCAGTGGAATCGTCCGAATTACTCTCTCATCACCCAAACAAAGAAAGGTAGCTGTAGTCCCCATCATAGCAGTTCCAGCACACGCCAAAAGACATAAGGCGAAACCGCACAGAAAGTGAAAACAGCCAACTGTTCCCTGTCAAACGATATCATCACTCATCGTAAACAATCTGCCTGTATAATAAGGCTATCTATGTCTATGGCGAACTGTGTGAGTTCTGGATTTGTACTATTCCATTTATTTTTAACTTCGGTCTCAGTTTTTCCATTTGCTGCCGCAATACTTTTCAAATTTGTTTATTCTTTGATTTCTTTCAGCTCATTGCTCTTATTGATTATCTGTGATATTTTATATCTTTTGGTATATGGCCATAACATCCTACACTCCGGCAGTAATGATAATCATATTTGATTTCTTGCAGCCTCTATTCAGTTTGGGAAGACATAGTTGGGACTCGTTTTGTGAATTTCGTATCATAGCCTAGCCGCCAGTAATGAGGATTTTGCTCAGGACAACATATTTTTAATTGGTAAAAATTCCTTCTTTATGTTTTCTTCTAACTATCATCATCATAATCATCATCATCATCATCATCATCATCATCATAAAACACCGTGCCTGCCGATATTTGCGATCAAATCTCTTCACATTTTGAGCTACTAAAGTTGCGCATCAATACTTTTGTTAACCTCTTACAAGACTAGTCTCTTAAACTACCTGCAATCTTGTTCTGTTTCTTAAACGTCTTCTCCCATCAATGTGTCCAGTTGTTACAACATATACCAGCTGTTCCCTTTTCTACTGTAACTGTGGTTTATGTTACTGAACGGAGGCTACCGATATCGACATCAATGTGTCCAGTTGTTACAACATATACCAGCTGTTCCCTTTTCTACTGTAACTGTGGTTTATGTTACTGAACGGAGGCTACCGATATCGACATCAATGTCTACTGAAGGTATCCAAATCACAATCTTGGGAAATGAAAACAAACTCAATTAAGATTCTAACTATTTGCCTTTTGTTACATATTTTGGGGCTGATTAATTTCTCTAGGCTATTGCTACCTTTAGGGAGTCGCGGTAGCTCACAAAGGACAAGAGGTAGGGTTCGATCTCAACCGGCGGCTTCTGGGTTCACCCAGCCTTAAATGGGTACTGGATTTTTTTCTTGGAAAGTAAAGCGGCGCGGGCGTAACACAGACCACATTACCCCAAAAATCATGTGTCGAAGGTCTGTAAAATTTATGGTCACTAACACCATATTCCCTACACGCCACTTGGCGTGACGGAGGCTCTTTTAATTGTTTTACTTATTGCTACCTTTATGTTTAGATTACATTAACAGTAAAGAGGGATCGTTTGAAAAAAAAAAGAAAGATTAATTACAAAATACAGAAAATCGTAGAGGCACTTTCATAATGCACGGAAAGTTAAAGAAAGCCGCAATAAAATAACTGCAGGTAGATTTCCTCATCTATAAGACATGATTATACAGACCTACGTTTCGACGGTAAACAGTGTTCAACGGTTAACAAACACAAATGAAGTCTACTGCGTGTAAGAAAAATCCTTATAAAAAGTAAAAAAATGAAACCATGCATGGCCATTGTCACGTTTTGAAAGGAATTTCTAATAATAATATCGACTTCCGGAACAAATCTGTTTTTTAACAATTTTGATTCCACTTCCAAGAAGTTCGATTTCATAAAGTTTGAGAAGCGAGATTTCATTGTGACGTCAGCAGGAGAACGAGTTGTTAAACTTCAAAGTACCAGGCCATAGAAATTGGAGACGACGGGTCAGTTTTCTTCCTTAGTGCTAATAAGAGATCGGTGTAAAAAAATTATGATTATTTACTGCTCAATAATCCTGAGTATTTCAGATACCGCGCATTAAGACCAGACGATTTGTAGCAGACATTTTGACGCCATTCTTAATTATCTAAATTTATGGTATAATGTATGTCACCTCTTGTAGAAATGTCTGAAACTTTTAGGAGTACGTTTTAGAAATTTATAAATATCTGAAACATGTAGGAGTTTGTTTTAGTAATTTTGAAATGTTTGAAAATTTTGGGAGTTGGTTTTAGTAATATAGAAATGTATGAAAATCCTGGGAGTTCGCTTTAGTAATCTAGAAATGTCAGAAACTTCTAGGAGTTTGTTTTAGTAATTTAGAAATGTCTGAAACTTCTAGGAGTTTGTTTTAGTAATTTAGAAATGTCTGAAACTTCTAGGAGTTTGTTTTAGTAATTTAGAAACGTCTGAAACTTCTAGGAGTTTGTTTTAGTAATTTAGAAATGTCTGAAACTTCTAAGAGTTTGTTTTAGTAATTTAGAAATGTCTGAAGTTCGTTTTAGTAATCTAGAAATGTCTGAAACTTCTAGGAGTTTGTTTTAGTAATTTAGAAATGTCTGAAACTTCTAGGAGTTTGTTTTAGTAATTTAGAAACGTCTGAAACTTCTAGGAGTTTGTTTTAGTAATTTAGAAATGTCTGAAACTTCTAAGAGTTTGTTTTAGTAATTTAGAAATGTTTGAAAATTTTGGGAGTTGATTTTAGTAATCTAGAAATGTTTGAAACTTCTAGGAGTTTGTTTTAGTAATTTAGAAATGTCTGAAACTTCTAGGAGTTTGTTTTAGTAATTTAGAAATGTCTGAAACTTCTAGGAGTTTGTTTTAGTAATTTATAAATGTCTGAAACTTCTAAGAGTTTGTTTTAGTAATTTAGAAATGTCTGAAGTTCGTTTTAGTAATCTAGAAATATCAGAAACTTCTAGGAGTTTGTTTTAGTAATTTAGAAATGTCTGAAACTTCTAGGAGTTTGTTTTAGTAATTTAGAAATGTCTGAAACTTCTAGGAGTTTGTTTTAGTAATTTAGAAATGTCTGAAACTTCTAGGAGTTTGTTTTAGTAATTTAGAAATGTCTGAAACTTCTAGGAGTTTGTTTTAGTAATTTATAAATGTCTGAAACTTCTAGGAGTTTGTTTTAGTAATTTAGAAATGTCTGAAACTTCTAGGAGTTTGTTTTAGTAATTTAGAAATGTCTGAAGCTTCAAGGACATTGTTTTAGTAATTTAGAAATGTCTGAAACTTCTAGGAGTTTGTTTAATAATTTAGAAATGTTTGAAAATTTTGGGAATCTGATTTTAGTAATCTAGAAATGAATGAAACTTCTAGGAGTTTGTTTTAGTAATTTAGAAATGTCTGAAACTTCTAGGAGTTTGTTTTAGTAATTTAGAAATGTCTTAAACTTCTAGGAGTTTGTTTTAGTAATTTAGAAATGTCTGAAACTTCTAGGAGTTTGTTTTAGTAATTTAGAAATGTCGGAAGTTCGTTTTAGTCATTGAGAAATATTTGAAGCTTCTGTAATTTATTTTGAGTGTCTAGAAATGTTTAAGTCTTTTAGAAGTTTATTTTAAGCTATGTGTACATGTTTCAGTCTTTTAGAAGTTTAATTTAAGTTATGTAAAGATCTTTGAGTCTTTAAGAAGGTTAATCTAAGTTATATAGAGAGTTTGAGTCTCTGAGCATTTTAGTAATTTGTTTCACGTTACGGTTGTATAGAGAGGCTTGAGCGTTCTAGTAATTAATTGAAAGTTATGATGAGATGTTTGAGGCTTGCAGTAGTTTGTTTCAACTTATGTAGAAATCTGTGAGGTTTGTAATAGTTTTTTCAATAAACCAATAAATGAATCAATCAAATAACCAAACAACTCGCCATGTAGTTAATTAACCAGAAAACAATTACTCAATGAGTAAATGAATCAATCAAATAACTAAACAAACCGCCATGTAGTTAACTAATCAGAAAACAGTTACTCAATGAGTTAATGAATCAATCAAATAACCAAACAACCCGCCATGTAGTTAACTAACCAGAAAACAATTACTCAATGAGTTAATGAATCAATCAAATAACCAAACAATCCGACATATAGTTAACTAACCAGAAAACAGTTACTCAATGAGTTAATGAATCAATCAAATAACCAAACAATCCGACATGTAATTAACTAACCAGAAAACAATTAATCAATGAGTTAATGAATCAATCAAATAACCAAACAATCCGACATGTAGTTAACTAACCAGAAAACAATTACTCAATGAGTTAATGAATCAATCAAATAACCAAACAATCCGACATATAGTTAACTAACCAGAAAACAGTTACTCAATGAGTTAATGAATCAATCAAATAACCAAACAATCCGCCATGTAGTTAACTAACCAGAAAACAATTACTCAATGAGTTAATGAATCAATCAAATAACCAAACAATCCGACATATAGTTAACTAACCAGAAAACAATTACTCAATCAGTTAATGAATCAATCAAATAACCAAACAACCCGCCATATAGTTAACTAACCAGAAAACAATTACTCAATGAGTTAATGAATCATTCAAATAACCAAACAATCCGCCATGTAGTAAACTAACCAGAAAACAATTCATCAATGAGTTAATGAATCAATCAAATAACCAAACAATCCGACATGTAGTTAACTAACCAGAAAACAATTACTCAATGAGTTAATGAATCAATCAAATAACCAAGCTACTAATCAACCAGACAAATAACTAACAAAATTCAAACCAACTACTACAGCTTCGAATGTGTCAGGTATTCCTCTTTTGTTCCTTCATTTCCCTAACACTACCACTTTTTGCCGACCCACCTCATCACAGATCGCTACTTACTGCCAATAGACTACGCCCACACGGACAATCTGTCTATTTTTAGACGAAACCATCTATTTGCCAGTGGCCTTGTGACACCCATTTGTCAAGGTCATGTACAAAACACTAAACAACAAGGGACATAATCGATGACTTAGTCATGTCACTAGATTTCCGAGCGATATTTAGGGAAAGCAATAACCCGGGGAAGTGTCAAGACTGAACTAAAGATCTAGACTGCGAACTAATGAATGATCTAGACAGACCTTGGTAATGGCGTTGAAATATAGACTTTATCCTATTTGGAAAATGACCGGAATTACGAATGGGGAGACTGACCAAATAAAGATTGGATGCAGTTTTTATTTTTGTATTAAATTTTTTCTCCAAAACTAGCAACATTTGATAGTAAAAGAAATAGAAGAAATCCCCCACCCCCTGACACAATTGGGATACAGCGTAAATGATCATTGTTTTTAAATAAGCATCCATACGTCTTCTTCTTTCCTTCCTCATTTGCCTTTCAGCGTCGAGGGGTGATCCACACGTTATTTTACGTAATGTGAGAAATATTACGTCAAAGCTGGACAATACATTTCAAATGAACTAATAGGGACGGGGGGAGCCGCGATAGCTCTGTAGTTAGTGAACTGGACTGGACTACAAAGGACAAGAGGTAGGGTTCAATCCTGATCGACGGCTTCCGGGTTCACCCAACCTTAAATGTGTACCGGATTTTTTTCTGGGAAAGTAAAGCGTCACGGACGTAATGCCGACCACATTACCCCAAAAATTGTGTACCGAAGGTCTGTAAAGATTATGGTAGCTAGTACCATATTCCCTATACGCCACTTGGAATGATGGGGGCTCTTTACTTTTACTTTAAATAAGGGACTGATTACCACAGGAGAACCACCTGGTCAGCTACGATGAAGTCAAATCCATCATCAAAGGCCAGTTTAATGAAAAATGGAAACGAGAACACCCAAAGTATGACAAGAGGGATGGATGCCTCCAACTATTAAGGAGTGATCAAGTCATCATACTTCGCCTCCGTACTGGCCACAACAAAATGAGAAACCACATGTTCACCACACTCAAATTGGTACTACCAGCCAATGCCACTGCACACTGGACAGCATGACAACAAAATATGTTCTACAGGATTGCCCCCAGTACACAGACCTAAGAAGGACAATGTGGTCCACACCCACCTCCCTCGAAGAGAAACTATACGGGGCAACCAAATCACTTAAACAGACAGCTGCCTTCATGAGAGAGTCCGGAATCCTATCTTGAAAGAGTCATGATCGCAGAAGAAGAAGAAATAAAGGACGAATCTAAATAAGAAAACATGTCAAACTTTACAAGAAGAAAGCGTTGGAAATAAACCGATCATGTACAGATAATGAACGAAGAAAGACGTCCCCATCAGGGGTTCATGTGAAAACCCTTCGGCACAAGAAAACAAGACAGATTAAAAGAAACACAAAAGCAGAACAATTACTAGCAAAGACACAGCCATGGGACTAAGAAGCAATCGAGACCTACAAGAACTAGCATGAAATCATCAATGATGGAGAACGTGCAGTGCCTTCACGGTAGTTAGATCGCATGAGTCAGGTAAACTCTGATTCCCTCATAGCATATGTAAATGACGATAAAATTAAAATTATCCTGTCGTTTATGTATTAACATTTATGTGGATGTTGTCATTGTATGATTTCTAACCACAGAGGTTTAACTACAATGTCCAGGACCGAGCGAACGAACGGTGGATTCCCAGTGCCTTAAGCAATTGTTAAAATGTTCAACGATAGGAGACGCAGAGTTCTCACTCATGTACAGCGGCAGTGGAGATCAAATGGATGTCTGAGAGAGAACCTGTGTATGCCAGAAAAGCTTTGTTTTGCTTGCAGACTAAGTAATAGGAGTGATTTACAGATGTTGTCAAGACTCATCAAGAAGTGAAGATTAGTCACAAAATTGTTACTAATCCTCAATAATTACTAATCCTCAATAATTACTAATCCTCAATAATTACAGAAGTAGTGGTTAGCTCCAGGACAGACCAGTTGTTCAGCCAAGTCATTTTTATACTTTTATAGATATATTATTTACTTTTTTTCTATTTACGTTTCACTCTTTAGTTTCGAGCTCCGCCTCATTTTCTAATCTTATGATTTTATATTTCTTTACAACCATCCTACCTCCCCTCATGTAGCACATATATCTCTCTTTTCTTATCTTGCCATCTGACTTCTGCTCTCTCTGTCCACCTCTCCCTATACTTGATCATCCAACATGTAGTTATAGATAATTGTGCTTCACCGTTTGTTGTAGTTGTCCTTGTATTCTGAAGAAGACCATAGGCCGAAACGTCAGTATTGTGTTGTTTTCCTTCCTTGTAAATCTGTCATCATACCTTGGAGTGTTTATCACACCCTTCTACTGGCTCCTAGCTACCAGCTTTACCGCAGCAGTGCAATTATTTGTCTGTTCCCTTCTGACGAATAGTAGATTGACCATAGTCAGGATTTCCAGAGTTCTCAGCCAAATGGGAGTGGCTTACATCGCAACAAAACCAGGAAACCTGCCACTTTTGGGATCAATTCTCGGACATTTCGGACGCACTTGAGAAGATGTAAAGTCAGACTAATTTTAGGAAATTGCCTCGGGGCAGAGGAGTTAGGAGTGAGTTAGTTAGAGAGTTATGGACAATTACTCTCTTGGAGGTGGAGAAATAGATACCTGAAAGATGTAGTAGACGAGTTTAGGAACCTGCCCCAAGGCAGAGAGTTAAAAGAGTGAGTGAGTTAAATAGTTCGACAGTTCTCGAAGGTCTTGGAAGAGGTAGGAATTAGATGGCTAAGAAGTTTTTAGAAGTTGTCATCAGGGCTGTGGGAATCTTAGAAATAGAAATAGAAGTCCCTACAAAGATATTGAAAACTGCTAGAACCAAAATTTCGATAAGAGAGGGAGTATCTTGGTCTACGCCCTATGGGCCGGCTACGACTCGAAAGGTAGACAGATAGATAGATAGATAGATAGATAGATAGATAGATAGATAGATAGATAGATAGATAGATAGATAGATAGATAGATAGATAGATAGATAGATAGATAGATAGATAGATAGATAGATAGATAGATAGATAGATAGATAGATAGATAGATAGATAGATAGATAGATAGATAGATAGATAGATAGATATAAATATTCTGAAGAATTAGAGTTATTATATAATATGATATGATATTATGTTATGTTATGTTATGTTATTTCCCGTCACGCCAAGTGGCGTATAGGGAAATATGGTGTTAGTGACCCTATATTTTACAGACCTTCAGCACATGATTTTTTATGGTAATGTGGTCAGTATTACGCCCGTGCTGTTTTACTTTCCCAGAAAAAAATCCGGTACCCATTTAAGGCTGGGTGAACACGGAAGCCGTCGGTTGGAATCGAACCCTACCCCTTGTCCGTGGTAGTCCAGTTCACTAACCACTGAGCTATCGCGGCTCCCTATGTTATGTTATAATATATTATATTACATGACATCACATGACATGACATTGCATTACTTTAAATTACGTTATATTGTATTCATCTCATAACTTCAGTCCCTTAGACTGTAACGAAGAAACATCATTATCAAGTAACGGGCCTGCTGGCGTAGGTGATCATGTCTCTCCACAACTTTCGATCTCGACAGTTATTTATCATTTCTGTTTTTGACCTTCTGCCAAGCCATTCTCTTAAGCTGTTTGGTATATTTTTTCTTTGCTTCTCTCTATCTCTTCATCCCTCAATTTTCCCAGTTGTTACAATATATTCAAGTTGTTCTCTTCTCATTACATGGCCAAAAAATGATGATTGTTTCTTCCTAATATTGGAAATTAGCTCTTTTTGCTTTGACCCCTTTCAGAACATTTTCATTACTCTTCTTAGCTGTCCGTGGTATTCTCAACATTTTTCTGTAAAACCACATTTCTACAGACTCCAAGGGTTTGTCTTGTCTGTTGTTCTATTGTCCATGATCCACATCCATATGTTAAGACTGTCTCTACATAACATTTACGAACTCTTTTTTTGTTGTTTCTATTGTCAAAACTGGATTGCATAGTATCTTCCTCATTTTTTGGAAAGCTGCTTTTGGTTGAGCCATTCTGCATCTCACCTCTTTTGTACATTGTGGCGATTCATGATTGTACAAAGAAGTTACGATGGTGATTTTCTGTTACCTTTCGTCGGTTTGTTTATGGTTGGCTCCGCTAGCCTTTGGCTCAAAAGTCTCACCCACAAGACAGTGGGGTTGTTTTACTTCAGGGTACCCTTCCTTAGCCTTTTACTCTCCCGAGCGTACCTGCAAGGTAGCAGAGCAGCCATAGGTTGTATTGTTTGCTGTATACAGTAGCAGGTAAAATTACCCGACCGTACATAATTGTATGCTACTATATACACACCACGAAGCATAAAGAAACTGCCACAGAACAAACGAAAATATCCTCGGCGCGACGCCCTTGTCAAAGCATGAGAACGCCACAAGGAACCGATGTGGACACACTATAGAAGACACTGACGTAAACGTTCAACTTAAAGTTGTTGCACATTTCAGGAAGGGCTAATCATTTGACCTCGTCTAAGCGGAGGTTAAAGGTTATCGAATATATTTAAAAATTGTAGATCGCAAACGCGTGGATTCGACAAAAGTACTTTAAAATTTGAGGTAAACATTGAAAAATATACTATAGCTTGTTTCATAACTCGTGCCCAACTTTTAAAATCGATAGCTTTTTAACCGCTTGTTGTAAGTTGTTCAAAATTTGCATGTAAAGTTATAATGATTAGAACCCAACAGGGAATTAATTTCATTAAAAAAAACATTTGGTTATTATTGTTGCTTATTTGATTTATATAAATTTATAACGACCCATTGATGTAGTCAAAACTTAATGTTTACAGTATTTTAAGTTAAAAATAGCGAGTAAAAATCCATACACGATAAAATTGACGCGTTTGCACGCTTTCACGTGGTTTTTTGACACAAATAGACACTTTTAAAAAACACGACAAATTGTGTGTTCCATTTCCGTTCATTCATAGGTGCAGACGTGGAACGATAACATTTATCATGAGTCTTAAAATGAAATTCTGCAGTTTACAAAACATCGCAATAAAAATGTATGACTATTTTTGCAAAGAGGCCAAACGAGGAAGATTATTTCATTCTTTAGAAAACCCTGAGAATAGGACAAGACACATTTTGGATTTATCTAAACGGTCATTTAATCGCTGGATGCAAGCACGTGACCGTCAATGTTCAAAATATACAAAATCACAAGTAAGAGCAAAAATGTTGGATAATTTCGACAGTGAACTTATTAGAAGTGAAATTCGCAAAATGTTGGGTATGAATGAAACTGTTACAATAAGAAAATTAAAAGTTTCGCTGAAAAAGAACAACAGTATTGAAATATCAAAGTCTACATTATGGAGGAATGTGAGAGCTGCAGGCTTTACATTCAGAAAGTATTCCAATGGACGAAACATCATCTGTGAGAAGCCACATATAGTAGTCATGAGAAGCAAGTACTTACGGAAAGTAAAAGAGGTGCGCAAGCAAGGTTATGATATTGTGTGCTTGGATGAAACATGGATCAATGCTCACCACACTAACCAAAGGGAATGGCAGTCATCAGATGGAAAGATTAAGAGATTAATACCTAGCAGCAAAGGACAGCGCTTGATAATTGCTCATGCAGGTAGTCGACAACATGGACTAATACAGAATGCAGAGCTTATTTTTCTTTCAAAATCCATAGACAATCGGGATTATCACTCTGAGATGAATGGTCACATATTTAGACATTGGATTGAAAATTCTGTTCTCCCATCACTAGATCGACCATCTTGCCTAATAATGGACAATGCAGCATACCACAACATTGTTGCACTTGAAGATAAAGTCCCGACGTCATCCAGTACAAAAGATGTTATTAAGATATGGCTCACAAAGGAGCACATACAATTTAATAACATGTACTTAAAACCTGAATTACTATCTCTAGTAAAGCAGAAACAAAGGACAAAGATTTTTCAAATAGATAAGATTATCCAAGAGCACGGTCATATAAGTTTGAGGCTGCCACCTTACCTTGCTCATTTAAATCCAATAGAACTAATCTGGGCAAAATTAAAAGGACAAGTGGCAGATGAAAATACAACATTCAAAATATGCGATGAAAAGACTCTTGCTAATCTCGCTTTATTAAATATAGACAAAGATTATTGGGCTAAATGTGAAGACCACGTCTTAAAACAGGAAAAGGAATATTGGAAAAATGATGGTTTGTGGAATGTTCAACCCCAAACAGTTATTAATCTTTTAGACTCGTCTGATTCAGAATGAAAGTATATAGCCCCCACAATGTTGGCCCCTATATTACCTTAAATTAGTTCAACAAACGGTCCTTTTCAGGACCACACAACTATGAAAATTGGACATACAGGTATACCTTGATATTATCGTCCGTCCTCGAACTGAGAAGACAATAATTCTCCTTGTATTTCTCCATCACGGCCACGCCTTTACCTAGTGAAAATTAATCATAGACCAGCAACTACGGTAATTTCTATTATTTAGGGGTTCACAATTTATAATTTTGACAAACATCAAAGAAATTCGCCGCTTTAAGAAAACTGCAGCTGCAAGATATTTGTTAAATATACATTTAAAGGGTCTTTTGCATTTTAATAACATTTGGAAAATTTCAGCAGTTTTTAACAAACGGTTATTGAGCAATAGCGTTTTGAAGTTGGGCACGTGATTTGAAACGAGCATAGCATCAAAACAAATAAGACCAGGGCTAAAACTAAGGACAGCAAAACGTTACATCTTCTGAATATTCCTGTCTGGTGCAGAAATATGGATATTATACAAGAAAACAGAACAGAAAATTGAAGCCTTTGAAATGTGGATTTATAGAAGAATAGGTAGAATTGGATGGAAAGAAAAGAAAACAAACAGTGAAGTTTTAAAACAACTAAACATTAAAAGAGAACTACTAAACACAATTAGAACAAGACAAATGAAATTTTTGGGGCCTGTTGTAAGACACACCAGCCTAATAAAAGTAATATTGGAAGGGAAAATACAAGGTAAAAGAGGCAGAAGCAGACCAAGATTAACATGGACGAGCAACATCAACAGATGGACAAGTCAACTTATGACAATCTGCACCATCAAAGCAAGAGACAGAGTGGAATGGTGCTCCATGGTAGCCAACCATCGATGCGGAGACGGCACTTAATGATGATGATGATGAAACATTTTGCCTTAACGCGCCATGGACTCCTAAAACAAGTAAACTGATTCATCATCATTAGGTGCCATGTCTACCGTCGTAATCGAACAAGTGCCTCAACATTCTCTGTCCTGTCATCATATTACCTTATCAATCCGTGGTTGATTGTATCCATGGTTTACAGTTCATCATCATCATCATCATTGAGCGCCATCTCCGCAACGAAGGTTGGCTACCAAGGAGCGCCATTCTGCTCTGTCTCTTACTTTGATGGTGCAGGTTGTCATAGGTTGGCTTGTCCATCTTTTGATGTTACTCGTTCATGTTAGTCTTGGTCTACCTCTGCCTCCTTCATCTTGTATTTTCCCCTTCCAAGATTACTTTTAGTAGGCTGTTGTGTCTTTTAACATGGCCCAAAAAATCGCATTTGTCTTGTTTGAATGGTATTTAGTTGTTTTCTTTTCATTTTAGTTGTTTTAAGACTTCATCTGTTTTTTTCTGTTCTTTCCATCCAATTCTACATATTCTTCTATATATATCCACATTTCAAAGGCTTCCATTTCCTGTTCGTTTTATTTAGTCTAATGTACATGTTTCTGCACCATATAGAAATGTTGAGAAGATTACAGTTAAACGATCGTATTTTCTATCGTTACCTTCCTTTATTTCTCTTTTCCTCCGCGTCTGTTACAAGTTCTCCTTTTTTTCCAAGGTACAACCAAAGAAAGTAGACAACTCTTATCTAACATGGTTCTACCGTTGATTTTGTTCAATGACTTATTCAAAACGCTTTCATTATTTCATTTATCTGTCCATGCTTTCATTGTCACTACTTTCAACAATCTTCTATTAAACCACATTTTTTTCGCCTATAATATTCTTGTCTTGTTGCTCACGGCACATCGAGCGAGGCACATTCGTTTTCTGACCTGGTTACAGCAAGCACAGCAGAGTAGTTTCTATTCATTCTGTTTTAATATTACTTTCTTTTTCAGATATTTCATTACTAGTTAGATATGTAGTATTTATTTTGCTTACATATATATAACTACTTACATATATGTGTACATGTTGTTTATTGTTGCTGCCGAAGGTCTTTTGAACCGCAACGTCGTTTGATTTTGTTGTTGTCCGTTACCAACGCTGTAACAATAACACATGTTCTCTTTCTTTCCTTTTCATCTTCATCATCAGCTTTACAGCAGCTTTGCATTTACATGCGTTTCAATGCCTTGACCCGCCCACAAACCCCTTTTACTTCTACATAACAGATCAGACTCTATGTAACGCGAAACCATTTACAAATCTTTAGTACCGAAGACAAATTAATGTTCGATCGACACAAAAAAAAAAACAAAAAAAAAACACCAACGGATAAACAATGGAGCAACGACTAAGAGAAAATTAAAAAAATAACAATTGCCTCTTACCAACGTTATAATGCCTTCTTGTGGAAAATAACCCATTGGAATAGCTTAATTAAGGTACATAAACAAAAAGTACACGTTTCCTCCACGCCTTGCTAGGCATATGTGGAATATGTATTATTCTATGACCACGGCACATTCTTGGGGAACCGCGATAGCTCAGTGGTTAGTGAACTGGGCTACAATGGACAAGAGGTAGGGTTCTGGAAAAGTAAAGCGGCACGGACGTAATATCAACCACATTACCCCAAAAATCATGTGCCGAAGATCTGAAAAAAATGTATGGTCACTAACACCATATTCCCTATACGCCACTTGGCGTGACGGGAATACTTTACTTTACTTTATGGCATATTTTTCGCGATAGTTCAGTGGTTAGTGAACTGGACTACAAAGGACTAGAGGGTTCGATCCTTACCGACGGGTTTCAGGTTCACCCAGCCTTAAATGGTTACCGGATTTTTTCTGGGAAAATAAAACGGCACGGCGTAATACTGACCACATTACCACAAAAATCATGTGCCGAAGGTCTGTAAAAATTATGATCACTAATGCCATATTCCCTATACGCCACGCGACGTGACGGGGCTCTTTACTTTACCTTTTTACTTTACGGCACATTTTTGGGTGATGTGGTCGATATCAGGTAAGGCCGTCTTTACTTCCCTACAAATCTCTGGCACCAATTTTTAAAGGCTGGGTGAACCCAGGAGCATTGTCGATCAGAAAAAAAATGCGCGACTTCTGGGAATCGAACTTGGACCCTTCTGATTAGGAAATGAGCACACTAACCACTCAGCCACCGAGGCTCCCAGTAATGGCAAATATACCCTTTTATATTCACAGCTGTGATAAAAAAAATCCATTGCGATTATATTTATGTTGGTACCATTATATATTATGTTGATACCGTCATATTTTATGTTGATACCATTATATTTTATGTTGATACCATTATATTTTGATATATACCGTGATCGGAGCTTAGAAATCTTGCTACTTCTATCCCATTTAAACTGTAGCTAATGATATCAAACCTTTTACTATTATTCGCTGCCGAATGATTTTAGATGTGTATGCACATGGACCTGTTTTCGGAAACGTATGTTACTGTGTGCCCCCATTTTCACTGTTGTGCGCGCACACAAACCCCGTGCGCACTAACATTCCTTTTTCTTTTTGAAACATCAGACTTCCGGGTTAACCCAGCCCTTTAATGGATACCGGATTTTTTTGCTGGGAAAGTAAACGGCACGGGCGTAATACCGACCACATTACCCCAAAGATCATGGGCTGAAGGTCTGTAAACGTTATGGTCACTAATACCATATTCCATATATGCCACTTGGCGTGACGGGGGCTCTTTACTTTTTTTTAACACCATATTCCCTATACGGCACTTGGCGTGACGGGGGCTCTTTACTTTTTCTTTTACTTATTAGATTAAAATAGGTTAATATGAAATTAATAAGTTGGTAACTCGACATCGACAATTAATCAACATATTGTGACTTCCGAATGATTAATCAGCCGCTGGGAAGGAAAGTAGTTGTAATTCCCAAATTTTGAAATTTTCTTTTAAGAGCGGAACAAAAAACTGTATTATTAATGTATCACGTATCTTAGGTATGCTGAGAGTAGATATAAGGGTCGCATTTTCAGCGCGATCGTCTTGAGGTTTCCGGGTCAGAGTTTTATTTCACTTTCGACATACAAAAAAATTGAAGGAACATTTTCAACCACAGACTGATTGGTAGATCGACAACCGTTTTTATCCAATAGGCGAACATGTCTAATATGGCATATTGGATAAATAAATCATCGTACGGTCTATTAAGATGATTTATTATATTAGGATGCCTAAGAGCTAAAAAAAAGAGTATGAGAAGATTAGACTCCCCAAAAATGGTGTAAGTTAATTATTAGTTTTATTTTTGCTTCTCTGCCCTTGTCTCAATGTGTGTGTGTGTGCATGCGCGCGCGTGCGTATATGAACATGGGCTGTGACCGATTGTAGTTGCCAATATCGAACCATTGTCTAGTCTCCCCGGATCAAAGATCACTGATTGGAGCCACCATGCCCTGCCATTAGACAGCTTTCCTCATCTATCTGCCAGTAATGACCAATAAATTACTCCTGCAGACGAGAAAATCTCTCCGGTAATTTCTTGCTGCGCACTTTCCCTTGATTCACTACTCCCTCCAGCTCCCCTCCGCTCTTCCCTACTCCACAACAATGTTCATAAACTCACTTTGTCTGTTATCATATTCCCGGGTCAAGGTCAAGCCAAAGGTAAACCTAGAGAATGGGCAACAAGTTAAGCTAAGCAGGGCCGGCGATCTGGGAACACGAGCTTGAATGGAATCATATAGAATGTGGGTCTAACGTTGGAATTCGTCTTGGAGACGTGCTTCAGTAGGAGAGTTCAACAACAACAGGGCAGGTGTCAATGCAATAAAACAAAAAGTCTAGCTAAAGCACGTGTAGTTTCTTTTATTTTTTATTTTTCTTTCTTTCTTTCGTTTTTCTTCCTTTTTTCTTATTTGCTTTCTTTCTTTCTTTCTAATCATCTTTGGTTTTAATCTTCTTTCATGTTTGTAACCGTTCGGAGACACAAAGTTCTGGATCTCGCCCTTCTGGCATCTTCAATCATTGTTAATTGATGTTCATATAGCGTTTCTTTCATGTTATCTGTCCATCTTACTCTGGGTCTGCCTCTTGTTTTTCTGTCCTCTTCTCTATTAATATAGATTTATATGTTAAGAAATCGCGAGGCATTATTTCTAGATGACCAAAGCAGTTTATTTGTTGTTTCTTCATTTAGCTTAGAATTAGTTCAAAGGCTACTTATTCTCTTATAATATCATTTTTTATTCTCTTTGTTTCTCTGGTCACACCAAGAGCTTTTCTCAGGCATGTTATCTCTTTGGTGACAAACTTTTTGTAATGATTAGTCGTAAGTGACCATGTTAGTCATTGGTAGCACAATGTGGGAATGAATATAGTTTGTTAAAGATTTTTTCTTCGCGGTATTAAGTATTACCTTGTGTTGAAGTATCGGGGATACCTGACTCCATATTTGGTTACCATGTGTGTAATTGTCGAATTACGATTGACCATTCTGATTCCATTCTGAATATATCATTCTGTATTTCTTTTAATTTGTTAAAAAAACAGGAAAGGATACAAACGAAGGCTTGCTGTGTGTGGGACAAATGATGTTAATCTCTCTTTTTTTCCTATAACCATCGGTGTATTTATGAGTGTTGTGATAAATATCTTAATCGCCAAGAGTGAATATGAGTTACAGTAAATATTAGACGTTATAGTGAAGGAAAGTAAAAAAGGACTCAGTCATAATAGTAAAAAGCCAGAAGTAATGGCAGCAACAAAGATAAAGACTTCACCGCAATATGCAATAAAGACAAGTGGAACAATATTAAAACAAGTAAATTAATTTAAATATCTGAGAACAATGCTAATCTCAGATGTTACATGTACAACAGAGGTGAAATGCAGAATGGCTCAGGCAAAAGCAACTTTCCAAAAAATGAGGAAGATACTATGCAATCCATTTTTGACAATAGAAACAAAAAAAAAAAAGAGTTCTTAAATGTTATGTAGAGCCAGTCTTAACATATGGATGTGAATCATGGACAATAGGACAACAGACAAGAAAATCACTGGAGTCTGTAGATGTGTAGTTTTACAGAAGAATGTTGAGAATACCAAGGACAGCTTAGAAGATTAATGAAAATGTTCTGAAAGAGGCCAAAGCAAAAAGAGAGCTAATATCCAATGTTAGTAAAAAAAAACCCAATCATAATGTTTTTGGGACATGTTATGAGACGGGAACAGTTGGAATATATTGTAACAACTGAGAAAGTTGAGGGACGAAGAGATAGAGGGAAGCAAAGAGAAAAGATACCAGACAGTTTAAGAGAATGGCTTGGCAGAAGGTAAACACCAGAAATGATAAATAACTGTCGAGATCGAAAGTTGTGGAGAGACATGATCACCTAAGCCAGCAGGCATGGTACTTGATGATGATGATGATCAGTATCAAACCAGTCCGCCTTTTTTTTCAAAATTGAAAATCGTTTGATAATCATTTATGGAGACTAGCTGAAGACTAAATGCATGTCAATCCACAAAATAGATTCTCCGCAGTCTCGGATCGGGCCATCTTGTCATCAAAGTGTGCACTGACCACAAGTCTTCGTTTCAGTTGGCGGATCTTGTAGTCTTTGAGAGAGTGTCGCTGGTTCGATTGTTATAAAAGTGAGTCATAATTATGGAGAGTTTGGGAACCCTCGAGAGACACTAACGGAGTAGCGGATATTTGTTACTATCTTTACGACACATAGTACCATTGCTGGTGTATGTCGGGGGGCAACGATAGAACCAGAGGGATAAAGGCCGCTTGGTCAAGTAGTCACCACGACGTGTGCGACTCAGGATTTATATTTCAACCCCGATAGAAAAAATCCTTTCTGTCTACCGCGGGCTTCGAACACCGCACGTCAGCTTTTCAGCCAGCGGAACAGTGGTTTTAACCGCACGGCCACGCGCACCTCCATTTGTTGAATTAATTAATAAAAAAAACAGTTTTATCAATATCATCATCATCATCATCATCATATTTTTACATGGACCTGTCTGTATACCCTGGGACTTACCTCTCGATACAGCAACTACTTTCTGTCCTGCACCGATGGCAAGCATCCACGTCAGTCAATCCCAGCTCGTCTGTAATGTCTTCCATTACCTTTTTTCTTGGTCGTTCTCCATCTTCAAGCGGGTTTGGTATTTCCTATAACTGTCTTCTCCAGACCATATTTTCGTGACAACAACGGGTTATTTCCTTGTTTGTATGTTTACCAGTTTTCCCATCTCTTCTTTAAAATATTCAACTAACCTACATTCTGGTCTTCCTCCATCTCTTCAACCAGGACGGTATTTCCCATAACGATTAGACTAGATTGTCGTTTTATTTAACCCACAATTATCATTTCCCTCGTTTTTATGTTCTAGAACAGTTTACTTAGATATTAAGATGTTGTAAATGAACGAAAAGAAAAGAAAAGAAAACAAACGATGAAGTTTTAAAACAACTAAAAATGAAAAGAGAACTACTAAATACACAATTCAAGCAAGACAAATAAGATTTTTGCGGCATGTTAAAAGACACAGCAGCTTACTAAAAGTAATCTTGGATAGGAAAATACAAGGTGAAAGAGGCAGACTAAGACTAACATGGACGAGTAACATAAAAAAAAATGGACAAGTTAGCCTATGACAATCTGTACCATCGAGACGGAGCAGAATGGCGCTCCATGTTAGCCAACTTTCGATGCGGAGACGACACTCAATGATGATCATCATGTAAATGAACGTGATTGTTTTTTGTTTGTAATTGTCCACAATATTCTGAATATTTTCATTAACAATTGCAACAGAAGATATTTTCGAACTTTCTATCATATCTGTCTTCATGTTTAACAGCCATTTATTGCTGGTTTTGTTATTGCAAATATAGGAAAACTCTAAAAACCTGTTATGCTGCTTTGATAATTCCTTGTTATGTTCTGCTTTGGAGAACAACAAAATTGACAATCATGAAGATACAGAATATCATTAATGGATGCTCACACAGAATGGAAATGGCAGGACAAATTCACTAACATAGAATTATGGAAATGTACCAGTCAAATACCAGTGGATAAAGAGATACAGCGAAGGCGATGGCGCTGGATAGGACACACACTGCGGAAGCCAACTGAGAGTATTACACAGGGGGCCCTTTTTTGGGATCCACAGGGGAAAGGATAAAGACGAAAAAAAAACCAAATAATTCTTGGAGAAGACAGATAGAAGCAGAGATAACGATGATGGGGGAAGAGATGGAATGATCTTAAAAGAATGGCAAGAAACAGAACGACTTGGAAAGTGTTTGTTGAAGACCTATGCTTCACAGGGAGCTGAAAGGTAGAAGAAGAAGATGTCGTGCATTGTTTGAGCGTTATTCATAGCTATGTTCAGCCATTTTTTTTCCTACATTTCCGGAATTTATCTCATTTTAGGGCCTGCCTGTGTGTGTTGGGGCAGAGAAGAGGAGCTATAGAAAGTAAAAAAAAAGAAAAGAAGAGAGAATGGAGGCCGCATGTGCAGCAGAGTGGGTCATCACAACAAGGTATTCGGGTCACAGTTTTCAACTGGATATTTAAAAAAATACAACAACAACTTGTTGACCCTACCGTGAGTTTAATTCGACTTCATCTGATGTAGAGAACAATTGTTTCCTGTTTTTGTTCATATACAAGTCTATGTCTTTGTGTGTGTGTGAGAGAGAAACAAAGAAAATGAGAAAGAGAGGGAGAGTGAAAGGAAGAGAGAAAGGAAGAGAGAGAGAGAGAGAGTGTGTGTGTTCACATCTGTTTTATCAGTTATAAATGTTTTATTGTTCTTGTTGCATTCTTGTCCCACATTGTAGTAAAAAAAAAAAAAGTAAAGTACCCCCGTCACGCCAAGTGGCGTATAGGGAAATATGGTGTTAGTGACCATAAATTTTACAGACCTTCAGCACATGATTTTTTGGGGTAATGTGGTCGGTATTACGCCCGTGCTGCTTTACTTTCCCCAAAAATAATCCGGTACCCATTTATGGCTGGGTGAACCCGGAAGCCGTCGGTTGGGATCGAACCCTACCCCTTGTCCTTTTTAGTCCAGTTCGCTAACCACTGAGCTATCGCGGCTCCCATGTCCCATATTGTGATATGAATACATTTGCAGGATCAATGGCGTATGATGTTTCCAGTAATGCATGATCAGTATTGCAATTTTTTCTGGACGTTGCGAAGCAAATAAAACAGAAAGAGAAGAAAATAATGAACCATCATCATTGTTCTTTTACCGTTTAAAGTAGCATCTCGAGCAATGCTTTGATTAAACCGCACGGTCCCAGCACAGAGTACGACCTCTGTGGTACCCGCAATGACCTCGGAGACTATTGTAGATGGTAGATTGTCGTTTGTAATGGTGGCGCAAACATTACTGATTAAACAAGGTTGAACTACAATAACTGCACTCTTTTTCGATTTTAAAGCGTCAAAGTGAACACAGAATTTATATTTTGCCTTCGTATCCGATCAGACTATGTGCTCAATCTCACGTCCATTATTTTTAGGGATCATTGATTCAAAAAGCTCAGTTCAATCGACAGATTATCTTCTTAGCACACTGAACAACGTCATGGTTATCAGATCCCTTCCCTAGCACAATCCCCCAGTATGAAGCACGCCCGCAACTAGCGAAAGCACTGGAGATGGTTTCAGCTCAGATGTATGAACGGGACTGGTTGGTCTCGAGGCAAGATGCCGGCCTCGAATCAGAGAGAATGTGGGTTCAAATCCCGGCTGGACCTGTTGGGATTTTTATTTGTGATTTCTCTCTGCGGGAACTACCCCTGGTCTCAGCAGCGACGCCCGGCTTGAAGCGTCAATTACTCATGGACGGAAAAATATGAGTATCTCCGAGTTATCTGCGTATGCGGCGAGGGACCCCTGTGCACACGGCTACCAGGCAAAAATGGATTAACATGCAAAATTCGGTTCGTAGTCTCTAGGGACTTCGTCAGAGGTAAAAAGCTGGCGAACGAAAAAAAAAAGAGATGTACAAACTCCGTTGCACAGGCGAAGACTCATTTCTCCGTAGTCACCGCTTACAAAATACGTGGCAGGTGGCAGTTGCTCTATTATTTTATACACTACCATGGTCAAGGGCCCGTTTGCCACACGGACGATATATATATATCATCATCATCATCAAGTACCGGGCCTACTGGCGTAGGTGATCATGTCTCTCCACAGCTTTCGATCTCAACAGTTATTTATCATTTCTGTTGTTGACCTTCTGCCAAGCCATTCTCTTAAGCTGTCTGGTATTTTCTCTCTTTGCTTCCCTCTATCTCTTCGTCCCTCAATTTTTCCAGTTGTTACAATATATTCCAGTTCTCTTCTCATTACATGGCCAAAAAATGATGTTGTTTCTTCCTAATATTGGAAATTAGCTCTCTTTTTTCTTAGGCCTCTTTCAGAACATTTTCATTACTCTTCTTAGCTGTCCATGGTATTCTCAACATTCTTCTGTAAAACCACATTTCACAAGACTCCAGTGATTCTCTTTTCTGTTGTTCTATTGTCCATGATTCACATCCATATGTTAAGACTGGATCTACATAACATTTAAGAACTCTTTTTTTTTGTTCCTTTTGTCAAAAATGGATTGCATAGTATCTTCCTCATTTTCTGGAAAGCTGCTTTTGCCTGAGCCATTCTGCATCTCACCTCTTTTGTACATCTTCGGGCTGAGGTTAATAAAGTTCCCAAATATTTAAATTCATTTACCTTTTTTTAATATTGATTATATATATATATATTTATATACTAAAGAAGCTGTTTGTTTAACCTGATACCGGAGTTCGCCCAAATGAGTTGATGAGGATTATGCAGTCGCTGTACACTGTTTGAGTAAGCATTGATATGTCAGATAAGGCAATACGAGCACGGATCATGTATCATGCGTATGCTGTAATGTGGGTATAGATCTTATATTAGGATCATCATCTTGGCACTCCCAACTCATCCATTGATGATTCGATCCTCTCTTAGAAATACAGAGAACACCGACATGAGAACACCGACATGAGAACACCGACATGAGAACACGGACATGAGAACACTGACATGAGAACATTGACATGAGAACACCGACATAAGAACACTGACATGAGAACACCGACATGAGAACACCGACATGAGAACACCGACATGAGAACACTGACATGAGAACACCGACATGAGAACACCGACATGAGAACACCGACATGAGAACACTGACATGAGAACACTGACATGAGAACACCGACATGAGAACACTGACATGAGAACACTGACATGAGAACACCGACATGAGAACACTGACATGAGAACACTGACATGAGAACACTGACATGAGAACACCGACATGAGAACACCGACATGAGAACACCGACATGAGAACACCGACATGAGAACACCGACATGAGAACACTGATCCACGTGCACGAACTCCGTAGTTCGGTCAAAGATTCATAAAAAATCAGCGCATCAACATAAATGTCCATACGTTTACACATTTCTTTACATTCAGGATGAAAACTGGGCGCGCGTAGCAAGTAGCACATTCCTGTGTCGTTATAGGCGCATAAAATGTCATCCGATCATGAAAATCAAAATGTCCATTCGCGTGTGAGAGAAAAACTATGGGATTTATAATAGTACAGCTACAATAGAGACAACGCGTATCCATATAATCTATATATATCTTTCGTTCGCCTGAAATATTGCCTATATCTGCAATGTTGTTTCCTGTATAAAGGTTACTGTCTTTTGTATTTCTTGCAGTGGCTCATATAGTTTTGTCTGTAGTGTTGTATCTATGGGCTAATGGATTGTCCTCAGTCTACTATATTCAGTGCAGTCTTGAAGTTTGTGTTCAGCAGTCTGGTGCGCCTGTACACATGTACAAGTAGTTGATATCCATATAATTACTGTCCAACTTGCCAAAATCATTTCCTGTCACTCGAAATAAAGATGTGCATCATCATCATCAGGCACCGAACCTGCTGGCTTAGGTGATCATGTCTCTCCACATATTTCGATCTCGACAGTTATTTATCATTTCTGTTGTTGACCTTCTGCCAAACAATTCTCTTAAGCTGTCTGGTATCTTTTTTTTTGCTTCCCTCTATCTCTTCGTCCCTCAATTTTCCCAGTTGTTACAATATATTCCAGCTCTTCTCTTCTCATTAAAAATGATGATTGTTTCTTCATAATATTGGAAATTAGCTCTCTTTTTGCTTTGACCTCTCTCAGAAAATCTTCATTACTCTTCTTAGTTGCCCATGGTATTCTCACCATTCTTCTGTAAAACCACATTTCTATAGACTCCCGTGATTTTCTTGTCAATTGTCTAATTGTCCATGATTAACATCCATATGTTAAGACTGGCTCTACATAATATTTAAGACCTCCTTTTCTTGTTTCTATTGTACAAAAATGGGTTGCATAGTATCTTCCTCATTTGTTTTAAAGATACTTTTGCCTGAGCCATTCTGCATCTCACCTCTGTTGTACATCTTGATGTACATACCGTTAGATATTTTGCAGTGCCACCTATATTAAAAGTCAAAGGGCTGAGAGAGTTTTCCCGAACGCATCCCAAGCTTGTGATGTCTTCAGCTATGTGACCTATAGACGGCTAACGTGATTTTACCAACAGCCGCCCTGCTCGGAATACTGAAAACGTCACAACATTTGGGTGGTTCCTTTAAAAGGGCAGGTATCCAATACAGATGACAATATCTTCCTCTTCTTCTTCTACCTTTCAGCCCCCTGTGGAGCATAGGTCTTCAACAAACACTTTCTAAGCCGTTCTGTTTTTTTGCCATTCCTTTAAGATCATTCCATGTCTTCCCCATCATCTTCATCTCTGCTTCTGTCTGTCTTCTCCAAGAATTTCTTGGTCTTCTTTGTCTTTTCCCCTGGGGATTCCAAAAAAGGGCATGCTGTGTAATACGCTCAGTTGGCCTCCGCTGTCCTATCCAGCTCCATCGTCTTTTACTGTATCTCTTTATCCACTGGTGTTTGACTGGTACATTTCCATAATTCTATGTTAGTGATTTTGTCTTGCTATTTCCATCCTTTTATTCTGCGTAAGCATCCTTTAATGAAAGTCTGTATCTTCATGATTGTCAATTTTGTTGTTCTCCATGATTCACAGCCATATAATAGGACTGACTTAACATTGGAGTTAAAAATATGTAGATGGCAATGTATTGTAACATAATGGTACGATTTCACAAGAAGAAAACCATGCCACAGTGAGACGGCAAGGTGGGAACGTTTGTTGTTCAATAGAAATGTCAAATGCTGCGATACTGAGATACTTACGATGCTGCTGTCAAAACAGACTGATATGTTATGCATACAAATATTAATATGGTCATGTATGGATGACAAAAAGCACTACAAGCCCGATATGACGTCTACCGGCGCTGGAAGGATCAAGATCAAGATGTATGGTTTAAAAAGATCAATAAACCTAACCACTTAGTGCGAGTTGCGAATCGGACACTTTTGAACACAAGAGGAGTATCTCATCCGTTGAACCATAATGCTAAAGGGACCCACAGCAATTGATTTTATCGATCTATGCATTATATTTCCCTGTCTGTCTTTCACTGCTTTTCTTAACCCCCTGTAATTCTATTCTATCCATGGAGCCAGTTTCATTGCAGTCATAAATTCCCCATATCCGCTCCACAACTTGTCACAGCGTTTTCCCAAAATGCACGGGTATATTTCATTCAACTTAACCCAACTATATCAGTTAACACCTTTTTCTCAAACTTTTATTTCGACATATTTATTTACTTTTTTTGACAATTTACAGAAAATACATTTTTTTCGAATCAACAAGGCTCCCTGGTTCACCTTGCCCCTAAAAGTGGATGCCTGAAATGTTTCTCGGAAACAAATTCTCACGTGATACTGACCATATAACCCAAATAGTAGTTTAAAAATAAGTAAAGTACCCCCGTCATGCCAAATGGTGTATAGGGAATATCGTGTTGGTGACCAAAAATTTTACAGACCTTCGGCACATGATTTTTGGGGTAATGTGGTCGGTATTACGCCTGTGCCGCTTTACTTTCTCAGAAAAAAGTCCGGTGCCCATTAAAGGCTGGAGGAACCCGGAAGCCGTCGGTTGGAATCGAACCATACCTCTTGTCCTTTGTAGTCCAGTTCACTAACCACTGAGCTATCGCGGCTCCCCAAATAGTACTTTGGCCATATTTAACAAATAGCCACAAACCCCATATTCCTCGTATGTCTAGCAAGGTATTGAAGGAAGCTTGATTATATTTTTAAGTTGTTTTAGTCCAGCTGTTCTTCCTCTTTACTTCCTCTTTCCTTCCTAATTTGCCTTACAGCGTCGATGAGAGATATAATTTACGGTATTTTGCTCTTCTGTTCGATTCTGTTGCTGTTGTTTCCTAATGTTTCTAATATTCCGTCAATCCACATTTTTCGTTGTCGGCCTTTGGGTCTGGTGTTCTCGCAATGTTTATTAGAGGCTCGTTGTGTTGTGTTTTGATCTTTCTGCCTTGACACGTGGCCAAACCATTTTATCTGTTATTTCTTTTTATATTCTATGGCGGTGGTTATTCCTAGCTTGTTTCTGAATTCTTAATTTCTGATCTTATCTCTCAGACTGTTTCCTGTCATTCGTCTAACACACTTCATCTCAGTAGAGGTTATTTTTTGTATATTGTTCTTGCATCTAGGGTCCAGGTACATACATTATCCAGCTGTTTTTTTATTCTTGATATATTCCTTTTTTTACAATATCTTCTTCATTGCTTTCCATAGACTCCCATGAAGACTTTGTAGCTTTCTTTCCAGAAACCATATCACTATTTCAGCGAGAAAGCTTTCGGCTTATTTGTCTGATACCCTCGTCTGCTCAATAAAAGATTTAAATTTAAAGGATCTAAAGGAAGAAGATACACACCAAGTACCCTTTACGCTTTAAGGCGTATGGAGACAATGATATGTTAGTGTCCATTTTTCATTGGCCAACGGCGCATTTTATAGGTGATATGGTCGGTATTACGAAAGGCCGCCCTACTTTCTTTAGAAATAAAAATCTTTTCCAATTTGACATCACATACTAAAATACTCCAATATTGATATCTTGTTTTCTGTATCTGTGTCCCGTATAGAAGGAGTTTTCTGGTCGAACTGAGCGATCCTTTTTTCGTCTCTCTTCGCTGTAAATCTGTAAACATATCCTTTTATTCCGTCTATTTCATTGTAAATCTGTTAATATATTTTTAATATAATCTCTTCACTATAAATCTACTATCTTATCCTTGTATACCGTATATCTTCATTGTAAATCTGTTAATATATTGTTAATATAATCTCCTCACTATAAATCTACTATCTTATCCTTGTATATCGTATATCTTCGCTACGATTATAAAACGTTGTCATTGTACATCGTGTAACTGTAAATCTGTAACGATATCAATTATATCATTTTCTGCCTTCTCCCTTTACTGTAAATCTGTAACGACATCAATTATATCATTTTCTGCCTTCTCCCTTTACTGTAAATCTGTAACGACATCAATTATATCATTTTCTGCCTTCTCTCTTTACTGTAAATCTGTAACGACATCAATTATATCATTTTCTGCCTTCTCTCTTTACTGTAAATCTGTAACGACATCAATTATATCATTTTCTGCCATCTCTCTTTACTGTAAATCTGTAATCACATCCTATAATTGTTATTTCGTTCACTAGTTTCTACTCTTGAAACAAATTGTTAACGTTACAGCAACTTCTGCGTGTATTAGATACACACCAAATACCCTTGGTTCAACAAACCACACCGAAAAAACCTTCACATGCCATAAAACTAAACCCTAATTTTCTGTTTTAACTCATTGGAAACGAGTTTTAGTTAGATCGATATACTATTATCTGATAAACAGCTCACCGATTTTTATCCATAATTAAGACCCAGATCTACTAATAAATAATTAACCCGGACCGTGGTTGGATAAAATAGGTCAATAAAGTCATAGATGTGACTTTACATTCTGGTAGCATTTTGAGGATTCTCGATAATGACCGTCTGTGGTTTCAAGAATATTTTAGAAATGAAAGCACAGAGTGAACTAAAAACAACACATTCGTGTACATACGTACAGACATAATACATACATTGCTTTTCTTCTTCTACCTTTCATCTCCATGCTGAGCATAGGTATTCAACAAAAACTTTCCAAGCTGTTATGTTTCTTGCCATTCTTTTAAGATATTCCATGTCTTCCCCATCATCTTCATCTCCGCTTCCATCTGTCTTCTCCAGGAATATTTTGGTCTCACTCTTTGTCTTTTTTCTTGTCCTTTTTCCAAAAAAGGGCCTGTTGTGTAATACTTTCAGTTGGTTTCCGCAATGTGTATCCTATCCGGCGCCATAGTTTTCGCTGTATCTCTTTATTCATTGGCATTTGACTGGTATTTTCCCATAATTCTATGTTAGTGATTTTATCCTGCCATTTTCATCTTTTTATTCTGCGCAAGCATCCATTAATGAAGGTCTGTATCTTCATGATTGTCATTTTTGTTGTTGTCCACGTTTCACAGCCATATAATAGGACTGACTTAACATTGGAGTTTTTTTTTATTTTAGTATTTAACCTTATTTCTTTGGTCTTCCAAATATTTTCAGTGCAACGAATTCTCTTGCATTTGATATCCTTATTTTGGTATAATTCTCTGTTCCTCTCTCTTTGTCTATTTTACTGCCCAGATGTATGTAAGATTGTACGTCTAGTAGAGGTATTTCTCATATTTTTATTTGCTTATTGCCAAGTGTATTAATTCTCATAATGTTGGTCTTATCTCTATTATCTTCAGTCCCACCTGTTGTGATCTCTCATCAAGTATCCTCATGCAATCTTGCAATAATCTGGTAATGACTATGTGAAAGGAGAGCTATGCCATCAGGAAAGTCTAAGTCATTGAGTTGCTTGGTCAGTGACCACTGGATTTCATTTCTGTTGTTTTAAATTATTTTCATAATGCAATCTATGGCCAGTAGAAAGAGAAATGGAAATAGAATGCATCCATGCCTTACTCCTGTTCTTACTTCTGTGGCTGTCCCTGCACACCATGACAGTTCATTCCCTCATACATTGTTCTTATCAATTAATAAACTTCATGGGGATTCCGTAATGACTCAGCAACTTCCAAAGCACTCCTCTATCTAAACTATCAAATGCCTTTTCGTAATCTATGAATCCAATATAAAGTGGGGATTTTAGTTCTAAACTTCGTTCAACTATTATATGTAGAGTAGTTATTTGATCAGCACATGATCTATTTTTCCGAAAACCTACTTGTTCATCTCTCAAATGTTTCTATTTGGCATCTTTTAGTCTCTCCAGAATGATACAGATTAGTATTTTTCATAGCACTGGTAGCAGTCGAATATATATACGTACACTCCTGTAAACGTCATATTTTTGGTAGTTTGATCATATAACCTTCTTTCCAGTCTTTATTTTTTCCCTCTCCCATATTTTATCTAATAAATTATGTAACATTTTGGTAGAGGTGTTAATATCTGCTTTGATGTCTTCTGAAGGAATTTCATCTGGTCCTGTGATTTTACCATTTTTTAATATCTTGATGATGCCTTTACATTTCTAACCATCTTGTTTCGCACATTCATTGTATATCTACTTGTAGTTTTCCATTTCTGATACTACTTGTGCCTCTTTTCCTTTTTCATTTAGAGTACGTCCATTCCAGGTGCCAATTCTGGAAGATTTCCTGGCAGACAAAAGGTGAGTCAGCGATCCGGGCTCCCTGCGGCTTTCTCTAGATTGCATCATACATCTCTTAGACTGAGAGCTGTTATTTTTCCTGGATGGCGGATTTAATTTTTATCTTTTCTATGACTTGTCCATGTTTCTGAAATTTTTGCGGCTTATTTTTTTACAGTACGAAGTACAATGGGAAACCACTCCAAGATCCCAAAGAAATCACAACTTCATTCAAACTTAACCACTCTAGATCAACAAGGAAATTAAAATTTGGCCACTCGAAATTACAAATAAAATACAACTCCATTCAAATTTTTAACACTCCAAATCTCAAAGAAATCAAAATTTCATTCACTAACTTACCACTCTAAAACTTAAAGAAGTCAAAACAATTTTGTAAACATGATCCCTCCAGTAATTGAAGAAATTATTTTTTTTTAAAATCAATCTCCAACTAGACATTCAACCCTATCCCCAGTGTTATACATGTGTGATCGTAACCCATTGCTATAGACACGAGAACATCTACATGAAAGACATCGCCAAAATATAGCTATTTTTTCAGATAGTTCAGTTAGCCGTGCGCTTTAGAGTTTGGTTTCTTGTGGCAAGGCTCTGTGCCATGGAGTACGAGTTCGATCCAGCGTCGGACCATACATTGTTCTTTGATTTTTTTTCTGTTGTTGATTATTTGTGATTTTTGTCCGAGTGCTGTAAACATACATCTTCCCCTGAAATGATTCACTGAAGTATCGCCTCGGATGTTTCCCTTTATAATAATATTCATTTATTATTACTTGTCTCAAATCTAAAATCAATGGGACCCCCGTTCGTTTGTCACAAGTTTCCACATCTCTGGAAGTGATCAGGATGGGGCAGTCGGGGGCACCTGAAGCGTGACCTTCCTGACTTGGCTAATGTGGGAGTCGATAAGTAGAATGAAGGAAACTGGTAGCTGTCAATCATTATTTGGTAGGAGGGGTGTAAACGAAGATGTTTGGGATGAGGTCACGATAGGAGGTAACAGGCGTGGAGCTTCTAATAATTAGTTTAGTCGAGAGTGTAATGACGTGTTTAAGAGACTGAGTGAGTGAGGGAGCAGAGAAGTGAGTTTGTGAGGAGATTAAGTAAGCGTGTGGGTGAATGAACATATGAGGTAATTTTGTGGGTTGTGAGTATGAGAAGGTGTTGTTGGATGAGTGGGTGAGTGAGTGATTGAGTGAGGGAGCAGAGAAGTGAGTTTGTAAGGAGATTGAGTAAGCGTGTGGGTGAATGAACATATGAGGTAATTTTGTGGGTTGTTAGAATAAGAAGGTGTTGTTTGATGAGTGGGTGAGTGAGTGAGTGAGTTAGTGAGTGAGTGAGTGAGGGAGCAGAGAAGTGAGTTTGTGACGAGATTGAGTAAGCGTGTGGGTGAATAAGCATTTGAGGTAATTTTGCGGGTTGTGAATATGAGAAGGTGTGGTTTGATGAGTGAGTGAGTGTGCGAGTGAGAGATACTTAAGAAAGTGAGGAGTAAAGCGCAAAGGAGAGTGAATACTTAAGAGAAAATAAAATAAGAGATGAATGTGTGACGAAAACTCTTCACAGGTTGAAAATGCCTGAAGAGAGGGAGTGAATGAGAGAGAAACAAATAAAGAAAAATAGAAAGAATGTGACTAAGATGTAGACATTTTTTAATGCAATAACCTGATTTTGCTGGCAAAATAAACTTTGTGATAGTAAGATTGTGACTAAAAGAGAAAGAGAAAGATATAAATTTAATAAGAGAGGTAATGTGACTTCTTTAAAAACAGTGTTGCAATAAGAATGTGACTAAGAGAGAAACTGCATAGAGAGGTAATTTGATATTTCTTATAGAGAGAGAGAAACTGCATAGAGAGGTAATGTGACATTTCTTATATAGAGAGAGAAACTGCATAGAGAGGTAATGTGACATTTCTTATAAAGAGAGAGAAACTGCATAGAGAGGTAATGTGACATTTCTTATAGAGAGAGAGAAACTGCATAGAGAGGTAATGTGACATTTCTTATAGAGAGAGAGAAACTACATAGAGAGGTAATGTGACATTTCTTATAGAGAGAGAGAAACTGTATAACAAGAATAATGTGTCTAACGGAAAGACAATGAATAAAAGAGTCAATGTAAATGATTTTGTCTTTATGATTTAGAGAGACAAGAGATATGAAGTTGACAAAAAAGCGTGGATAGAATGGTAGGGAGCGTTAAATCGAAAGAGACAGAAAATTTTGCATAAAAGGAGATTTAAGTTACAAATTAAGAGAACGAGAGATAGATGTATTAAGAGAACAATGTGCAACAACAGATATACACAAGAAAAGTAGAAGAGGAAAAAATGCAGCAATAAAAAGAGAAAAGGTGAGAAAATGACAAACAGAGACGAGGAAAATGAGAAAGAAAAATAGATGTGTAAAGATAGAAATAAAAGGAGAGAAACTAGGTAGATTTAAAAGTAGAGAAAACAAGGAAAGTATCAAGAGGAAGTAGAGACAAAGAAAAAATAAACAGAAAGAACTGAGAAAAGAGAACAAAATGGGAGAAAGTGTCATTTATTAATTCATTTTGCGGTGAGTGTGATCTCCCAGACATTGGTATTTGATGATCTGATTTCTCCAGCTTAGACATCTCAGCGTCTTAAAGTTCACAGACACAAACTTTCTCATCAGTCCGGCACACGATATAAGGGACACTTCAAAAACATACTCGAGGATAATCAGCAAACACGATTTTAAGAAAATGTGAGAGTTCTGACATTAGTCATACCAATTATAGTGATAATTTATTTGAAGCTGATTGATATGGAAGAGATTTTGAAAAAAAAAACATAAAACATCCCTAATCGTCTTGTAACCAAAGTGAGAAAACAATTTGAAAATGGATTGATAAGAACATTATAATAAGTAAAGTAAAGTACCCCCGTCACGCCAAGTGGCGTATAGGGAAATATGGTGTTAGTGACCCTATATTTTACAGACCTTCAGCACATGATTTTTGGGGTAATGTGGTCGGTACTACGCCCGTGCTGCTTTACTTTCCCAGAAAAAAATCCGGTACCCATTTAAGGCTGGGTGAACCCGGAAGCCGTCGGTTGGGATCGAACACTAACCCTTGTCCTTTGTAGTCCAGTTCACTAACCACTGAGCTATCGCGGCTCCATTATAATCATAATCATGTGCCATACTGGTTGGCGTAGGCAATCATGTCCCTCCACAATCTTCTATCTACAGTGCATCGTATCAGTTCTGTTGTTGACTGTTTTCCATGCCATGACACCAAGCTATCCAGTATTTTCTCTCTTTGTCGCCCGCGATCTCTCTTTCCTTTTATTTTGCCAGTTGTAACCAAGTATTCCAACTTTCCTCTTCTCATGATGTGCCCGAAAAATGTTGATTGCTTCTTTCTGATGTTTTTTAAGAGCTCCCTTTTTGTGTTGGCCTCTTTGAGAACTTCCTCATTGGTCTTTTTAGCTGTCCAGGGAACTTTCAACATTCTTCTGAGAAATCCCATCTCTGTGGCCTCTAATCGTCTTTTCATTATAATGGGAAACAAAAATCGTGTTGGAAATGTAGTGATGTTCTCTTGTGACCTTCAAAATGAACTAAATGGCTGGACACAATTACCTACTTAGAACTATGGGAAAGTACTATACGAACACCAGTAGACAAAGGGAACACATAGGCTGGATAGGACACACACTGCGGAAATCAAAGTGGAAAGTTAACCGTATATTTGGAGAAGACAGATGGAAGCAGAGATGAAAAGGGTTGGGAAGACATGGGACGATCTTAAGAGGATGGCACCAAACGGGACGGCTTACATAGTGTTTGTTGAATACGTATGCTACACAGGGAGTTGAAAAGGAGAATAAGAAAAAAAAACATATTAAGTACAAATAAAAATATAAACACAATGAAATTGCGTTTTACATAAAAAAAAAAAATCGTAAAAAATCGTAGAAGCTTCACTGACAATCCAATACCAGATTTGAGTGATAATTAATTTGAAAGTCACGTGATAGTAAATTATAAAAATTCATTGAAATTTGAAACATCAATAGCGCCGAGACTCTGGACAGAGCATGGTGTGGTCAACGACTGATAGGACCAAGTGATGAAAATTGTCCAAGACCCTACATTACACGTGACTATAGAAATATGTTCACAACTCCAGCCAACCGAAAATAAATTAACGAGGTGTGGCATCCCCAATCTCACCCTCCCAGCTTCCAAAAAAAAGACAAAACAAAAATGCATTGTGGCAAAAGATATCGCAACTTAAATACAACTCAGCGCAATTACGCCCACTTAATATCATTTGGAATGCGTAAAATAAAACTATTCAACTCCAATGTTAAGTCAGTCCTATTATATGGATGTGAAACATGGAGAACAACAAAACTGACAATCATGAAGATACAGACTTTTATTAATGGATGCTTACGAAAAATAAATGGATGGAAATGGCAGGATAAAATCAATAACATAGAATTATGGAAACGTACTAGTCAAATACCAGTGGATAAAGAGATACAGCGAAGACGATGGCGCTGGATAGGACCCATAGTGCGGAAGCCAACTGAGAGTATTACACAACAGGTCCTTTTTTGGAATCCCCAGGGGAAAAGACAAAGAGGAAGACCAAGGAATTCTTGGAGAAGACAGATAAAAGCAGAGATGAAGATGATGGGGAAAACATGGAATGATCTTAAAAGAATGGCAAGAAACAGAACGACTTGGAAAGTGTTTGGTCAAGACCTATACTCCACAGGGAGTAAATGGTAGAAGAAGAAGAAGAATATCATTTTAAATGCGTAGCACAAAGAGGAGTAAATGTCAAGCAAACGCGGCAGCAGAAGAATGTTGACGTTGTCAATGAAAAACCCAGGTACTATCTTACGAGTCGCTACTGTATTTTTCAGAACTCGGTCACGTCTCAAGATGTGCCGTATAGGAAACTCTATGTTAGTGGCTATACTTTTCTACAATCGAAATATTTTCCGGGTACTGTGGTTAAAGTGAGCCGCGATAGCTCAGTGGCTATTGAACTGGGCTACATAGGACTAGAGCGATGGCTTCCGGGTTCACCCAGCCTTAAATGGGTACCGGGATTTTTCTGGAAAAGTAAAGCAGCAAGGGCGTAATACCGACCACACTACCCCAAAAATCAAGCGCCGAAGGTCTATAAAAATTATGGTCACTACTTAATTATGGTCCATATTCGCCTTGCGCCACTTGGCGTGACGGGGCACTGTACATACTACAAGTGGTTAAACTTTTCCCATAAAATAGTCTGCCAGTACGTACATGCCCCTCCTTGCGATTTATTATTTTTTTTCTCAGATAGAAAAAAAAACGTGGGTGCCTCATTAAGGTCGACTGCACCTAAAAGTTGTCGATCGAGATTGAAGTCTACTTCATATCCTCAGCAGACCAGTTCATTAGCCTCAGTTCTACCCCGGTTCGCTTTATGTTTCAAAGTCGACAGAAAACGATGACCAGTAATTATTTAGCTATGGAGCGTGGTGTAGAGATGAAAGGGACATGGGACATTTTACGAGGAAAACCCACGAACTGAAGAGAAATCAATAGAGCGGATATCTCCCTCCTTAAATGCATATCATGGGCAGATAACCAACTCAACGTTTCGCCGAGGAGTTATCTTGATTGTAAGAAAGATTAACGGTTTTACTGAGGTATCTCTGCTATTTTTTCTTCGTCTTGAAATGAGAGAGGCTGTTAGCGTTGTGGTTAGTGTATACGCTTACCAACCCGAAAGTTCAGGTTTCATATCTCATTTCAGAAAAATAATTTTCCTGACCCAAAAGGTTTTTTTTTTTCCTTTTTAACATGATAAAAGTAAAAAAAAAAAAAAAAAAAAAAAAAGTAAAGTACCCTTGTCACGCCAAGTGGCGTATAGGGAATATGGTGTTAGCGACCATAAATTTTACAGACCTTCGGCACATGATTTTTGGGGTAATGTGGTCAGTATTACGCCCGTGCCGCTTTACTTTTAAAGAAAAAAACCCGGTACCCATTTAAGGCTGGGTGAACCCGGAAGCCATCGGTTGGGACCGAACCATACCCCTTGTCCTTTGCAGTCCAGTTCACTAACGACTGAGCTATTGGAGCTCCCCTATTTAAAATGATATCAGAGATAATCTCTCTGGGAAGAGAAAAGAGGCAGCGGGAACTGGTTATCACACTTCATGAAGCTGAGGTTGTTTGCTAATGAAGCCACTAGCACTTCATGAAGTTGAGGTTGTGTGCTAATGAAGCCACTAGCACTTCATGAAGTTGAGGTTGTGTGCTAATGAAGCCACTAGCACTTCATGAAGTTGAGGTTGTGTGCTAATGAAGCCACTAACACTTCATGAAGTTGAGGTTGTGGGCTAATGAAGCCACTAGTACTTCATGAAGTTGAGGTTGTGGGCTAATGAAGCCACTAGCATTTCATGACGTTGAGGTTGTGGGCTAATGAAGCTACTAGCACTTCATGAAGTTGAGGTTATGGGCTAATGAAACCACTAGTACTTCATGAAGCTGAGGTTGTGGGCTAATGAAGCCACTAGCACTTCATGAAGCTGAAGTTGAGGGCTAATGAAGCCACTAGCACTTCATGAAGTTGAGGTTGTGGGCTAATGAAGCCACTAGCACTTCATGAAGTTGAGGTTGTGTGCTAATGAAGCCACTAGCACTTCATGAAGCTGAGGTTGTGTGCTAATGAAGCCATTAGCACTTCATGAAGCTGAGGTTGTGGGCTAATGAAGCCACTAGCAATTTATGAAGCTGAGGTTGTGGCCTAATGAAGCCACTAACACTTCATGAAGTTGAGGTTGTGTGCTAATGAAGCCACTAGCACTTCTTGAAGCTGAGGTTCAGTGCTAATGAAGCCACTAGCACTTCTTGAAGCTTAGGTTCAGTGCTAATGAAGCCACTAGCACTTCTTGAAGCTGAGATTCAGTGCTAAAGAAGCCACTAACACTTCTTGAAGCTGAGGTTCAGTGCTAATGAAGCCACTAACACTTATGAAAGCTGAGGTTCAGTGCTAATGAAGCCACTAGCACTTCATTACCAAACGACAGTTGCTGTGAGACTGCCGCTGCTTTTTTTTTTTTTCGTTTTTTTTAAAGATCATTATCTATGTAGGAGAAGTTCAGTGTCTATAAATGGATAACGTCTGCATTGTAAAATATTTCCTTCATTTAACAGTGTATTGTAAATGAGTCTGACCTTAGATTTGGTCAGTTTATGTGAAGTAACAAACAATAAGTCACTATTATTCTGCATTTTCGTGAAACTTGCTTTGTTGTTATTTGCTATATTTTTTTGCTTGTCTTTTCATGTTCCATTTTCTTCCTCTTCACTTCCTCCTGCACCATTTCTGGCGTCGAGGAGATGGAAAGTTCTGGTTCTCGCCCGATTAGCGGCTTTAATCATTGCCACTTGATGTTGTTATAGTGTTTCTTTGATGTTGTCTGTCCTTCTTACTCTGGGCCTGTCTCCTATTCATCTCTCATCTACTCCTTTAATATCAGCTCTTTGTGGTAAGGAATCCCGCGGCATTCTTTCTAGATGGGCAGACCAGGTTATTTATTGTTTTCTACGAAGCTTAATCATCATTTTTTGGCCATGTAATGAGAAGGGAACAGCTGAAATATATTGTAACAACTGGGGAAATTTGAGGGATGAAGAGATAGAGGAAAACAGAGAGAAAAGATACCAGACAGCTTAAGAGAATGGATTAGCAGAAGGTCAACAACAAAAATGATAAATAACTGTCGAGAACGAAAGTTGTAGAGAGACATGATCACCTACACCAGCAGGCACGGTACTTGATAATGATGATGATGATGTAGGTAGCTTAGGATTGGTTCAATGCCTGCTTTTCTTCTTATAATATCATTTCTGATTCTATTCTTTTTTCTGATCACTCCAAGTGCTTTCCGAGGACACCTCATATCCGTAGTGATAAGCTTTCTTGTATGTGTTTATACGTGCTATCAAAACCATTTAATTCTTTGCTTTTATTGTTTAATCGAGACGGGTCTAGGAAGTCGGTGATGGCTTAGCGAGAAATAAGAAAATAGTACTGTGTCCACATCAAGATTTTTCGGGCACATCATGAGAACAGTTAAGTTGGAATACTTGGTTACAACTGGCAAAATAAAAGGAAAGAGAGATCGCGGACGACAAAGAGAGAAAATACTAGTTGGCTTGGTGTAATGACATGGAAAGCAGTCAACAATAGAACTGATACGATGCACTGCAGATAGAATATTGTGGAAGAACATGATCGTCTACGCCAACCGGTATGGCACATGATGATGATGACAGTGTCGACTTCAGAGATAAACAAGCAGACAACGTCATTGGATTAAAAGCTATTACCCACAGAATTTGACCCAAACTTTCCACTTTCACTTGACGCTGAAAGGCAACAAAGGTGGATAAGAGTATAGGTTGCTGTAGTTAGTTTCTTGTCTGGTGGGATTTAAAACAATTTTGGTCGTCATCACCACCATTATCAAGTACCATACATGATGGCGAGGGTGATCATGTCTCTTCTCAAACTTTCTACCTCTACAGCGGTTAATATGTTCTGTGACTGACTTTCTAGCAAACTATTAACATCAACTGTTTTGAATCTCCTTCATTTTCTTCCAGTTATATTACAACATACTCCAGTTGTTCCCATCACATTACATGGCAACCAGTTGTTCCCTTCACATTACACGGCAACCAGTTGTTACCATCACATTACACGACAACCAGTTGTTCCCATCACATTACACGGCAACCAGTTGCTACCATCACATTACACGGCAACCGGTTGTTTCCATCACATTACACGACAACCAGTTGTTTCCATCACATTACACGACAACCAGTTGTTCCCATCACATTACACGACACCCAGTTGTTCCCATCACATTACACGACAACCAGTTGTTCCGATCACATTACACGACAACCAGTTGTTACCATCACATTACACGACACCCAGTTGTTCCCATCACATTACAAGACAACAAGCTGTTCCCATCAAATTACACGACAACCAGTTGTTCCGATCACATTACACGACAACCAGTTGTTCCAATCACATTACAAGACAACCAGTTGTTCATATCACATTACGCGACAACCAGTTCTTCCGATCAGATTACATGACAACCAGTTGCTGACATCACATTACACGACAACCAGTTGTTTCCACCACATTACACGACACACAGTTGTTCCCATCACATTACACGACACCCATTTGTTGTCATCACATTCCACGACCACCATTTGTTCCCATCACATTACACGATACCCAGTTGTTCCCATCACATTACACAAAACCCAGTTGTTCCCATCACATTACACGACAACTAGTTGTTCCTATCACATTACACGACAACCAGTTGTTCCCATCACATTACACGACAACCAGTTATTCCCATCACATTACACGGCAACCAGTTGTTGCCATCACATTACACGACAACCAGTTGTTCCCATCACATTACACGACAACCAATTGTTCCATCACATTACATGACTACCAGTTGTTCCGATCACATTACACGGCAACCAGTTGTTCCCATCACATTACACGACAACAAGTTGTTGCCATCACATTACACGACAACCAGTTGTTCCCACCACATTATACGACACCCAGTTGTTCCCATCACATTACACGACAACCAGTTGTTGCCAGAACATTATACAACACCCAGTTGTTCACATCACATTACACGATAACCAGCTATTCCCATCACATTACACGACAACCAGTTGTTCCCATCACATAACACGGCAACCAGTTGTTCCAATCACATTACACAACAACCAGTTGTTCCCATCACTTTACACGGCAACCAGTTGTTCCAATCACATTACACAACAACCAGTTGTTCCCATCACTTTACACGACAACCAGTTGTTCCCATCACATTACACGACAACCAGCTGTTCCCATCACATTACACGACAACCAGCTGTTCCCATCACATTACACGACAACCTGCTGTTCCATCACATTACACGACAACCAGCTGTTCCCATCACATTATACAACAACCAGTTGTTCCCATCAAATTACACGACAACCACCAGCTGTTCCCATCACATTACACGACAACCAGTTGTTCCCATCACTTAACACGACAACCAGCTGTTCCCATCACATTACACGGCAACCAGCTGTTCCCATCACATTACACGACAACCAGTTGTTCCCATCACATTACACGGCAACCAGTTGTTCCCATCACATTACACGACACCCAGTTGTTCCCATCACATTACACGACCTCCAGTTGTTCCGATCACATTACACGACAACCAGTTGTTACCATCACATTACACGACACCCAGTTGTTCCCATCACATTACAAGACAACAAGCTGTTCCCATCAAATTACACGACAACCAGTTGTTCCGATCACATTACACGACAATCAGTTGTTCCCATCACATTACACGACAACCAGTTGTTCCCATCACAATACACGACAACCAGTTGTTCCCATCACATTACACGACAACCAGTTGTTCCCATCACATTACAAGACAACCAGTTGTTCATATCACATTACATGACAACCAGTTGTTGCCATCACATTACACGACAACCAGTTGTTTCCACCACATTACACGACAAGCAGTTGTTCCCATCACATTACACGACACCCAGTTGTTCCCATCACATTACACAAACCCAGTTGTTCCCATCACATTACACGACAGCTAGTTGTTCCTATCACATTACGCGACAACCAGTTGTTCCCATCACATTACACGACAACCAGTTATTCCCATCACATTACACGGCAACCAGTTGTTGCCATCACATTACACGACAACCAGTTGTTCCCATCACATTACACGACAACCATTTGTTCCTTCACATTACATGACAACCAGTTGTTCCCATCACTTTACACGGCAACCAGTTGTTCCCATCACATTACACGGCAACAAGTTGTTGCCATCACATTACACGACAACCAGTTGTTCCCACCACATTATACGACACCCAGTTGTTCCCATCACATTACACGACAACCAGTTGTTGCCAGCACATTACACAACACCCAGTTGTTCACATCACATTACACGATAACCAGTTGTTCCCATCACTTTACACGACAACCAGTTGTTCCCATCACATTACACGACAACCAGCTGTTCCCATCACATTACACGACAACCAGTTGTTCCCATCACATAACACGGCAACCAGTTGTTCCAATCACATTACACAACAACCAGTTGTTCCCATCACTTCACACGGCAACCAGTTGTTCCAATCACATTACACAATAACCAGTTGTTCCTATCACTTTACACGACAACCAGTTGTTCCCATCACATTACACGACAACCAGCTGTTCCCATCACACTACACGACAACCAGCTGTTCCCATCACATTACACGACAACCTGCTGTTCCCATCACATTACACGACAACCAGCTGTTCCCATCACATTATATAACAACCAGTTGTTCCCATCACATTACACGACAACCACCAGCTGTTCCCATCACATTACACGACAACTAGTTGTTCCCATCACATTACACGACAACCAGCTGTTCCCGTCACATTACACGACAACCAGCTGTTCCCGTCACATTACACGACAACCAGTTGTTCCCATCACTTAATACGACAACCAGCTGTTCCCATCACATTACACGGCAACCAGCTGTTCCCATCACATTACACGACAACCAGTTGTTCCCATCACATTACACGGCAACCAGTTGTTCCCATCACATTACACGACAACCAGTTGTTCCCATCACATTACACGACAACCAGCTGTTCCCATCACATTACACGACATCCAGCTGTTCCCATCACATTACACGACAACAAGTTGTTCCCATCACATTACACAACAGCCAGTTGTTCCCATCACATTACACGACAATCAGCTGTTCCCATCACATTACACGACAACCAGTTGTTCCCATCACATTACATGGCAAGGGAAAGATTATTGTTTTCTCGTGGTGTTGGTAGTAGGTTCTCTTTTAAAATCTACCTTTTTTAGAACGCCACCCTCATTGCTCGTCTTAGATATCCATGAAAATAACAACATCTTTTCACTAAAACATTTCTGTGTCCACTACATGTTTTCCTGTCTGTTGTAAAATTTAATTTCTCCAGTCTGTTTTCTTCCTCCTGTTTTAGAATTGACCCATATTTTGACGGCTCTAAGATCTTCTACTTCTATGCATGCGAGAGCTGGCAAACAACAAGTGACATAAAAACAAGGTTGAACGCATTCGAAAATAAATGTCTCAGGAAAATACTTTGTATAGCGTGGAAGGAATTCAAAACAAACGAGGAAATTAGAGAAATTGCAAAAAAAAAAACAACCAGTATCATTAATAATCACGAAAAGACGCTGGACATATGTTGGACAAGTGATGAAAAGAGATAATAACTGAATACCAAAACAAGCCTCCATGTGAGAAACAACAAGTAGGAGGGGAAAAAAACCAACAGAAAAACATTGAGAAGAACATTGATCAGAGAGGCACATGCAGCATAAATCGGTTCTCTCACTGAGATAGAGTTGCTGGCTCAGAACAGAGACAAATGACGAGATTTGATACAAGATCTTTGCAAGGATTAGGACTGCTAAAAAGAACAAATTAAAAAAGGAGAAAGATTATTTGGGTCTATGCCTGTGGACATCGACAGACAGACAGACGGACTGACGGAGGGACAGACGGACGGACTGACGGAGGGACAGACGGACGGACTGACGGAGGGACAGACGGACGGACTGACGGAGGGACAGACGGACGGACTGACGGAGGGACAGACAGACGGACTGACGGAGGGACAGACAGACGGACTGACGGAGGGACAGACGGACGGACTGACGGAGGGACAGACGGACGGACGGACGGAGGGACAGACGGACGGACGGACGGACGGACGGACGGAGGACAGACGGACGGACGGACGGAGGGACGGACGGACGGACGGACGGAGGGACGGACGGACGGACGGACGGACGGAGGGACAGACGGACGGACAGACAGACGAACAGACAAACAGAAAGACAGACAGACAGATAGATAGATAGATAGATAGATAGATAGATAGATAGATAGATAGATAGATAGATAGATAGATAGATAGATAGATAGATAGATAGATAGATAGATAGATAGATAGATAGATAGATAGATAGATAGATAGATAGATAGATAGATAGATAGATAGATAGATAGATAGATGGAAGATCTTATTCTATTTCTTTCCCTCATTTGCTTGTTATCATCCAGGGGTGACACAGTTTAAGGTCTTTTGCACTTCTCTTGTCCTCTGCCGTTGTTATGTTTTCTAGTGTGTTCTAATATTCCACTACTCCACCTTTCATGTTTTCGACCTCTTCTCGAACGTTTATTAAAAGCTGTATTGTGGTTTTTTTCTTGTTGTCTTAAAGGTCAACAACTTTAATTATACCAAGTCGGTACTTATCTTCTTCAACAGCACTCACTACATACACGTTATGCCGGAGCGTGCCGGCTAAGTATCTTTGTCATTATCACAGTAGTTAGAGACTGCTGTTACTGAAGGTCTAGTAAGACAATATGCACAGCTGTTTGTTTTTAAGTTGTGATTTGTCATGATTAGTCTAGGCAATATAAGAAGGTAGTATGCATTCCTTTCCTTCTTGGCAGTGACTGTACTAGTCGGAGATCGCAGCCATTGTCTCTATACATGGGTTCCTCGGTCTGCCATTGCGGTGTGGTGACCATAACCGGCACTACTTGTCAACTGCTCCCACAACACCATCCACCACCTGCTCCAATGGTTTCACATAATACCTGATGTGGGGGGGGGGGAGGGGAGGGGGCTAAACGGGAGCTCCACCTTGCCCAAGGGTGTCCCGAAGACTAGCGGAGGAAAGGAGACGTCTTACTCCTCATTTGGTAGGGCAGAACTCTACTACCCCGCTTACAAAAAATGAAAAGACGATTAGAGGCCACAGAGATGGGATTTATCAGAAGAATGTTGAAAGTTCCCCTGGACAACTAGAAAGACCAATGACGACGTTCTCAAAGAGGCCAAAACAAAAAGGGAGCTCTTAAAAAAACATCAGAAAGAAGCAATCAACATTTTTCGGGCACATCATGAGAAGAGGAAAGTTGGAATACTTGGTTACAACTGTCAAAATAAAAGGAAAGAGAGATCGCGGACGACAAAGAGAGAAAATACTGGATAGCTTGGTGTCATGGCATGGAAAACAGTCAACAACAGAACTGATACGATGCACTGTAGATAAAAGATTGTGGAAGGATATGATTGCCTACGCCAACCGGTATGGCACGTGATGAGGATGTTTATTTTCATCTGAAAGTAGCAATTTAGTTCATCATCATCATCAAGTGCCGTCTCCGCAACGAAGGTTGGCTACCTTGGAGCGCCATTCCACTCTATTTATTGCTTTGATGGTGCAGGTTGTCATAGATTGACTTGTCCACCTTTTGATGTTACTTGTCCTTGTAAGTCTTGGTTTGCCTCTGCCTCTTTTACCTTGTTTTTTCTTTTCCAATATTACTTTTATTAGGCTGTTGTGTCTTTTAACATGCCCTAAAAATGTCATTTGTCTTGTCTGGTTTGTATTTAGTAGTTCTCTTTTTAATTTTAGTTGTTTTAAAACTTCATCGTTTATTTTCTTTTGTTTCCATCCAATTCTACCTATTCTTCTATAAATCCACATTTCCGCACCATACAGGAATATTGAGAAGATGTAACATTTTGCTATTCTTAGTTTAAACCCTGGTGTTATTTGTTTTGTTGTTAGTATATTTTTCATGGCATTAAAATTACGTTTTGCTATACCTATTCTTTTGTTTATTTCTTTTATTTTGTTTAGCAATTTAGTTACATCTGGGAAATTTTAGCAAAATTTCTGGATGAAAATGTCCCGAGTCTGGAACATTCCACTTATTCTCCATATTGATATTTTATTCAAGTGGTTTCAATTTGCGGCGCGACACAGGAAGCGTGAAATAGTTTAGCTAAAGTCAATATTTTTGTATGAATGATATTTTAGTAGTTGATGCTCGTTAACTAAAGAGGTCAAGGATGAGCAAATCTCAGAGTTTTCAGGGGATGTAATTTTCAATTAAAGGATGGAAATGGCAGGACAAAAACACTAACATAGAATTATGGAAATGTACCAGTCAAATACCTGTGGATAAAGAGATACAGCGAAGACGATGGCGCTAGATAGGACACACACTGCGGAAACCAACTGAGAGTATTACACAACAGGCCCTTTTTAAAATCCCCAGGGGAAAAGACAAAGGGGAAGACCAAGGAATTTTTGGAGAAGACAGACAGAAGCAGAGATGAAGATGATGGGGGAAAACATGGAATGATTTGAAAAAATGGTAAGAAACAGAACGACTTGGAAAGTGTTTGTTGAAGACCTATGCTCCACAGGGAGCTGAAAGGTAGAAGAAGATGAATTTTCAATGTTTAATCATAAAAGTAATTACATTTTAAGATACATCTGCTTATAATCACGTTGAATGTATAATAGAAGAACCATATGATTTTATGTTTATGGAAAGACACAAATGGGGAAATGAACTAAAAGATTAGTGACAAACTACAGTTATGATGAAAGAAAGTGTCACCAGAAGAAGACGATTAATAGGAACGATATTACAATCAGTCACATCAGTGAAGTATTACAGTCAGACACATCAGTGAAGTATTACAATCAGTCACATCAGTGAAGTATTACAATCAGTCACATCAGTGAAGTATTACAAGCAGTCACACCAGTGAAGTATTACAATCAGTCACACCAGTGAAGTATTACAGTCAGTCACACCACATTACCCCAAAAATTATGTGCTGAAGGTTTGTAAATATAGGGTCACTAACACCATATTTCCCTATACGCCACTTGGCGTGAAGTGAGTACTTTACTTTACTTTTTTTTACACTAGTAAAGTATTACAATCAGTCACACCAGTGAAGCATTACAATCAGTCACACCAGCGAAGTCTTACAATCAGTCACACCAGTGAAGTATTACAATCAGTCACATCAGTGAAGTATTACAATCAGTCATATCAATGAAATGTTACAATCAGTCACATCAGTGAAATATTGCAATCAGTCACACCAGTGAAGTATTACAATCAGTTACATCAGTGAAGTATTACAATCAGTCACATCAATGAAATGTTACCATCAGTCACATCAGTGAAATATTACAATCAGTCACACCAGTGAAGTATTACAATCAGTCACATCAGTGAAGTATTACAATCAGTCACATCAGTGAAGTTTTACAATCAGTCACATCAGTGAAGTATTACAATCAGTCACCTCAGTGAAGTATTTCAGTCAGTAGCATCAGTGAGGTATTACAGTTAATCACATCAGTGACGTATTGCAATCGGTCACGTCAGTGAAGTATTTCAGTCAGTAGCATCAGTGAGGTATTACAGTTAATCACATCAGTGAAGTATTACAATCAGTCACATCAATGTAGTTTACAATCAGTCACATCAGTAACGTTTTACAATCAGTCACATCAGTAAAGTTTTACAATCAGTCACATCAGTAACGTTTTACAATCAGTCACACCAGTGAAGTATTGCAATCAGTCACACCAGTGAAGTATTACAATCAGTCACACCAGTGAAGTATTACAATCAGTCACACCAGTGAAGTATTACAATCAGTCACATAAGTGAAGTATTACAATCAGCCACATCAGCGAAATATTATAATCAGTCACATCAGTAAAGTTTTACAATCAGTCACATCAGTGAAGTATTACAATCAGTCACATCAGTGAAGTATTACAATCAGCCACATCAGTGAAATATTACAATCAGTCACATCAGCGAAATATTACAGTCATTCACATCTGTGAAGTATTACAATCAGTCACATCAGTGAAGTATTACAATCAGTCACATCAGTGAAGTATTACAATCAGCCACATCAGCGAAATATTACAGTCAGTCACATCAGTGAAGTATTACAATCAACCACATTATTGAAATATTAGAGTCAGTCACATCAGTGAAGTATTACAATCAGTCACATCAATGAAGTATTACAAGCAACCACATTAGTAACGTATTTACATAGTTAGCAGTCAAAAAATGCACTTTTTTATTTTGTCTTTCTTCCTCTTCTCTTCTTCTCTTCTCCCTCTTCAACAATAAGATTTGGCTTAGCGTTTAGGCTTGCAGATCGACGTGAGTCACATATAAGACGTTTCGATTGAGGTCTTCATCGGTTCCCCATGGCATGTCATGCGTGGTTGTTGGCAATATTTTCGTTCTCGAGAATGAAAATGCCCTGTAAGATATACTTTGGAGGGTCTGTTTAGATGTTTCATAATCGCAAGTTTCACAATCGCAGGTTTCATAATCGCATGTTTCATAATCGCAAGTTTCATAATAGCATGTTTCATAATTGCAAGTTTCATAATCGCAAGTTTCATAATCGCATGTTTAATAATCCCAAGTTTCATAATCGCAAGTTTCATAATCGCATGTTTCATAATCGCAAGTTTCATAATCGCATGTTTCATAATCGCAAGTTTCATAATCGCAGGTTTCATAATCGCATGTTTCATAATCGCAAGTTTCATAATCGCAAGTTTCATAATCGCATGTTTCATAATCGCAAGTTTCATAATCGCAAGTTTCATAATCGCAAGTTTCATAATCGCATGTTTCATAATCGCAAGTTTCATAATCGCATGTTTCATAATCGCAAGTTTCACAATCGCAAGTTTCATAATCGCAAGTTTCATAATCGCAAGTTTCACAATCGCAAGTTTCACAATCGCAAGTTTCACAATCTCAAGTTTCACAATCGCATGTTTCATAATCGCAAGTTTCACAATCACAAGTTTCACAATCGCATGTTTCATAATCGCAAGTTTCACAATCGCAAGTTTCACAATCGCAAGTTTCACAATCGCTTGTTTCACAAATCGCATTTTACACAATCGCGTGTTTCACAATCGCGTGTTTCACAATCGCTTGTTTCAGTGTCCGATTAGTATAAGTGTTCACTTGATGCCTCGGAGACCTGTTTTGAGTGTGAAAACCTCGGACTGCTAAGCTTGTTTAAACTGTTGTGTCTAGTGCACATGTTTCGTTGTACATCTTCATTGGTTTTCTTGGCTTGTTATTAATTTGTCTTATAAATGGTCTCTATTGTTAATTTCATTGATAAGGTGGGGGATACAAAACTAAATTTATTCAAACAATCTCTTCATCATTTTTAAAGACGCCCGGAAAAGGACAAATTCGCAGACCTAAACTACGATATAGAGATATCTGTAAATCATCTCTGAATGATTTCTTCGTCAGTGAAAATGACTGGGAACATCTGGCAAGTGATCGCACATCATGGAGAGCATGTATAAGGAACGGTATAACATCATTTGAGACTGTACTAAGGCAACACTCAGAAGAGAAAAGACTCATGAAAAAGGATGGAATACCCTGTGGATCAGTGGGTCTGACTTGTTCATTTTGTGGCCGTGTGTGTTTGTCAAACATTGGTAGAATTAGCCACGAGAGAAGCTGTTAGACACAAACAAAACCTAAAAAAAAAATACACAATAGTCTCCACTAGACCGCCTGACAAGACGAAAAGGGCCATATTTATAAAGAAAAGAAGAAAGACTACCGTCAGACATCACATCGACATGTTATGTATCGGTTGGTGTAGGCGATCATGTCTTTCCACAATTTGCTTTCCACAGTGCATCGTATCAATTCTGTTGTTTACTGTTTTCCTTTCCACGACACCATGCTGTCTATTGTCTCCTCTCTGTGTCGCCCGCGTTCTCTCTGTACCTGCATATTGCCAGTTGTAATCAAGTAATCCACTTTTCCTCTTTTCATGATGTGCCCGAAAGTTGTCGATTGTTTCTTTATGGTGTTTTTTTATGAGCTTTCTTAAAGTGTTTGTTTGGTCAGACATCTTGTGTTGATTATAGTGGATATTATTGTGTTCACATTTTTATGATCATCGACACACTTATGTTAATCTGGTAGGCGCTACGAACGTCCGTCTTTATTCAACAAAATCCGGTACCTATTTAAGGTTTAGAAAACGAACAAAGTTGTCGACCAAATGATTGAATCCAACCTCTTGTCCTCAGTAGGCCAGTTCATTAATCACTGCTCTACCTCGGCTTCTACGCCGTTTACCCGATCCATTCATTATTTATTCAGTTCACACGCTGTGAATGATAGACATATTCATCACAGCGAATGTTTAATTGCATTTCAAGTTGATGAATGCATTTTAACCAAAATACAATTTTTATATTAATTTGTGATGTCCAGACCGTGTCCATGAGTTGATATCAGCCAATGACTCATAGTTGACCGATGACGTTAAGGTAAACTAAACAAAATTAACCAAGACCATCTTCGCCTATAGGTGATGAAACATGATACCCACCCTGATATAGTGAACAAGAGTAGAAGAAGAAATGCGGGATAACATGGGTCCAACGGAGTTGAACACTTCCGATAAAAGACATGACTGTTATGGTCTGACTGTAAACGGCTAAACGGGTAAAAGGAAACAATTTTCAGTGAGAACGACGGAGAGAAGTCAGCAAGAGAATAAGAAAACATAGAAAGCAAATAAATATAAATCAGAGAAACTAAAGAGGAAGACAAAACATACTTGGAGATGACAGGTGGAAGCGGCAGAGATGAAGAGGAAGGTAAGACATGGGACTATCTTAAAAGAATGGCAAGGAACATGACGACTTGTAAAGTGTTTGTTCATGAAATGTTCCTAACAGGGACGGAAGAAGAAAGAGAAGATGAAGAAGAAGACGTCTTGGAATAAGAAGAAGAGAAAAAAGAAGAGGAAAAGAAGAGGCAAAGAAGAGGCAAAGAAGAGGAAAAGAAGACGAAGGAAAAGACGTCTTGGAAGAAGAAGAAGATGAAGAAGAAGAAGAGGAAGAAGAAGAAGAGGAAGAAGAAGAGGAAAAAAGAAGAGGAAAAAGAAGAGGAAAAGAAGAGGAAAAGAAGTGAAAAAAGAAGAAGAAGCAGGAGAAGCAGAAGAAAAGAAAAGAAGACGAAGGAAAAGACGTCTTGGAAGAAGAAGAAGAGAAGAAGAAGCAGAAGCAGAAGTAGAAGAAGAAGAAAGACTAAAATGCATTAAATTGACCACAAACTACTTTTATACACATACGAGTCTTGTGCGTCACGTGTAAACATTCCCTCCATCTTACAAGGCAATGTTTTATCAATTCTCTAAGACAGTAATTACTTTACAGTTTCAAATTTTGAAAAAAAATTGCAGATTCGTATTTGTATTAGAATCTAGCTGTAATTAGTTTTGCATGAATTGAACCTAGTTCAACTTGTTGCCTAATATGTGCTATAGAGGAACGCTTTGTTTAGCAGAATGGACCTCTCGAGTTTCTTTAACTTACAGGCAGAGCCGTCTTTACACCATTTTGGCCCCTGGGCATAGAAATAGTGTTGGGCCCCTGGGCATAGAAATAGTGTTGGGCCCCTGGGCATAGAAATAGTGTTGGGCCCAGGAAAAAAAAACGTGGACATCCAAATTTAATCAGGGGCCGGCCCCCAAGCACGGCTTATAGAGGGTCGGAAAGAGAGTGGGAAGTAATTGATAAACTTAAAGGGCCGTTCGCATATAAACACAAAATTATGAGATTTTTATAAAATAATACTAAATTTTATACTGGTTTTCCGAAACCCTACAACATATTCGCATGGGGCCCCTATGATCGTGGGCCCCCGGACAAATGCCTAACGGGCCTATGCGTTAAGGCGGCACTGCTTACAGGGATTACGGGGACAGCAGCAATGAAAGTTAAAAGTCAGCAGCCATTGTCACGAGTACAAGTCTTAATTGCTAAACGCGAGGCAGTGCCGAGTTCTGGGATGCAAGAACTATGAACGATAATCGGAAGTGTTAAAATACGTGTCGTAACAGGGACGTACATTTTAATGCCAGCCATGAAAAAGATACTAACATCAAAACAAATAACCCCAGGGCTAGAACTAAGAATAGCAAAATCTTATATTTTTCAAACATTCATGTATGTGCAGAAACATGGACATTAGACAAGAAAACAGAATAGAAACGTATATGTCTCTGAAATGTGGATTTATAGAAGAATAGGAAGAATTGGATGGAAAGAAAAGAAAACAAACGATGAAGTCTTAAAACAACTAAAAATGTAAAGAGAACTACTAAACACAATTCAAACCGAGATTTTTTAAATGAGATTTTTGGGCCATGTTGCAGTGTGTTGCTTGTCACAGCAGCCTACTAAAAGTAATCTTGCAAGAGAAAATTCAAGGTAAAAGTGGCAGAGGCAGGCCAAAACTAACATGGAGGGGTTTAACAAAAGATGGACAAGTCGGCCTATGACAATCTGTACCATCGAAACAAGAGACGGAGCGGTATGGCGCTCCATGGTAGCTAAATTTAGATCACTTTATGGCAGTCAATATATGACTGAATGACGTAACACATTTAGTTTGGTAACTTTGTAGATGGCTGTGAACGCCCTATGCATTAACAATGACACAAAAGTCTTAATACACCAAAGACGTAATTATCGCTTATTTTCATATATTTTTTATTTTCAAGAATAAATTTCCTCTTATTAAACCGTCTCAATTATTATAGACATCCCAGGAGTAAAGACAAAAATACAAGATCTTCTTCAGCTAAAAAATCTAACACACGAAATAACAAATAACAAACATTATCTCAATAAATAAACTCTCGTATATAACGATAAATACGTTGACGAGACAGGAAAGACCAAATCAGGAGCATCTTTATGGAGCAACAAATGTCAGGAATTCTTTAAAGTCATTTTGAGGGGAGAAATTATTTGTCCACAAATTTATAACATGGTCTGTGGCACTTCTTCATAATGTGTCCACATACATCAGTTTAATGGCACCGGGAGACTTGGCACACGCTAGTGTTGACTGCTCAGCCATCTTTATCGACTGAGAATCTACTACGCCCCAATAAGTACAGATTCCAGAACAAGTGCTTCCGGTGTGCCAGACTATTGTTATCTGTGACGTCAGATGTAGTAACTGAGTGCAGGAATGAGGCGAACGTTTTGTGGATTTGTTGACCAGGCCTGGGGCGAACTTTTTTATGGCGATAGTCCCACTTTTTATTAATTTTGTAATTCTTTTATTCATTCATTCATTTATTCAATCATGCTATTCTTTCTTTCTTTTTTTCTTTCTTTACTTCCTTTCCCTTTTTCTTTCTTTCTTTGGTGCATTCTTATTTCATTCTTTACTTCCTAACTCCCTCCCTTCCCCCATTCACCCTCTCTTCTCAATCCCTCTACTTCCTTCCTTTTTTATTTCCTTTATCCTTCCTTCCTTCCTTCCTTCCTTCTTTGCTGGTCCGTCAACTAATCATCGTTCATCCTTAAGAGAGCCTGAAATGGGCGTCGATGCGTTGTTCCCAGCAAGCCATGATTTACTAACCCTTCAGTGCAGTACATGACACATCATCATGTCACTTTCAGGTATCGGTTATTCTTTCCTCTCGAAACTTATCCGCTTGACCCCACTGACTAATCTGTTTCAAGGTCCAATTACATGCAAATGTAGCGGTGGTCTTGATCAGTGCTGGTTTATTGATCCAGACGTATCAAGTCCGATATGACTCATTGACCACTTTCAGCCCTAATCCGTTATGGCATCTTGGACCCAATAATGCAGTTAATTTTGTTACCACCTTAACGATGTTTACACTGACGCAACACTATATCAATAAAAAGACCACGCCTGAATCCATCTCTGTTGTTTGTAATTGAAGGTTAAGGGTCAAGCTTTTAATAACACATCCAGGTCGTAAGCACTAAAAGCCTTTCTAATTTTAAATAGACCTTTAAACCAATAGTGAGGCAGTAATTTTTAGACTGTGTATGGATGCTTTTTAGGCAAAACATGGGTTTGTCAATAGTTTGTGGGATTTCTCAGAGTTCTAGCTAGGCAGAATTTGTTGCATATGTTATTAAAAATGGGGGATTAATTTTTGTTTCAATTTACTATGGTACAGAAATAAATGTGTTGTGTCGCTTTTTTTCCTGTTCATTTCGTCTTAGAGAGGAGTTATTTAACTCAACCTGTGATAGTTTATTGGGAGCTCAGTGGTTAGTGAACTGGACTATAAAGGACAAGGGGTAGGGTTCGATCCCAACCGACGGCTTCCGGGTTCACCCAGCCTTAAATGGGTACCGGATTTATTCTGGGAAAGTTAAGCGGCACGGGCGTAATACCGACCACATTACCCCAAAAATCATGTGCCGATCTTCTGTAAAATTTATAGTCACTAACACCATACTCCCTATACGCCACTTGGCGTGACGGGGACTCTTTACTTACCTTTTACTTGTCGGTCATTCAGGCACCGTAGATAACATTTCCACAATTTGCTTCAAATCGTTACCATTTAGAGCAGCTCTCCCCAATACAACAAAAATATATTCCAATCCATTAAAGGAATTACCATTTGAATTTAACAAGATGCACATGGAATGTTATAGGACTGAAGTTCGCTGGAAGGCTCCAGTGTACAGGAGAGCAAATGAACGAGAGAGGATAATCAAGCAAGAAATGACTCCACCGCAAATTAAAGTCAAAGGTGAACAGAGACAGTTTAAATAAACGAAGGGAAAAAGTAGGGAAACACTTCTGTCCAGTAGTAAAGTCAAGGAAGAGGACACATTCTTCAGTAGTAAAGTCATGAAAGAGGACACATTCTCCAGCAGTAAAGTCATGAAAGAGGACACATTCTTCAGTAGTAAAGTCATGAAAGAGGACACATTCTCCAGCAGTAAAGTCATGAAAGAGGGCACATTCTATAGTAGTAAAGTCATGAAAGAGGGCATATTCTCCAGTAGTAAAGTAATGAAAGAGGACACATTCTCCAGCAGTAAAGTCAAGAAAAAGGACACATTCTCCAGCAGTAAAGTCAAGAAAAAGGACACATTCTCCAGCAATAAAGTCAAGAAAGAAGACACACTCTCCAGCAGTAAAGTCAATAAAGAGGACACACTCTCCAGCAGTAAAGCCAAAAAAGAGGACACACTATCCTGCAGTAAACTCAAGAAAGAGGACACACTCTCCAGCAGTAAAGTAATGAAAGAGGACACATTCTCCAGTAGTAAAGTCAAGAAAGAGGACACACTCTCCAGCAGTAAAGTCAAGAAAAAGGACACATTCTCCAGCAATAAAGTCAAGAAAGAAGACACACTCTCCAGCAGTAAAGTCAATAAAGAGGACACACTCTCCAGCAGAAAAGTCAAGAAAGAGAACACACTCTCCAGCAGTAAAGTCATGAAAGAGGACACACTCTCCAGCAGTAAAGTCATGAAAGAGGACACATTCTCCAGCAGTAAAGTCATGAAAGAGGACACACACTCCAGCAGTAAAGTCATGAAAGAGGACACATTCTCCAGCAGTAAAGTCATGAAAGAGGACACATTCTCCAGTAGTAAAGTCATGAAAGGGGACACATTCTCCAGTAGTAAAGTCATGAAAGAGGACACATTCTCCAGTAGTAAAGTCATGAAAGAGGACACATTCTCCTGCAGTAAAATCAAGAAAGAGGACACACTCTCCAGCAGTAAAGTCAATAAAGAGGACACATTCTCCAGTAGTAAAGTCATGAAAGAGGACACATTCTCCAGTAGTAAAGTCATGAAAGAGGACACATTCTCCAGTAGTAAAGTCAAGAAAGAGGACACATTCTCCTGCAGTAAAGTCATGAAAGAGGACACATTCTCCAGTAGTAAAGTCATGAAAGAGGACACATTCTCCAGTAGTAAAGTCATGAAAGAGGACACATTCTCCAGTAATAAAGTCATGAAAGAGGACACATTCTCCTGTAGTAAAGTCATGAAAGAGGACACATTCTCCTGTAGTAAAGTCAAGAAAGAGGACACATTCTCCTGTAGTAAAGTCAAGAAAGAATACACATTCTCCTGTAGTAAAGTCAAGAAAGAGGACACATTCTCCTGCAGTAAAATCAAGAAAGAGGACACACTCTCCAGCAGTAAAGTCAATATAGAGGACACACTCTCCAGCAGAAAAGTCAAGAAAGAGGACACACTCTCCAGCAGTAAAGTCATGAAAGAGGACATACTCTCCAGCAGTAAAGTCATGAAAGAGGACACATTCTCCAGCAGTAAAGTCATGAAAGAGGACACATTCTCCAGCAGTAAAGTCATGAAAGAGGACACATTCTCCAGTAGTAAAGTCATGAAAGAGGACACATTCTCCAGTAGTAAAGTCATGAAAGAGGACACATTGTCCTGCAGTAAAATCATGAAAGAGAAAACATACTCCTGTAGTAAAGTCAAGAAAGAGGACACATTCTCCTGTAGTAAAGTCATGAAAGAGAAAACATTCTCCTGTAGTAAAGTCAAGAAAGAGTACACATTCTCCTGTTGTAAAGTCAAGAAAGAGGACACATTCTCCAGTAGTAAAGTCATGAAAGAGGACACATTCTCCAGCAATAAAATCATGACAGCGGACAAATTCTCCAGCAGTAAAATCATGACAGCGGACAAATTCTCCAGCAGTAAAATCATGACAGCAGACACAATTTTCTCTCAGAGCTCCGAAAATCAATGCAATATTTGGAGGTCGCCCGTAGGAAAGAGCCTCAAGAAATTTAGTTGAAAAATGATCATCTCACATATACTAACAAAAGGAATCGATAGTATCAACATTTAACAAGATTACTATAATTAAAACATAGTATTTTATTCATATTTGCATTATCAACTTTCTCTGTGTACACAATATAATCCTATATGTCATCAGTTAAAAAAAACAAAACATTAGAAAATAGCCACCACATACTGAAACTTCACACAGACCACATGTTTATTTGGCAGCCCTCTTCTCCAGGGAATTAAAGTCATTAAGTCAGGACTAATTTCTCATTTCCGAGTACAGATCTTCTAACACTACTAGTCGTTCAGATGGTTTTCTTTTACATAAACAAGACAGCGAACCCAGTTATAGATATGGTCCTTTAAGACTCAACTAGGACACATTAATCTGTGAAGGTAACCCTGGTCATAGATCTTGTTCTGTAAGGCGCGACTAGGACACATTAATCTGTGAAGACCAACCCTGGTCACAGATCTGGTCATGTAAGGCGCAACTAGGACACATTTATCTGCGAAGGCCAACCCTGGTCACAGATCTGGTCATGTAAGTCGCAACTAGGACACATTAATCTGTGAAGACCAACCTGGTCACATATCTGGTCCTGTAAGGCGCAACTAGGACACATTTATCTGCGAAGGTCAACCCTGGTCACAGATCTGGTCCTTTAAGTCGCAACTATAGCTTGTTTCATAACTCGTGCCCAACTTTTAAAATCGATAGCTTTTTAACCGCTTGTTGTAAGTTGTTAAAAATTTGCATGTAAAGTTATAATGATTAGGACCCAACAGGGAATTAATTTCATAAAAAAAAAACATTTGGTTATTATTGTTGCTTATTTGATTTATATAAATTTATAACGACCCGTTGATGTAGTCAAAACTTAATGTTTACAGTATTTTAAGTTTAAAATAGCGAGTAAAAATCCATACAGGGTAAAATTGACGTGTTTGCACGCTTTTACCGTGGTTTTTTGACACAATTAGACACTTTAAAAAAAACACGAGAAATTGTGTGCTCCATTTCCGTTCATTCATAGGTGTAGACGTGGAACAATAACATTTATCATGAGTCTTAAAATGAAATTCTGCAGTTTACAAAACATCGCAATAAAAATGTATGACTATTTTTGCAAAGAGGCTAAACGAGGAAGATTATTTCATTCTTTAGAAAACCCTGAGAATAGGACAAGACACATTTTGGATTTATCTAAACGGTCATTTAATCGCTGGATTCAAGCACGTGACCGTCAATGTTCAAAATATACAAAATCACAAGGAATAGCAAAAATGTTGGATAATTTCGACAGTGAACTTATTAGAAGTGAAATTCGCAAAATGTTGGGTACGAATGAAACTGTTACAATAAGAAAATTAAAAGTATCGCTGAAAAAGAACAACAATATTGAAATATCAAAGTCTACATTATGGAGGAATGTGAGAGCTGCAGGCTTTACATTCAGAAAGTATTCCAATGGACGAAACATCATCTGTGAGAAGCCACATATAGTAGTCATGAGAAGCAAGTACTTACGTGAAGTGAAAGAGGTGCGCAAGCAAGGTTATGATATTGTGTACTTGGATGAAACATGGATCAATGCTCACCACACTAACCAAAGGGAATGGCAGTCATCAGATGGAAACATTAAGAGATTAATACCTAGCAGCAAAGGACAGCGCTTGATAATTGCTCATGCAGGTAGTGGACAACATGGACTAATACAGAATGCAGAGCTCATTTTTCTTTCAAAATCTATAGACAATCGGGATTATCACTCTGAGATGAATGGTCACATATTTAGACATTGGATTGAAAATTCTGTTCTCCCATCACTAGATCGACCATCTTGCCTAATAATGGACAATGCAGCGTACCACAACATTGTTGCACTTGAAGATAAAGTCCCGACGTCATCCAGTACAAAAGATGCTATTAAGATATGGCTCACAAAGGAGCACATACAATTTAATAACATGTACTTAAAACCTGAATTACTATCTCTAGTAAAGCAAAAACAAAGGACAAAGATTTTTCAAATAGATAAGATTATCCAAGAGCACGGTCATATAAGTTTGAGGCTGCCACCTTACCATGCTCATTTAAATCCAATAGAACTAATCTGGGCAAAATTAAAAGGACAAGTAAGTAAGTAAAGTAAAGTACCCCCCGTCACGCCAAGTGGCGTATAGGGAAATATGGTGTTAGTGACCCTATATTTACAGACCTTCAGCACATGATTTTTGGGGTAATGTGGTCGGTATTACGCCCGTGCTGCTTTTACTTTCCCAGGACAAGTGGCAGATGAAAATACAACATTCAAAATATGCGATGTAAAGACTCTTGCTAATCTTGCTTTATTAAATATAAACAAAGATTATTGGGTTAAATGTGAAGACCACGTCTTAAAACAGGAAGAGGAATATTGGAAAAATGATGGTTTGTGGAATATTCAACCCCAAACAGTTATTAATCTTTTAGACTCGTCTGATTCAGAATGAAAGTATATAGCCCACACAATGTTGGCCCCTATATTACCTTAAAATTATTTAAAAAAACGGTCCTTTTCAGGACCACACAACTATGAAAATTGGACATACAGGTATACCTTGATATTATCGTCCGTCCTCGAACTGAGAAGACAATAATTCTCCTGGTGTTTTGCCTTATTCAGTTATTTCCCCATTACGGTCACGCCTTTACCTAGTGAAAATTAATCATAGACCAGCAACTACGGTAATTTCTATTATTTAGGAGTTCACAATTTACAATGTTGATAAACATCAAAGAAATTCGTTGCTTTAAGAAAACTGCAGCTGCAAGATATTTGTTAAATATACATTTAAAGGGTCTTTTGCATTCTAATAACATTTGGAAAATTTCAACAGTTTTTAACAAACGGTTACTGAGTAATAGCGTTTTGAAGTTGGGCACGTGATTTGAAACGAGCTATAGAACACATTTATCTGAGAAGGCCAACCCTGGTCACAGATCTGGTCCTGTAAGTCGCAACTAGGACATATTAATCTGTGAAGACCGACCTTGTTATAGATCTTGTCCTCTAAGGCGCAACTAGGACACATTAATCTGTGAAGGCCAACCCTGGTCACAGATCTGGTCCTGTAAGTCGCAACTAGGACACATTAATCTGTGAAGGCCAACCCTGGTCACAGATCTGGTCCTGTAAGTCGCAACTAGGACACATTAATCTGTGAAGGCCAACCCTGGTCACAGATCTGGTCCTGTAAGTCGCAACTAGGACACATTAATCTGTGAAGGCCAACCCTGGTCACAGATCTGGTCCTGTAAGTCGCAACTATCTATTGACCTTTCGAGCCGTAACCGGCCCATAGGGCGTAGACCAAGATACACCTTCTCCTATATGAATTTTTTGTTCTAGCAGTTTTCTTTTAAAGATATTTTATCAAATCTCGCCATCTGTCTCTGTTCTGTGCAAGCAGTTCTATCTCATTGAGGGAGCCGATTCCTGCTGCTCTTGCCTCTCTCATCAATGTTCTTCTCAGTGTCTCCCTGGGTCTTCCTCTTTTTTCTTTTACCTGTTGTTTCCCATATGAGGGCTTGCTTTGCTATTCGGTTATTAACTCTTCTCATCACATGTCCAACGTATGACCACCGTCTTTTCTTTTTACTGAAGATATTAGTGGTTGATTGGCGATTTCTCTAATTTCCTCGTTTGTTTTGAATTCGTTCCATGCTATACCAAGTATTTTACTTAGACATTTATTTTCGAATGCGTTCAACTTTGTTTCTATATATCTTGTTGTTTTCCAGCTTTCACACGCATACGTAAGGGTTGATAGTACATTTGATTTGAATAGCCTAAGTTTTGTGTTTGTGCTGATAAGTTTTGATTTCCACAACTTTTCAAGGCTTCTGAAAGACATTGCGGCTTTAGCTATTCTGATTCTAATTTCTTTGCTCGTATCCCCTTCTCGATCAATGTGACTTCCAAGATAGATAAAGTCAAGCCGCTATCGTAAAAACGATGTTGTTAATGAAACGTAGACCTGATACAGAAAGTCGCAACTAGGACACATTAATCTGTGAAGGCCAACCCTGGTCACAGATCTGGTCCTGTAAGTCGCAACTAGGACACATTAATCTGTGAAGGCCAACCCTGGCCACAGATCTGGTCCTGTAAGACGCAACTAGGACACATTAATCTGTGAAGACTTACCTTGTTATAGATCTTGTCCTCTAAGGCGCAACTAGGACACATTAATCTGTGAAAGCCAACCCTGGTCACAGATCTCGTTCTGTAAGACGCAACTAGGACACATTAATCTGTGAAGGCCAACCCTGGTCACAGATCTCGTCCTGTAACACGCAACTAGGACACATTCATCTGTGAATCCACTCAGTTAATAAAGAGGAATTGAACATATGTTGTAGATTGTAGGACCGTAACAGACGAGGTATTGTAGATAAAAGGCTTTCAAATTGTTTAACTCTTTTGTGTAGGAGAGAAAGATTTGCAAATTCAACCATCTTATAAGCTATTAATTCATTTGTATTCATGAGACCTGTTTTATTATATGCAATAATTTCCCATATCCTCTCCAGCACTTGTCACAGCATTTCCCAAAATGCATCGGTAAATTCTATTAACAAGGTTGCTCCATACACATCCTGCTCGACTACGTAGGCGAGGATTCCAAAACTAATTAGTCGTATCTTACGACATGCGTAACAGGTAGCAGTGGCGCTATTCTTTTCTCCCCCTACCGTGGGAAGGGGGCGGTAGCCACACGGACTAGACCGTTCTTCTTTTATCTTTCTCACTGGTACCTAAAAGGTGTCGTGGTTTATATCATTTGTCGTTCTTGAGCTGCTCGAACTGTCTGAAATAGTGATTTTCCTTATTTGTTACATGTCTCTGTCACTGCATCAATCCATCTTCTTCTAGGTCTTCCTCTTGGTCTTTTCCCATGCATTCTCGAGAAGAACGCCCTTGATGGTGATTGTTTATTTCCGCCATGTTGTTAGTTCCGCTCGTGACAAGTGTGTATCTTTGGTGTATTTCTTTAATGATTTTACCTCTCTTTCTTGTATCCGCTTATCATAAGAATTTTATATTAAGATATATTAAAATACACTCTTTGACTATATTAAAGGATGGTAATTTAATTCAAGGAAGTGCTTCTTTTAACGGCTGGTAAAATATGCACGACCAAAACGAAAGACCTGAACATTATCAAGGTAGTCTAGGATATTATTGTTTTTGCGTTCGCCAGCTTTCAACTCTGACGAAGTCCCTAGAGACTAGGAACTGAATTTTGTGCGTTAATCCATTTTTCCCTGGCAGTCGTGTGCACAGGGGTCCCTAGCCGCACAGGCAGATAACTCCAACTTCGGAGGTACTCATGTTTTTTCCGTCGATGAGTAACAGACGTTTCAAGCCGGGCCTCGCTGCTGAGACTAGGGGTAGTTAACAACGTAATAACTAATATCTGGTCCTGTAAGGCGGAAATAAGACACACTAATCTGTGAAGACCAACCTGGATATATCTGGTCGTGTAAGGCGCAACTAGGACACATTAATCTGTGAAGCCGCTCAGTTAATAAATATAAAGATAAAGACAGGTAAGATAATAAAAATAAAGACAGGTGTCTTAGTTGCGCCTTACAGAACCAGGTGGTTAACAATAACATTTAACAAAGTAATCTTACAACAACAAAAAAAAAGGTTACAAATGTTGCTTACCTAGGCAGAAAAATGTCCAGAGATGGACACATAACATCAGAAATCATGAGACTCATCGCAGTAGCATGGAATGTTTCCAACAAAGTGACAAATGTCGGGAGATCCAAACTACTCAGTAAACAAACAAAACTTAGGTTGTTCAGTTCCAGTGTGATGCCAGTGCTAACATACAACGTGAAAGCTGGCAATCCACCGACTTTAGATAGAAAATTAAATGCCTTTGAAAACAAATATCTCCGAAGGATCTAAAAACATAAGTTGGAAAGTACATTTTAAACGAACCGATAAGAAATGAATCTAAACAGGAATACGTGTCGAGCTTTATAAGAAGAAAGCGTTGGAAATACATTTGCTATATAAAAGTAAAGGTAGAGGTAAAGTACGAGACTTGAATCGGCGTCATAGCACGCGAGTTTTCACCAATATGTGCTCAGCCGCCTATCCAGCAGAAGTGTTCGGAGACTTCTGAGTAGTGTCGCTTGAAGCATCGAAACTCACAATGCGAAACGGCATTCCTCACCTTTTCACGGAGCAGCCGAGGCACCCATAACTGCCAGCGGCTGGGTCGACCGAGGGGTAGTTTTTTTTATCCAATCACGAGTACAACTCACACTGCTTCCAGTGGGAATCGAATCGTACACGGGTTGTCCGAACGATGGTAGTCCAGTCGAGTGGTTTTTCCCAACCAGGAAACCTAGAGCCCCCCCCCCCCCCCCCCCCACGCACACACACACACATTTACTATGTCCTAAAAATGAATGAAAGCATTCTTCTCCATCAGGCATTCATGTGGAAGCCATCTCATAAAAGAAATCTTGGAGGACTGAAAGAAACGCTATGTAGAACAATTACTAGGTAACTCACAATCATGGGACTAAGAAACAATTAAAACCTACAAGAACTAGCAGCTATAATCGTCATTCGTGGAGAGCTCTGAATTTCACACTCTGTACCGTCATCGTTCCAAGAGTAAAAGGAATGATTAAATGAAAAACTTCAACTAAATATTACATTTCTCACTTATTGAACATACTGTTAAGTGTTAGCACACGTTAACATTAACATGTTTGTCCCTTTATAAAGTGTTAACGCATGTTAACATTAACATGTTTGTCCCTTTATAAAGTGTTAACGCATGTTAACATTAACATGTTTGTCCCTTTATAAAGTGTTAACGCATGTTAACATTAACATGTTTGTCCCTTTATAAAGTGTTAACGCATGTTAACATTAACATGTTTGTCCCTTTATAAAGTGTTAACGCATGTTAACATTAGCATATTTGTCCCTTTATAAAGTGTTAACGCATGTTAACATTAACATATTTGTCCCTTTATAAAGTGTTAACGCATGCTAACATTAACATGTTTGTCCCTTTATAAAGTGTTAACGCATGTTAACATTAACATATTTGTCCCTTTATAAAGTGTTAACGCATGTTAACATTAACATGTTTGTCCCGTTATAAAGTGTTAACGCATGTTAACATTAACATATTTGTCCCTTTATAAAGTGTTAACGCATGTTAACATTAACATATTTGTCCCTTTATAAAGTGTTAACGCATGTTAACATTAACATATTTGTCCCTTTATAGATATTAAGACACGTTAACATCGACATCTCAACTCTTAGAGTTGCGCTATTGAACGCGTGAAAAAATGGCGGTTTGTTTTCGCCGGTCTGTTGCTAAGGACGCCTAATTCATTTATTTGTCAAAAGCTCATAGTGTATCCGCGTGCTGCAGAGCGAATTACTGGAGTTGGCCAGTCTATAACGTGGAAACTGGTTCTGGACCGTGCGACTGAGTGAGTGCACGTGAGTCTAGACCATCCACAGCAGCGACTTCCAGCGATAAAATCATCTATGATACTGTAAAGACGGTAAGTATTCAGATGCAGCCCAAACGACAAAATCGGGGAAGGAAAACAAGACAAGGTAAGCGAGGTGGTACCAAACTCTCGAAGTGTGAGAAGTGTGCGCGTATGAGAGGGTATGTGCCTGGGGTATGTGCGCGTTATCGGGCGGACATCAGTGCCCTCTTAGATGTGGGCAGAGCACAGGGCTACAACAAATCCACGTCACTCCTTCGGATGAAAGAGATGGGAGTTAAGATGGGCACAGCCATAAATGAGAAACTTTGTGGGCGTGTAAGAAAACTTATCAACCAACACAGAACTGGAGTCGCCAGTCGCTGGACACAGCGAGACTTACTGAGGAAGGGATCTGAGCACCTATGGACATGTTCGGAGAGCAATGATGATGACCCGCAAATAACTCAATAACTCAATAACCCAATCTCAACTCTTCACAGATCTCAGTGCACTTTACCATTACAATATTGACAGTTATCAGACTATAAATATTCCCTTCTATTTAATTGTTTAGCTGCTTATATAGGTCAAGGTCACGTTAGCAGTCTTTTTTTTTCTTTATTATTTGAATTGTTTGGAAACGTCATGATTAAAATGTTTAGTTTGTTTTCTTAAAGGCTGTTAAGAATGATTAATATTTAATGATGTAACTTTGTAAGTGCCTGTTACGTTATCATCATCATCAAGTACCGGGCCTTCTGGCCTAGGTGATCATGTCTCTCCACAACTTTCGATCTCGGCAGCTATTTATCATTTTTGTTGTTGACCTTCTGCCAAGCCATTCTCTTAAGCTGTCTGTTATTTTTTCTCTTTGCTTCCCTCTATCTCTTCGTCCCTCAATTTTTCCAGTTGTTAAATATATTCCAGTTGACCTCTTCTCATTACATGGCCAAAAAAATGATGATTGTTTCTTCCCAATATTGAAAATTAGCTCTCTTTTTGCTTTGACCTCTCTCAGAACATCTTCATTACTCTTCTTAGCTGTCCATGGTACTCTCAACATTCTTCTGTAAAACCACATTTCTACAGACCCCAGTGATTTTCTTGCCTGTTGTCCTATTGTCCATGATTCGCAACCACATGTTAAGACTGGCTCTACATAACATTTAAGAACTCTTTTCCTTGTTTCTATTGTCATAAATGGATTGCATAGTATCTTCCTCATTTTCTGGAAAGCTGCTTTTGCCTGAGCCATTCTGCATCTCACCTCTTTTGTACATCTTCCGTCTGAGGTTAACAGAGGTCCCAAATATTTAAATTCATTTACCTGTTTTAATATTGTTGCACTTGTCTTTATTTTGCACTGAGGTGATGTCTTTTTCTTTGTTGTTACCATTATCTCTGTCTTTTTGCTATTAAGGCTGAGTCCTTTATTTTTGCTTTCCTTCACTACAATGTCCAACATTTCCTGTAACTCATGTTCACTTTTAGCGATTAATACTGTATCATCAACATACCTTAGCTTATTTATATTATGACCTGCAATTGTTATTCCAGGCATGTTCCTTATGGATCTAAAAATAATCTCACTATAAATATTAAACAAATCTGGTGACAGCACACAACCTTGTCTAACACCCTGTTTTATTTGTTGAAACATTCCCAATTGGTTTCCAGTTCTTATGGCCGCTGTTTGTTGCCAGTTCATGTTCTTTATTATTCTTAGAGGGACGTTATACTTAACCTTAACTTAACATCTTTCTGCGTTACTAACTGTAAACATATGTTGTAAACAAAACCGTTTTTTAAAATTTCAAGCAACCATTTTTAATTATTTACAAATTGAAATGGCTCTTTTTTTTCGGAGCTCTTCTGTGTCATTACTGTACAGGGTGAGCACAAATATAGTCCTTGATTTCAAATAGATATAGGCTGTAATTGGAATATTCTTGCATATTGATGGTTACATTTGTGCATTAACTCATATGGTTCAATGCGATATTGCTTGGTGTCACACACACACATACAATCGCCGATTTCGAGTAAAATAACGACACAACGGACCTTCTACTTCTTCCTTTCAACTCCGTGTGGAGTATAGGTTTTCAGCAGACACTTTCAACTCTCTGTGGAATATAGGTCTTCAGCAGACACTTCCAACTCCGTGTGGAGTATAGGTCTTCAGCAGACACTTTCAACTCCCTGCGGAGTATAGGTCTTCAACAGACACTTTAACTCGTTGGGGATTATAGGTCTTCAGCAGACACTTTCAACTCCGTGTGGAGTATAGGTCTTTAACAGACACTTTCAACTCCCTGTAGATTATAAGTCTTCAACAGACAATTCCAGCTCCCTGCGAAGCATAGATCTTCAACAAACACTTTCAACTCCCTGTAGATTATAAGTCTTCAACAGACAATTCCAGCTCCCTGCGAAGCATAGATCTTCAACAAACACTTTCAACTCCCTGTATATTATAAGTCTTCAACAGACAATTCCAGCTCCCTGCGAAGCATAGATCTTCAACAAACACTTTCAACTCCCTGTAGATTATAAGTCTTCAACAGACAATTCCAGCTCCCTGCGAAGCATAGATCTTCAACAAACACTTTCAACTCCCTGTAGATTATAAGTCTTCAACAGACAATTCCAGCTCCCTGCGAAGCATAGATCTTCAACAAACACTTTCAACTCCCTGTAGATTATAAGTCTTCAACAGACAATTCCAGCTCCCTGCGAAGCATAGATTTTCAACAAACACTTTCAACTCCCTGTAGATTATAAGTCTTCAACAGACAATTCCAGCTCCCTGCGAAGCATAGATCTTCAACAAACACTTTCAACTCCCTGTAGATTATAAGTCTTCAACAGACAATTCCAGCTCCCTGCGAAGCATAGATCTTCAACAAACACTTTACAAGTCGTTCTGTTTCTTGCCTTTCTCTTAAGATCGTTCCATGTTTTCCCCATCCTCCGCATCTCTGATTCAATCTGTCCGCTTCAAGTATATTTTGGTCTTCTTCTTTTTCTCCACCTCTTGGAATAAAAAAAAAGTCTTGTCGTGTAATAAACTGTCGACTGCGCAGTGTGTGTCCTATACAGCGCCATAGTCTTCATTGTATCTCTTTATCCACTGGTATTTGACCTGTACTTTTCCAAAATTCTACATTATCTATTTTGTCTTGCCATTTCCATCCTTTTATTCTGAACAAGCATCCATTAAAAAAGGTCTGCATCGTCGTGATTGTTTCTTTTGTTGTTCTCCATGTTTCACAGCCAAATAATAGGACTGACTTTACAAATTGGAGTTATATACTTTTATTTTTAATTCGCATCTACGCCCACTTAACGGGCAAACATTGAGGAAGAAGAGATAATGTATTTATTTAGCCCAAGTTTTCTTTAACAAACCTATCATCATCATGTGCCATACCGGTTGGCGTAGGCGATCATGTCCCTCCACAATCTGCTATCTACAGTGCATCGTATCAGTTCTGTTGTTGGCTGTTTTCTATGCCATGACACCAAGTTATGCAGTATTTTCTCTCTTGGTTGTGATTTGTCATGATTAGTCCAGGCAATTTAAGAAGGTAGTTTGCCATTCCTTTCCTTCTTGGCAGTGACTGTACTAGTCGGAGATCGCAGCCATTTTGTCTCTATACATGAGATCCTCTGCCTGCCATCGCGGTGTGGGGACCATAACCGGCACTTCTTGTCGGCTGCTCCCACAACACCATCAACCACCTGCTCCAATGGCTTCACATAACCCTGATAGGGGGGCTAAACGGGAGCTCCACCTTGCTCAGGGGTGTCCCAAAGACTAGCGGAGGAAAGGAGGCGTCTTTCTCCTCCTTTGGCAGGGCAGAACTCTACCCCTCTAACCACTAAACCTATATCTTAACTTAAAATAAACAGCTTCAATTCTCGCCTCTTTTATTCTCTAAATTTTTGTTGAGTTTATTTTGCCGAAATAATTCTTATAATTGTTCCATATTTGCCGCATCGAATATTTTTTTCCAAAAAGAATACAATTATATAGCACAATGTTTGTTAAAATAAGCACAAATAAATAGTGAATTCTACATAGTAGTTAAATGTTGAAGTAAAAACACATCATTTATGAAAAAGTCAACGGCCAATTTTTTTTCTCTGTTTTAGTTCAGATGATATGAGTAGGAACCATTCCCCTTCTGCCCAAATCTTCATCCCACACTTAAGGCATCGCTATTTATAGAAACGTCATGCTAGTTGGGGATTTGTAAGGTTTCCCTTTCAGTCCTCAGGTTTACTTCTATAGTAGGCGATGATTTAGATTTTAGAACGGATTGACGTCACTGCAATCGGAATATTTCCACATCTCCGATACCCCCGCTCCAGCAACTAACAAAGTGTTCATCTTGATAATTCGTACTGTCATATTGAACGCTTTGCGTTTTGAACAAAGATGCGCAGCTCATAATAAAGAAACTTCATGGTCTCTGTAATGGTCGAAAAAGGCGACACGATCTCCATGTGCGAGCGCTGAATCTGCGTTCTAAACCTCAAGGCGACACGATCTCCATGTGCGAGCGCTGAATCTGCGTTCTAAACCTCAAGGCGACACGATCTCCATGTGCGAGCGCTGAATCTGAGTTCTAAACCTCAAGGCGACACGATCTCCATGTGCGAGCGCCAAATCTGAGTTCTAAACCTCAAGGCGACACGATCTCCATGTGCGAGCGCTGAATCTGCGTTCTAAACCTCAAGGCGACACGATCTCCATGTGCGAGCGCCAAATCTGAGTTCTAAACCTCAAGGCGACACGATCTCCATGTGCGAGCGCCAAATCTGAGTTCTAAACCTCAAGGCGACACGATCTCCATGTGCGAGCGCCAAATCTGAGTTCTAAACCTCAAGGCGACACGATCTCCATGTGCGAGCGCTGAATCTGAGTTCTAAACCTCAAGGCGACACGATCTCCATGTGCGAGCGCTGAATCTGCGTTCTAAACCTCAAGGCGACACGATCTCCATGTGCGAGCGCCAAATCTGAGTTCTAAACCTCAAGGCGACACGATCTCCATGTGCGAGCGCCGAATGTGAGTTCTAAACCTCAAGGCGACACGATCTCCATGTGCGAGCGCCAAATCTGAGTTCTAAACCTCAAGGCGACACGATCTCCATGTGCGAGCGCTGAATCTGAGTTCTAAACCTCAAGGCGACACGATCTCCATGTGCGAGCGCTGAATCTGCGTTCTAAACCTCAAGGCGACACGATCTCCATGTGCGAGCGCCAAATCTGAGTTCTAAACCTCAAGGCGACACGATCTCCATGTGCGAGCGCCGAATGTGAGTTCTAAACCTCAAGGCGACACGATCTCCATGTGCGAGCGCCAAATCTGAGTTCTAAACCTCAAGGCGACACGATCTCCATGTGCGAGCGCCGAATGTGAGTTCTAAACCTCAAGGCGACACGATCTCCATGTGCGAGCGCCAAATCTGAGTTCTAAACCTCAAGGCGACACGATCTCCATGTGCGAGCGCCGAATGTGAGTTCTAAACCTCAAGGCGACACGATCTCCATGTGCGAGCGCCGAATGTGAGTTCTAAACCTCAAGGCGACACGATCTCCATGTGCGAGCGCCGAATGTGAGTTCTAAACCTCAAGGCGACACGATCTCCATGTGCGAGCGCCGAATGTGAGTTCTAAACCTCAAGGCGACACGATCTCCATGTGCGAGCGCCGAATCTGAGTTCTAAACCTCAAGGCGACACGATCTCCATGTGCGAGCGCCAAATCTGAGTTCTAAACCTCAAGGCGACACGATCTCCATGTGCGAGCGCTGAATCTGCGTTCTAAACCTCAAGGCGACACGATCTCCATGTGCGAGCGCCAAATCTGAGTTCTAAACCTCAAGGCGACACGATCTCCATGTGCGAGCGCCAAATCTGAGTTCTAAACCTCAAGGCGACACGATCTCCATGTGCGAGCGCTGAATCTGCGTTCTAAACCTCAAGGCGACACGATCTCCATGTGCGAGCGCCAAATCTGAGTTCTAAACCTCAAGGCGACACGATCTCCATGTGCGAGCGCCGAATGTGAGTTCTAAACCTCAAGGCGACACGATCTCCATGTGCGAGCGCCAAATCTGAGTTCTAAACCTCAAGGCGACACGATCTCCATGTGCGAGCGCCGAATGTGAGTTCTAAACCTCAAGGCGACACGATCTCCATGTGCGAGCGCCGAATGTGAGTTCTAAACCTCAAGGCGACACGATCTCCATGTGCGAGCGCCGAATGTGAGTTCTAAACCTCAAGGCGACACGATCTCCATGTGCGAGCGCCGAATGTGAGTTCTAAACCTCAAGGCGACACGATCTCCATGTGCGAGCGCTGAATCTGAGTTCTAAACCTCAAGGCGACACGATCTCCATGTGCGAGCGCCGAATCTGAGTTCTAAACCTCAACATCTCTTCTTTCGATCTGCGTAAATTAATATCTACAAAAACATCAACTTCATTTGATATATCTTATATTAATACTAGAAAAGTGTAACGTATATATATAGACTTTTAAAAAATATTGTATCTCTTTAAATTGGTCTCCCCCTGTCCCTTCCATCTATCTCATCCACTATTATTCAGTCTCTTTCATAATTTTTTCTACATCTTTATCTTTCTCCATCCATAACTTTCATCCCTATGTCTCCTCGCAATTCCTCATTTCTGCAATTTTTCAGGCACGCTATGTTCAAGGATTAACCACTTTAGAATTAGAACCATTCATATCCTAACTTGAACAATCCTCCAATCTTAACAATTCTCTAATTTTAAAAATCCTACCATCTTAAAAATCCTCTAATTTTAACAATCCTTTAATATTAACAATCATCCATTCTTAACAATCTTCTAAATTTTAACAACCCCCCAATCTTAACAATCGTTCAATATTAACAATCCTCCAATCCTAACAATCCTCTAATTTTAACAATCATTCAATCATAACAATCCTCTAATTTTAACAAGCCTCTAATTTTAACAATCCTCCAATCTTAACAATCCTCCAGTCTTAATAAGCCTCTAATTTTAACAATCCTCCAATCTTAACAATCCTCTAATTTTAACAACCCTCAAATCTTAACAATCCTTCAACCTTACCAATCCTCCAATCTTAACAATCCTCTGATTTTAACAATCCTTCAATATTAACAATCTTCTAATTTTAGCAATCCTCACATTTTAAAAATCCTCCAGTCTTAACAATCCTCTAATTTTAACTGTCCCTCAATATCAACAATCCTGTAATTTTAGCATTCCGCTAATTTTAACAATCATCCAATCTTAACAATCCTCCAATAGCAATAAGAACAACCCCCCAATACAACAAAATTGACGAAAGACAGCGTCTGCAGTCTGCAGAGTCGGACCACGTTCAATATTTTTTAGCGCTCTCAGGAGCAATTTAAATGAACCACAAATCGAGTGTCGCGTCATTTGACACATCAACACTTGGGGAAAACGGGTTCCAGTTTCTGATATAGTATGTCCAGAGCTAGGAAACCTGAGAGATTTATTGTACATATATGAACACTGATTTACGCTATCGTCTGATCTTTTGAATGGGTGTCCATGCTCGGGAAAGATGGCCGAACAAAAAATCGTGGGAATAAAGACACTTCTGTATCATATTTTTTTGGGGGGGAAATGCATTCACGTAAGTGGAAAATATTGTAACAAAAGACAGGGGGACAAACGAAGACATCGGCATTAGGACGAGTAAAGCTAGGAACGATTTAAATTGTACGCTCCATGACATATATAATGGGGCCGCGATAGCTCAGTGGTTAGTGAACTGGACTACAAAGGACAAGGGGCAGGGTTCTATAACACCCGACAGCACCGGGTTCACCCAGCCTTAGATGGGTACCGGTTTTTTTTTTCTGGGAAAATAAAGCGGCACAGGCGTAATACCGACCACATTACCCCAAAAATCATGTGCTGAAGGTCTGTAAAATTTATGGTCACTAACACCATATTCCCTATACGACACTTGGCGTGATGGGGGATCTTTACTTTTTTTTATAACATATATAATGATGTAGGGGCGTGAGGTATTAAATTTTATTGTGCTGGGCCGCAAGCATTAGGCCATATGAAGTGGCCAGTGCTTCTTCTCACTTTCGTTAACTTCATCCTTTTTTTTATGCTGCGTTGACTGGAGAACGTGAAACTGGGGTTGAACCCCTGCGCCTAAATCGCCCAATCACCGCCACTACGCCAATGAAGCTTCTAGTTGCGTTCACCATTATTATAAGTAAGGAAACATGTCTCTTCGATCAAACCATTATTATAAGTAAGGAAACATGTCTCTTCGATCAAACCATTATTATAAGTAAGGAAACATGTCTCTTCGATCAAACCATTATTATAAGTAAGGAAACATGTCTCTTCGATCAAACCATTATTATAAGTAAGGAAACATGTCTCTTCGATCAAACCATTATTATAAGTAAGGAAACATGTCTCTTCGATCAAACCATTATTATAAGTAAGGAAACATGTCTCTTCGATCAAACCATTATTATAAGTAAGGAAACATGTCTCTTCGATCAAACCACTATTATAAGTAAGGAGACATGTCTCTTCGATCAAACCACTATTATAAGTAAGGAAACATGTCTCTTCGACCAAAAACCATTATTATAAGTAAGGAGACATGTATCTTCGATCAAACCATTATTATAAGTAAGGAGACATGTCTCTTCGATCAAACCATTATTATAAGTAAGGAAACATGCCTCTTCGATCAAACCATTATTATAAGAAAGGAGACATGTCTCTTCGATCAAACCATTATTATAAGTAAGGAGACATGTCTCTTCGATCAAACCATTATTATAAGTAAGGAGACATGTCTCTTTGATCAATTCAGTTCTCTTTATATATGACCTTTGACCTCTTGGCAGGCGGTTGGTAATAAGCAATCTTGATAAGTCTGTAGTTTGGTAAAAATATTAATGTCTTAAGCTGGATGCTGTCTTGCTGAACAGCTTCTCTCGTGGCTGAATCTGCCAATATTGGATAGACAGATTCATCCGCAGAACGAACACGATATAATCGTGGTGCCTGGCCTTGACTCCTTTCTACTGCGCCTTTTGTCTTCTGAATTTAATATCAGCACTGCCTCGAAAGTTGCTGTGTCATTTTATTAATTTTTGTTCTTCATGTGCTACGATCTGCAACCATTTTTTCCTAGTTTCGTGCACTGATAGAGAATTCCCTCAAGGAAGTCCTGCCAACATCCTTAAATCTCAGTTCTGGTCTGCATTTTGGTCTCTTTCCGGCCTTAAGTTCGGCATACAACCTTACTCTTTAATGGCATAATAAAAGATCACAGACTGAAATTATGACACGCATAAAGGACCGAGCGATGTGTAGAGATGTGATCGCCTACGCCATTAGACATTGTACCTGATCTTGAAGATGAGTTGCTTTTAACCGTGCCTGTTAGGAACCATCAAATTGTGTGTTTAATGTAGTTCAGCTGAACAATGACCGCGCGTTTGTTCACACACACGCACACACACGCGTGCACACACACACACGCGCGCGCGCGCACGCAGGCACGCACACACACAACGACTAGATCAAACATCTGCTGGATATGGGACGGAGTTCAATGCGGATCAAACAAAAATAATGAACATGAACCCTGGCTGCACTGTAATAAACATACAAATAAATGGAAGCGAACTAGAAAGAGTTGATACATTGAAATAGTTATCATCACATTTCGGCGATGAAGAGTTAAAACCTGAAATATCAGCCAGAATAGCGAAGATTACAGCTGCCCTTACAAGGCTAGAACCTAATTGAAATATAAGATCATTATTCTTGGTTCTAATATTAGGCAGTTGGGTACTCTGGAATATCACTTCTTCTTCTATACGCTTGTGAACCATGCGAACTAACTCCATGAGAACTACAGAAGAAATTATAAAGTAGAGACGAAATGTTATGTTAAGATTTTGGGCATCTTTTCCTTAGATCGTTTCATAACTGAAAAAAAACGGCAAAAAGATATAGCAAGAAATCGGAATACATGATGATCTTTTGACAATGTCGAAGAAACTCAAAACGAAATGGCTTGGAGGGGTATCTCGATCATTTAGCCTGGCAAAGACCATTCTGCAGGGATCGTAAAAAGTAAGAAGAATGAGCAATAGACAGAGAAAAAGATGGGAAGTTAACTTTCAAAGAGTAGGCATGCCTCTACTTCGTAGAGTCCCAAAAGAATGACTGTAGATAGAGAGAAATGGAGAATGTTGACGAAGTCTGTCAGTAGAGTCTGAACTATCCCCAGGTTTACGGTATGAGAAAGGAAGGAAGTAGCCTTTTTAAACAGTCAAAATCTTTCCGTGCATTTTACTGGCTACAATTTTAGTGACGTTCTGATGCAAATAATCTTTGTAGGCTCTTACTAACACAATTATACCTACGATCTTTTATATTCAGCAACTCACGAGGTCGTGAAGGCAACATTGATGGATGTTAGTAGGACCGTCATCACTGTACATCAGTCGAACCCATAGGTACTACAATATCTTCCACGAGAATTCAAGGGAGAGTCCTGGCTCACGTGCTCGACTTCTTTAGCACGAAATGGGGTGAAACATTGATGGATGCAACCGGATTCCTACAGTCGTTTCTGTTTATTGTTGTTTCTTTTGAACGAAGTCGAGGCTGACCAATCTAATCTTTAGCATTGTCTTTCCATCGTTTCTTCTGTCCTCTATCTTTGACATTGTCTTTCCATCGTTTCTTCTGTTCTCTATCTTTGACATTGTCTTTCCATCGTTTCTTCTGTTCTCTATCTTTGACATTGTCTTTCCATCTTTTCTTCTGTTCTCTATCTTTGACATTGTCTTTCCATCGTTTCTTCTGTTCTCTATCTTTGACATTGTCTTTCCATCGTTTCTTCTGTTCTCTATCTTTAAATTGTCTTTCCATCGTTTCTTCTGTTCTCTATCTTTGACATTGTCTTTCCATCGTTTCTTCTGTTCTCTATCTTTGACATTGTCTTTCCATCTTTTCTTCTGTTCTCTATCTTTGACATTGTCTTTCCATCGTTTCTTCTGTCCTCTATCTTTGACATTGTCTTTCCATCGTTTCTTCTGTTCTCTATCTTTGACATTGTCTTTCCATCGTTTCTTCTGTCCTCTATCTTTGACATTGTCTTTCCATCGTTTCTTCTGTTCTCTATCTTTGACATTGTCTTTCCATCGTTTCTTCTGTTCTCTATCTTTGACATTGTCTTTCCATCGTTTCTTCTGTTCTCTATCTTTGACATTGTCTTTCCATCGTTTCTTCTGTTCTCTATCTTTGACATTGTCTTTCCATCGTTTCTTCTGTTCTCTATCTTTGACATTGTCTTTCCATCGTTTCTTCTGTTCTCTATCTTTGACATTGTCTTTCCATCGTTTCTTCTGTCCTCTATCTTTGACATTGTCTTTCCATCGTTTCTTCTGTTCTCTATCTTTGACATTGTCTTTCCATCGTTTCTTCTGTTCTCTATCTTTGACATTGTCTTTCCATCGTTTCTTCTGTTCTCTATCTTTGACATTGTCTTTCCATCGTTTCTTCTGTCCTCTATCTTTGACATTGTCTTTCCATCGTTTCTTCTGTTCTCTATCTTTGACATTGTCTTTCCATCGTTTCTTCTGTTCTCTATCTTTAAATTGTCTTTCCATCGTTTCTTCTGTCCTCTATCTTTGACATTGTCTTTCCATCGTTTCTTCTGTCCTCTATCTTTGACATTGTCTTTCCATCGTTTCTTCTGTCCTCTATCTTTGACATTGTCTTTCCATCGTTTCTTCTGTTCTCTATCTTTAAATTGTCTTTCCATCGTTTCTTCTGTTCTCTATCTTTGACATTGTCTTTCCATCGATTCTTATTTTTCTATCTTTGACGTTGTCTTTCCATCGTTTCTTCTGTTCTCTATCTTTGACATTGTCTTTCCATCGTTTCTTCTGTTCTCTATCTTTGACATTGTCTTTCCATCGTTTCTTCTGTTCTCTATCTTTGACATTGTCTTTCCATCGATTCTTATTTTTCTATCTTTGACGTTGTCTTTCCATCGTTTCTTCTGTTCTCTATCTTTGACATTGTCTTTCCATCGTTTCTTCTGTTCTCTATCTTTAAATTGTCTTTCCATCGTTTCTTCTGTTCTCTATCTTTGACATTGTCTTTCCATCGTTTCTTCTGTTCTCTATCTTTGACATTGTCTTTCCATCGTTTCTTCTGTTCTCTATCTTTGACATTGTCTTTCCATCGATTCTTATTTTTCTATCTTTGACGTTGTCTTTCCATCGTTTCTTCTGTCCTCTATCTTTGACATTGTCTTTCCATCGTTTCTTCTGTTCTCTATCTTTAAATTGTCTTTCCATCGTTTCTTCTGTTCTCTATCTTTGACATTGTCTTTCCATCGTTTCTTCTGTTCTCTATCTTTGACATTGTCTTTCCATCGATTCTTATTTTTCTATCTTTGACATTGTCTTTCCATCGTTTCTTCTGTTCTCTATCTTTGACATTGTCTTTCCATCGATTCTTATTTTTCTATCTTTGACGTTGTCTTTCCATCGTTTCTTCTGTTCTCTATCTTTAAATTGTCTTTCCATCGTTTCTTCTGTCCTCTATTTTTGACATTGTATTTCCATCGATTCTTCTGTCCTCTATCTTTGACATTGTATTTCCATCGTTTCTTCTATCCTCTATTTTTGACATTGTATTTCCATCGTTTCTTCTGTCCTCTATTTTTGACATTTTCTTTCCATCGCTTCTTCTGTCCTCTATTTTTGACATTTTCTTTCCATCGTTTCTTCTGTCCTCTATTTTTGACATTGTATTTCCATCATTTCTTCTGTCCTCTATTTTTGACATTGTATTTCCATCGATTCTTCTGTCCTCTATCTTTGATATTCTATTTCCATCGATTCTTCTGTCCTCTATCTTTGACATTTTATTTCCATCGATTCTTCTGTCCTCTATCTTTGACATTGTATTTCCATCGATTCTTCTGTCCTCTATCTTTGACTTTGTATTTCCATCGTTTCTTCTTCGTCCACTCTTTTTAATTTATAACTACCAATGGTTTTTTAACATGCGCAAAATGCGTACGGAACCTCCTGTTTTTTCGCCATTGTCTGAGAGGGCTAGACATCTGATATCACTACCCAGGGGACCAGTTAAGGGTAAAGCCACGAAGAAATTACGGATTTTTTTTTTTTTTAAATTTCCACCGCCTGTGGCGCGAACCGACCTCGGGATATTCAAGTCCAGAGGCGACGTCTTATCGCTAGACCTCCCAGCCCCCTCAGGCAGCCGCGATTGCTCAGTGGTTAGTGAACTGGACTACAAAGGACAAGAGGTAGGGTTCGATCCCAACCGACGGATTCCGAGTTCACCCAGCCTTTAATGGGTACCTGATTTTATTTCTGGGGAAGTATTACGGCACGGGCGTAATACCGACCACATTACCCCAAAAATCATGTGCTGAAGGTCTGTAAAAGATATGGTCACTAACACCATATTCGCAATACGCCACTTGGCGTGACGGGGGTACTTTACTTTTGTTTACCCAGCCCCCTAAACGTTTGTTTGATTCTCTTTGGCATATCAGATGGTACATCATGTTGCTTTAATTATACCAGCGTTGTGGAGTCTACACATACTTTTTATGGCTATTCCCAGAGCTCATTTTCCTGTCAGTAATCACTCGCAGTGATCTCCCCCTCCCCTTGCTTTGATGCTACATTATTCAGGTTACCACCTGTGGTAATTCATCAGGACTAAATCTTGCACCCCCTCTGATAACAGTTTGAGAATGCCCGGGGAAGTGTCTCGCAAATAAAGAATATTTAAAATTTATAAAGGATATACGGAAAGAGACATGCGAAGAAACGCTGTGGAAAAGAGAACGACAGAAAAAGGCATGGATGATAGCAGAGACCCTGGATAAAATTAAAGAAAGGAAGATCAAGAAAGCAGACATAAATAAAAGCAAAACGAGAAGTAATAAAGCCAAGACACAGGAACCTTACACAGAGGTGAACAAAGAAGTGAGAAGATGCATTAAAAGGGATAAGAGGAAATATATAGATGCACTAGCTCAAGAGGCAGATGAAGCAGCAAATAAAGGGAATATTAAAGAACTGTACAACAGCACAAAGAAATTAAACGGAAAATTTAAACAGATCAATGCCTTTATTAAAGATAAGAAAGGAAATCTGCTTAGTAATATAAGGGAACACATGGAGAGATGGAAAGAGCACTTTGAAGAACTTTTGAACAGACCCGGCTCTAATAATCCTCCAGATATGCTACCAGCAGAAGAAGAGTTACACGTTAACTGCGGAAAACCAAGCAAAGAAGAAATAATGAAAGCCATCAAACTATTAAAAAAATGTAAAGCCATAGGACCAGATGAAATTCCTTCGGAAGCTATCAAAGCAGATATTAACACATCTACCGAGATGTTACATAATCTATTAGATAAAATTTGGGAGAGGGAAGAAATACCTAAAGACTGGAAAGAAGGTTATATGATCAAACTACCAAAGAAATTAAGTTTACAGAAGTGCATAAATTATAGGGGAATTATGCTACTATTAGTGCCAGGAAAAATATTAAGCAGAATCATTCTGGAGAGACTAAACGAGACTATAGAAAAAAGGTAAAGGTAAAGTACGAGACTTGAACCGGCGTCTTAACACGCGAGTTTACACCCATATGTGCTCGGCCGCCTATCCAGAAATGTTCGGATATTTCTGTATAGTGTAGCCTCAAGCATCGAAACTCAGATGCGAAGCGACATTCCTCATCTTCCCAGGGTAATACCCTGGTACCCATTTCTGCCAACGACTGGGTCGACCGTGGGGGTATTTTTTTTTTCCAACCACGAATACAATTCATACTGCTCCCAGCGGGAATCTAACAGGGGTTGTCCGAAAGTTGGTATTCCAGCCGGGTGGTTTTCCCAACTAGGCTACCGAGGCCCCCGACTATAGAGAATCGTTTGAGAGATGAACAAGTAGGTTTTAGGAAGAACAGATCATGTGCTTATCAAATAACTACTCTACGTATAATAGTTGAACAAAGTTTAGAACTAAAATTCCCACTTTATATTGGATTTATAGATTACGAAAAGGCATTTGATAGTTTAGACAGAGGAATGCTTTGGAAGTTGCTGAGTCATTACGGAATCCCCATAAAGTGTATTAACCTGATGAAAACAATGTATGAAGGAACAAAATGTAGTGTGGTGCATGAAGGACAGCTTACAGAAGCATTTGAAATAAGAACAGGAGTAAGGCAAGGATGCCTTCTGTCTCCATTTCTCTTTCTACTGGCCATAGATTGGATTATGAGAATAACTCAAAACAACATAAATGGAATCCCCAGTGGTCACTGACCAAGCAACTTAATGATTTACACTTTGCTGATGATATAGCTCTCCGATCACACAGCCATCAACAGATGCAGGATAAAATGAGCATACTTGATGAGAGATCACAACAGCTAGGACTGAAAATTAATAGAGATAAGATTAACGTTATGAGAATTAATGCAGTTGGCAATAACCAAATAAAATTAGGAGAAATACCTCTACTAGACGTACAATCTTACATATATCTGGGCAGTAATATAGATAAAGAGGGAGGAACAGAAAATGATACCAAAATAAGGATATCAAAAGCAAGAGGAGCTTTTGTTGCTCTGGGAAACATATGGAAGGGAAACAAAAAAATTAGGTTAAATAAAAAAATAAAAATGTTCAACGTCAATGTTAAGTCAGTCCTATTATATGGCTGTGAAGCATGGAGAACAACAAAATTGACAATCATGAAGATACAGACTTTCATTAATGGATTTTGCGCAGTATTAAGCAGAATAAAAGGATGGAAATGGCAGGACAAAATCATTAACATAGAATTATGGAAATGTACCAGTCAAATACCAGTGGATAAAGAGATACAGAGAAGACGATGGCGCTGGATAGAACACATACTGCGGAAGCCAACTGAGAGTATTACACAACAGGCCCTTTTTTGGAATCCCCAGGGGAAAAGACAAAGAGGAAGACCAAAGAATTCTTGGAGAAGACAGACAGTAGCAGAGATGAAGATGATAGGGAAGACATGGAATGATCTTAAAAGAATTGCAAGAAACAGGGCGACTTGGAAAGTGTTTGTTGAGGACCTATGCTCCACAGGGAGCTGAAAGGTCGAAGAGAGAGAGTATCATTCGCTGTGATATCCTCCTATCCTTGCTTTGATGCTACATTATTCAGGTTACCACCTGTGGTAATTCATCAGGACAAATCTTGCACCCCATCTGATAACAGTTTGAGAATGCCCGGGGAAGTGTCTTGCAAATAAAGAAATATTGACTATCTGCACCGCCAACGGACCGCAGAGAAATGAAGCAAACGTAGAAAGCTATCAGTACAGCAGTGATAACAAGAAATTGTTCCAGTCTCCCTACCCATATCTCGAAAGTTACATCGTTGGCTGCATTCACGTCTGCAATATTTCTTCTAACTTTTAATGGAGAAACCGATCGATACCCGTAGATTAGACATGCAGAATTGTCTGTAATACACTCTACACTTTTATCTATTTGTTTGACATTTTCTTGTTTCAGTTTTTCTTTTTCTCCTATAGAGCCTTCTCTTTCAACATAAACTTGTATCAACCAGTTCGTCTACTGACTTGTCCCTATTTTCTACTCAGCGTTTTTTTTTTTTCACGCCATTTATTTATCAGAATTGTACAGTGTACGTTTTTAAAGTGTGTAAAGTGTTTTTTATTTATTTGACGGTGAAGAGATTGAGAACACATCATTATTCTTGTCTGTGGCGGATTAATTTTTAGCAAATGTGTTTTGTGCAATCGTTGCTGTCAGGGTCAGGCGGGAGGGGAATACAAATAGGATTATTGCGGAATGAAAATATTGAGCAATTGAGGAATGTTTTATTTATTTTTTTTGCTTTTTTTCCATTTAACTTTTAAAAACAAATATGATCTCTTATATCCCGTTTTGTAGCTTTATTTTATCTTGTTTTGTGAGGCTTTTTTCCAATTTCATTTCGCAACTTGTGTATTTCATTTGTCCTGTTTCTCATTTCTGTAATAGTTACAGTTTTCATGTTGTTCCGTTTCCTATTAATAGTTTATTTAAATGTTATCAGATTTTCTAATCAAAATATTACCTCATTGCCATTCTCTGTTTATCTTTTCATATTATTTTATATAAAGTTGTATGTAATGTGATCAGCACAACGCCAGTGCAATCTTTATTTCCCTGAAAACGAAACATCCTTGGTGCCAATTTGAGGCTGGGTAGACCTAGAAGCCATCGATCGGGATCAAACTAGACAACTTGTCCTCACTAACCATTTCACTAACCTCTGCTCTATCACGGCTCCTGATGAATTGGCAGATTTTGAAATGACACATTTAATCACATTTTAAAAACACACACACAGTACCTTTACTTATAACCTATACTTAGTGCATTTACTTATAACCTATACTTAGTGCATTTACTTATAGCCTATACTTAGTGCATTTACTTATAACCTATACTTAGTGCATTTACTTATAACCTATACTTAGTGCATTTACTTATAACCTATACTTAGTGCATTTACTTATAGCCTATACTTAGTGCATTTACTTATAACCTATACTTAGTGCATTTACTTATAACCTATACTTAGTGCATTTACTTATAGCCTATACTTAGTGCATTTATTTATAACCTATACTTAGTGCATTTACTTATAACCTATACTTAGTGCATTCAGAAAGTAATAAGCCACATCGGTTTTCTCAGGAATTGCTAATTTAAAAAGTATGAAATCTGTACACATTATACATGGATATGTCATGTAAACATCGGTATATTCAACATAATCCTTACCCACTTGTACAATCTTACACCAGCGCGTAACAAGTGCCTTGCCTGTGCCAGTCTTTGTCTTGATCGTGTAGCCATCTCTTCGCTGCATGAATCACTACTTTTCTGCATGAATCACTACTTCGCTGCATGAATCACTACTTCGCAGCATGAATCACTACTTCGCTGCATGAATCACTACTTCGCTGCATGAATCACTACTTCATTATTTTCAAACCTTGTTCCACGGAGGACATCTTTAAGTGGACCAAAGAGATGGAAATCAGAGGGTGCCAAATCAGGCCTGCATGGTGGATGGGGGAGTACAGTTCCACAAAATCAGGTGATTGCTTACCGTGTTGCCAGACTTGTGAGAGGGCGAGCATTGTCCTAGAGGAGAAGCAGGTCTGCTGGATTCTTGTGCGGCCGAACTCTGCGAAAACGTTGATTGAGTTTTTTTTAAATGTCTTAATATAAGTTTGTACATTGATTGTCTCTCCTCTGGGCATTACATCCACTAGAATCACACCTTCAATGTCCCAAAAGACAGTGACCATGACCTTTCCATCTGAAGGAGATATCTTGAATTTCTTTCTTCGTGGTGAGTGCGGTTGATGCCCCCGTATTGACTGTCTTTTTTGTCTCAGGTTCACAATGATGTGCCCCGGTTTTGTCACCTCTAGCAACCTTAGCCAAAAGGCTCTCACCATTAACATTGAAACGCTCAAACAGTTCAAAATAAATTGCTTTTCTTTACAATCGGTGCTCATTTGTAAGAATTCGTAGGACCTATCTTGCGCAAATCTAAGAGAATCCGAGAGTTTTTATAATTGCATTTTGTACTGCCAATGCTGACTGACAACTTTAAGGTCGATTGTTGAGTAGTGATGCGCATATCAGCAAGAATAATGCTCTTAGCCCATTTCAATACCTCCTCATTGGTGGCTGTGGTTGGACGTCCACAACGCTGTCGATCAAGTAGCTCCGTATCACCGCTTTCTGATTCATCTATTTTCTGAATCCAGCAATATACTATGCCCCTGAATAATAAAATGGATAATGGTCGACTGCAAAACTTCCATACACATCACATAGGCGCTTGTGAATGTTTACAAAACTTCCATACACATCACATAGGCGCTTGTGAATGTTCACAACAGTTTCCTTCCCTAAAACTAGAAATTATTTCACAATTCGTTGATTATAACGCAAGTTGCTAACATGCTCCACTTCAACGGTTTAGTGCAAGTGTATTGGCCGATTGCAGTGCAATTTGGTGCACATAATCGACACATGTTTAGTGAACTGGACTACAAATGACAAGAGGTAGGGTTCGATCCCAACCGACGGTTTCCAGTTCACCCAGCCTTTAATGGGTACCGGATTTTTTTTTCTGGGAAAGTAAAGCGGCACGGGAGTAATACTGACCACATTACCTCAAAAATTATGCGCTGAAGGTCTGTAAAATTTATGGTCCCTAACACCATATTCCCTATACGCCACTTGGCGTGAAGGGGGTACTTTACTTATTTTGCTAATCGACACATGTCATATTTAAAATATGCAAAATTTAATATTTTTGTGTTTATTATTAGCTGATAACACCTATGTGGTGCATTGCCTTTTGAACGCCCCTCTCGTGTTAACAACAACCATTTATAGGTCTAATAAGACGTGGAGGCTGAGAGAGAAGTCCCAAAATCACTAAAAGTTTGTAATGTCTTCAGCTATATCGAGCTATATACAGTTGACGTCATTGTACCCACAACCACCCCTGCTTGGAAAGATGGAAACGTCAAAAACATTAAGTAATTCCATTCAGCTCGAGAACCTTAGTAAACATTAGATAGCTGTGCTGTAACTATACGCACAAGATATATAAAAAAGAAGTAAAGAGCCCCCGTCACGCCAAGTGGCATATAGGGAATATGGTGTTAGTGAGCATAAAATTTACAGACCTTCAGCACATGATTTTTGGGTAATGTGGTCGGTATTACGTCCGTGCGCGTTATTTTCCGAGAAAAAATCCGGTACCCAATTTAAGGCTGGGTGAACCCGGACGCCGTCGGTCAGGATCAAACCCGGCATCTTGTCCTTTGTAGTCCTGTTCACTAATCACTGAGCTATCGCGGCTCCACTCTTATATAGCACTCCTATATTGTGGCTCCCCCACAACATGCGTACCTTAAGGGGAGTAAATATTTTTTTTTTTACAAACACTTGAACATATATCCAAGACTTCAAGTGGTATTTTCTTTTAGTATTTCAAACAACTATGCTTTTATTCAACTACCTTCTTAAATTGCCTGGAATAATCATGACAAATCACAACCTTATATTTACAGCTAACGACGTTAATGGGTTCTTGGTTACAACCTGGCAAAATAAAAGGAAAGAGAGATAATACTGGATAGCTTGGTGTCATGGTATGGAAAACAGTCAACAACAGAACTGATGCGATGCACTGTAGATAGAAGATTGTGGAGGGACATGATCACCTACGCCAACGGGTGTGGCACATGATGATGATGATGCTTTTATTCACTGTCCTTTTTATATGTTTATTTCTCACTCCTTTCTTCAAGCAATTCTTCCTCTATTCATCCTTCCCTGTGAATTCCATAACAAGGTCCATCTTGTAATGATTTGCATTTGCTTTCCTAAAGTACGCCCGTCTGACCCATATCACTCTTAGCGAATTCAGTTATGGCTGTTGTCTGTGCAAAGCCTGAACTTTTCGCATTGGTTCCCGGAGCCTTTCATGTGAGATGAGCGGATGCTATCACTGCTTCATAAATTTTATTTGCATGTCGTTAATGGCGCTGGGCAGAAGCACTCTACAGCAAACGTGATGTAAATGAGTACCTGACTCATGGAATCAAGGGAGGTAAGACATCGAGGGAGAAAGAAGTTATTAAAATTATCAGAGGTTGCGATAACCAGGTAGCCAAAAATATATGATAACAGAATAATATCTGGCTATCCACATATCAATGCAGATACCTACATACCAATTAATATATTTACCTATCAACTTACCAATCTCATTATAACTATAGTAACCTTACCACTGACAACAGCCCAAGCTAGGCTATATTGCGTACTGTCGGCAGACCTTCAGCTGACAAAGACCTCACGTCTTGTCTATAAATATTAGAAGCATCCCTCGTCGAGTAAGTGTTTTAGCGCATTCGTTTCTTGACCTCAAAGTGGGAGGGGAAATGGTCTGGTCCTGATTCCAATGCTGCTGGATTCTGAGCATGAGAATTTGCGAGGTAATCTGATAGAACATCTTTCGTTGGGACAGTGCTACCAGCGTCAAACTGTGGTCTTCATAAAAATACTGATCAGATTTACTGTACACATCTAGACAGCTACCTGTGACAACCTATCATGCTCGAATTATAAATACTTGTCACTACCCAATCATAGCCGTAATAGTTCAGTGGTTAGTGAACTGGACTACAAAGGACAAGAGGTAGGGTTCGATCCCAACCGACGGCTTCCGGGTTCACCCAGCCTTAAATGGGTACCGGTGTTTTCTGGGAAAGTAAAGCGGCACGGGCGTAATACAGACCACATTACCCCAAAAATCATGTGCTGAAGGTCTGCAAAATGTATGGTCACTAACACCATATTCCCTATACGCTACTTGGCGAGACGGGGGCTCTTTACTTTTTTTAAACTACCCTATCATACGAGAATTACAACAGTCTGTCACAAAGCTACCCTCGTTGATTTACAACTATCTGTCACATATATATCGTGCTGGAATTACAACAACATGCCACATCCTACCATGCTCGAGTTTTAAAACACCCTCTCACATCTCTATCTTGCTAAAGTTATAACACAACCACAATCTGTTGAAATATAACAACCATACACTGCTATACCCTGCTAGAATTACATATACTTCTCACAACCATATCCTGCCATAGTTATAACCGCCTGTCACAGCCATATTCTGCTCGAAAAACGACCGCCTGTCACAGCCCTATTCTGCTCGAGAAACCACCGCCACCGCCTGTCACAGCCCTATTCTGCTCGAGAAACCACCGCCTGTCACAGCCCTATTCTGCTCGAGAAACCACCGCCTGTCACAGACCTATTCTGCTCGATAAACCACCGCCTGTCACAGCCCTATTCTGCTCAAGAAACCAACGCCTGTCACAGCCCTATTCTGCTCGAGAAACCACCGCCTGTCACAGCCCTATTCTGCTCGAGAAACCACCGCCTGTCACAGCCCTATTCTGCTCGAGAAACCACCGCCTGTCACAGCCCTATTCTGCTCGAGAAACCACCGCCTGTCACAGCCCTATTCTGCTCGTGAAACCTGAAATCGTGATGTTGTCCAATGGTTTTCGCCTTCTACCTGTCTTCACGACTCGCTCAACCTCAGACTGTGCCTTCTAGGTTATAATAGATCACAAATGTCACTAAAAGTGTAGTAAAAGCCCGTAATAAAAAGATCAAGTATTGGCAAATTTGGGTTTCAGAAGATGTGATATTCCATTGTTAGGCACACAAGTTTTTATTTAAATAATAAGACACAGTTTCATCTAATCATCGTGAATATACATATAGAAGAAGCGTGTGTATTTGATCTCTCTGGAAAGACACAAATGAGGAAATGAACTAAAGTATCAGTGACAAACAGCTGTGTATCTAAATAGTACCCCTAACCGAAGACAGAAAGGAGTACATATATATTCAAGGCTGACGATTCACTGATATGTCTTGTTATAAGCTGGTGATTCACTGATATGTCTTGTTATAAGCTGGCGATTCACTGATATGTCTTGTTATAAGCTGGCGATTCACTGATATGTCTTGTTATAAGCTGGTGATTCACTAATATGTCTTGTTATAAGCTGGTGATTCACTGATATGTATTGTTATAAGCTGGTGATTCACTGATATGTATTGTTATAAGCTGGTGATTCACTGATATGTCTTGTTATAAGCTGGCGATTCACTGATATGTCTTGTTATAAGCTGGCGATTCACTGATATGTCTTGTTATAAGCTGGCGATTCACTGATATGTCTTGTTATAAGCTGGTGATTCACTGATATGTCTTGTTATAAGCTGGTGATTCACTGATATGTCTTGTTATAAGCTGGTGATTCATTGATATGTCTTGTTATAAGCTGGTGATTCACTGATATGTCTTGTTATAAGCTGGTGATTCACTGATATGTCTTGTTATAAGCTGGTGATTCACTGATATGTCTTGTTATAAGCTGACGATTCACTGATATGTCTTGTTATAAGCTGGTGATTCACTGATATGTCTTGTTATAAGCTGGTGATTCACTGATATGTCTTGTTATAAGCTGGTGATTCACTGATATGTCTTGTTATAAGCTGGTGATTCACTGATATGTCTTGTTATAAGCTGGCGATTCACTGATATGTCTTGTTATAAGCTGGCGATTCACTGATATGTCTTGTTATAAGCTGGCGATTCACTGATATGTCTTGTTATAAGCTGACGATTCACTGATATGTCTTGTTATAAGCTGGTGATTCACTGATATGTCTTGTTATAAGCTGGCGATTCACTGATATGCCTTGTTATAAGCTGGTGATTCACTGATATGTCTTGTTATAAGCTGGTGATTCACTGATATGTCTTGTTATAAGCTGGTGATTCATTGATATGTCTTGTTATAAGCTGGCGATTCACTGATATGTCTTGTTAAAAGCTGACGATTCACTGATATGTCTTGTTATAAGCTGGTGATTCACTGATATGTCTTGTTATAAGCTGGTGATTCACTTATATGTCTTGTTATAAGCTGGTGATTCACTGATATGTCTTGTTATAAGTTGGCGATTCACTGATATGTCTTGTTATAAGTTGACGACTCATTGATAAGTTTTGTTTTACATATGCAGTAGCTGTGTCAGAACCGTTCGAATGAACAAACAAAAATATTGGATGTAGAACATTGAATATTGATTGTTGTGAACCTTTGATGCAAGAACAGAATCTTATCGTTGTTTGTTGTGCAAGAGAGTTTTGTTATTTACAATTAATATTCACGTTTTTTTAGAAGTTTTATGCAAAGTTTGACAATGTTAGTAACATTACACTGTGTTGAGAGTTGTTAGTAACATTATACCGTGTTGAGAGTTGTTAGTAACATTACACTGTGTTGAGAGTTGTTAGTAACATTACACTGTGTTGAGAGTTGTTAGTAACATTACACTGTGTTGAGAGTTGTTGATAACATTATACTGTGTTGAGAGTTGTTAATAACATTATACTGTGTTGAGAGTTGTTAATAACATTACACTGTGTTGAGAGTTTTTAATAATATTATACTGTGTTGAGAGTTGTGAATAATATTATACTGTGTTGAGAGTTATTAATAACATTACACTGTGTTGAGAGTTGTTAGTAACATTATACTGTGTTGAGAGTTGTTAGTAACATTATACTGTGTTGAGAGTTATTAATAACATTATACTGTGTTGAGAGTTGTTAGTAACATTATACTGTGTTGAGAGTTGTTAGTAACATTATACTGTGTTGAGAGTTATAAATAACATTATACTGTGTTGAGAGTTGTTAGTAACATTATACTGTGTTGAGAGTTATTAGTAACATTATACTGTGTTGAGAGTTATTAATAACATTATACTGTGTTGAGAGTTGTTAGTAACATTATACTGTGTTGAGAGTTGTTAGTAACATTATACTGTGTTGAGAGTTATAAATAACATTATACTGTGTTGAGAGTTGTTAGTAACATTATACTGTGTTGAGAGTTGTTAATAACATTACACTGTGTTGAGAGTTGTTAATAACATTACACTGTGTTGAGAGTTTTTAATAATATTATACTGTGTTGAGAGTTGTGAATAATATTATACTGTGTTGAGAGTTGTTAATAACATTACACTGTGTTGAGAGTTGTTAATAACATTACACTGTGTTGAGAGTTGTTAATAATATTATACTGTGTTGAGAGTTGTTAATAACATTATATTGTGTTGAGAGTTATTAATAACATTGTACTGTGTTGAGAGTTGTTAATAACATTATACTGTGTTGAGAGTTGTTAATAACATTATACTGTGTTGAGAGTTGTTAATAACATTATACTGTGTTGAGAGTTATTAATAACATTATACTGTGTTGAGAGTTATTAATAACATTATACTGTGTTGAGAGTTGTTAATAACATTATACTGTGTTGAAAGTTGTTAATAACATTATACTGTGTTGAGAGTTGTTAATAACATTATATTGTGTTGAGAGTTATTAATAACATTGTACTGTGTTGAGAGTTGTTAATAACATTATACTGTGTTGAGAGTTGTTAATAACATTATACTGTGTTGAGATTTGTTAGTAACATTACACTGTGTTGAGAGTTGTTAATAACATTGTACTGTGTTGAGAGTTGTTAATAACATTATACTGTGTTGAGAGTTGTTAATAACATTATACTGTGTTGATAGTTGTTAGTAACATTTTACTGTGTTGAGAGTTGTTAATAACATTATACTGTGTTGAGAATTGTTAATAACATTACACTGTGTTGAGAGTTGTTAATAACATTATACTGTGTTGAGAGTTGTTAATAACATTATACTGTGTTGAGAGTTGATAGTAACATTACACTGTGTTGGAGTTGTTAATAACATTATACTGTGTTGAGAGTTGTTAGTAACATTACACTGTGTTCAAAGTTGTTAATAACATTGTACTGTGTTGTGAGTTTAATAACATTACACTGTGTTGAGAGTTGTTAATAACATTGTACTGTGTTGAGAGTTGTTAATAACATTGTACTGTGTTTTGAAAGTTGTTAATAACATTATACGGTGTTGAGAGTTGTTAATAACATTGCACTGTGTTGAGAGTTGTTAATATCATTATACTGTGTTGAGAGTTGTTAATAACATTATATTGTGTTGAGAGTTGTTAATAACATTGCACTGTGTTGAGAGTTGTTAATAACATTACACTGTGTTGAGAGTTGTTAGTTACATCACATTGTTTTGAGTATCAGATGTGTAGTGGTAACACGTTAGCTTCACTTACATACCTCTGTGTTTGCTGTTTGTTCCTGCTGAAGGCCTTTTGAGCAGAAACGTCGTTCAAATCGGTGTCGTCCATCAATTACGTAAAGCATTAATCATACAATTAAAAACAAAACATTTTTTCCATTTCTCCCTCACGTGCAGCTTTACTGCAACTTTGCATTTTTTATGCATTTATTTACATCTCATTGCATTGACCTCTTCTTCCGGGACAAAGTTTCAAACAGTTTGATCGATCCTATCTTAACGCTCTGAAATCGAAGCCGCTAACCAAAAAAAAAGGTACCTGGCTCTATGTGTTGATGAAGGTAAACAATAGGACAAGGACTGGTTACCTCACCTGCCAATTCATGGCCAAGAGCTTTGTTTTGTCTATCTGCTGTTGTCATGAAACGTTGTAGGAAAAAGAAGGAATGCATAATATAATCTATTGTCTGAATTAAATGCCTTCGAAAACAAATGTCTTCGTAGGATTTCAAACTTTAAAGTTAAAGAATACATTTCAAATAAACAAATTAAAGAGGAATCAAAACATGAGTGCATGCCAAGCTTTATAAGAAGAAGGCATTTGTAGATACATCGGTCATGTGCTGAGAATGAATGAAGAAAGACTTCACAATCAAGTATTCATGTAGGAACCATCTGGTAAAAGAAAACGAGATGGACCCAGAGAAACGCTACGCAGAACAGTTTCAAAGGAAATCTCAACCATGGATTAAGAAACAACCAAGAACTTCAAGATCGAGCAGAACATCGTCAATCATGGAGAGCTATGTCTTCCGCTCTATGTGCCGTCTTCGGTCAAAGAGGCAAATGAATGAAAATGTCTGAAGTTGTTGTATTACTTGTTCTTTCTGTCGCTTCCTATTTAGATGTAATGTCGTTTACATCCGGTCAATATGGCGAATAGGCGACAGGAACCGTTGAGACACTGTCTGAAAAGTGTTCCTTGTTGCAGTTTCCTCCTATTCCAAGCTACTAAGATTAGTGCTCTGTGCACACCGTGAGCTGTGTTTTTCATACGGATGGTGTTTCTGTATTCCGATTGCTTACGATGAATGATGATATCGTATGACGAAGGACAGTTCCGCTACGTTCACTTTCGGTGCTGATACGCCTTATTTCTTTTGTCGTGTACTGTGTTTACTATGATGGGGACTGCAGCTGAGCAGTTAATTCGGTTGATTCCTCTGGCACGGGCGGTTGAGCAATTAAGGATTTTAATTCGTTTGCAGTGATACTGGGGCCTTCGAATAATTATAGCTATAACTAAGTAGTGTCGTTCTTGGGCGTATGTGGACGCTGTTCAGATAGAAATCGTTTGATTCAAGTATGTCTTTTTTCGTCTATCCATTTTTTTTTCTTGGTCTCGTCTTGCTCTCTGTTCTTTTAATTTCATTCTCTTCCCAGTACGGTGAAGTTTAATACATTAGAGTCCTGTGACCACACACATGATCAACATCATCATGTGCCATACCGGTTGGCGTAGGCGATCATGTCCCTCCAAAATCTTCTATCTACAGTGCATCGTATCAGTTCTGTTGTTGACTGTTTTCCATGCCATGACACCAAGCTATCCAGTAGTTTCTCTCTTTGTCGTCCGCGATCTCTCTTTCCTTTTATTTTGCCAGTTGTAACTAAGTATTCCAACTTTCCTCTTTTCATGATGTGCCTGAAAAATGTTGATTGCTTCTTTCTGATGTTTATTAAGAACTCCCTTTTTGTGTTGGCCTCTTTGAGAACTTCCTCATTGGTCTTTTTAGCTGTCCAGGGAACTTTCAACATTCTTCTGAGAAATCCCATCTCTGTGGCCTCTAATCGTCTTTTCATTTGTTTGTCTACTGTCCATGATTCGCTTCCATAAGTTATAATTAATTCTATATAGCACCGATGGACTCTCTTTCTTATTTTTATTGACATAGATTTGTTGTATAAGATATTTTTCATTTTCTGAAATGCTATTTTGGCCTGAGCTATTCTGCTTTTTATTTTTGTGATGCATCTCCCATCTGATGTTAATATTGTGCCCAAGTATTTGAAACGTTGCACTTATTTAAGATTTGTCTAGTTTATTTTTGTGCTGCATGATGGTGGTGATTGTTTCTTCGATATAATCACATTCGGGACACCCCTGGGCAAGGTGGAGCTCCCGTTTAGCCCCCCTATCAGGGTTATGTGAAGCCATTGGAGCAGGTGGTGGATGGTGTTGTGGGAGCAGCCGACAAGTAGTACCAGTTATGGTCCCCACACCGCGATGGCAGGCTGAGGATCTCATGTATAGAGACAATGGCTGCGATCTCCAACTAGTACAGTCACTGCCAAGAAGGAAAGGAATGGCAAACTACCTTCTTAAATTGCCTGGAATAATCATGACAAATCACACACATGATACACCCTCTTATAATTGTAATATTTTAAAATACTTCGAATAGATAACATTATATTACAACATATATCGCTATGCAGAAAGACAGATTAAAAAGTCACTCAGATAACATACATTCAGATAAGCAGACGGGGAAAAAACAAACAGAATAAGACAAGTAGAAATGAAATAAGAATTTCGAAAAATTTCTGCAAACTAGAAATAAAATAATTCGCAAAGAACCTCACCCAGATAAACAAACAACTTTAACACAGAATTCGATCCTGAGAAATGATGAACTTGAAAATTCTAAGAGAGGAAGTAATGTAATGTAATGTTATGTAATGTAATGTAATGTTATATAATGTTATATTGTGTTGGGATCATCATTACTGACAGTGTTTCTTTCAGTAAAAAAATTACCAGGTTGGGGGAGAGGGGAAGGAGAATTTAAAGAAAAAAAAAGTCTTAAATAATAGATGTCATTTACATGTAGTTTCTGTCTCTTGTCTAGGTCATCATTTAAAGGAGACGCATTCTCTGTTGTTTTTTATTGTCTTTACTTGGTATCTGTTCTCCTTCAATAGAAATCCTCATGCAGTGATTCTGTGAACTATCTCCAAGCTGGTTTCTTAGTAAAGTCATTATTCTGTTCATTGCACCAATGGACTTATCAACAGTGGCTGTTGATTTTAGTGCAGCCAATATTTGTAATCTAGTATTTTTGTAAGTTCGCCATAACCATTTGGGGATTGAAGAATGCGTTTTAAAGGTGATACATCGCCGTTCACATTGGAGACTAAGTATTTAAAAAACTTCAGATCTGCTTGCAAGTGATCTTGACCTATATTAAACAAATACTGACACAAGAGAGTTAACATCTCACTCTTTTATCTGCTGAATGTGGTGAAATCATCTAAAAAAATGAACATGCTGAAATTAATTCCAAGGCTTGCTCACTAAACCTTTTGTTCATTTCAGATGCTACAGTGTCTGTGAATTCAGCATGTGTCTGCAAACAAGTTTTGTCATCACAGACGTATGCTTTTATTGTTCGGATGTGTGACACCTTGTTTTTCAATTCTTTATATGTTGCAGTAAAATCAGTATGTTCGTGTTTGTTCTGCTTTCTGTACATCTGGAGATATTGATTTTAAGTGTAAAGATGTGCTTGAAATTAGCTTTGGTTGAATTGTCAACTGACATTCCTGCTTCTTCAAGCATTTGATTAAATTAGAAACAGTTCACATTATCTCCACAAAAATATTGTTAACTTGAAAGTAGATTTTTTTTGCATTTCAAGAAGTAATCCTCCAGTCAACGAAGTTGGATCATGATATTCGGAGGAATCATGTTTTTTTTTTCAGTTTCCCAGTAGTTCCTGATGCTTTCTTATAATTAGTGAAAGGTTCATAATAGAGACATGTTTGGTTTTCAGAAACTTGTTTGTGTCTTTAAGATTGATCTAGAACAAACACGGCAAGAAGCACAACCTCGATCTTTATCTTTAATAAGCCACTTGTACTTATCTGTCCAAAGAATCAATCACAGACTTATCGCTGGCTTCTCTCGGAGTATGACCAGATGAACTAGCAGTTGGTATGAGCACTAGATCGTGAGAAAATGTTGCTATGGTAGTTGTCTAAATGAAGAGGACTGCCAGCATCTTTCGTGGCTTTATCACATAAATTATACTCAAGGGCATAGAGTTGACATTACGTAAATTTCACATTACATAGAGTTGACATTACATAGAGTGAGTTGATATTACATAAATTTGACATTACATAGAGTTGACAATACATAGAGTTGACATTACATAGAGTGAGCTGATATTACATAAATTTGACATTACATAGAGTTGACAATACATAGAGTTGACATTACATAGAATTGACATTACATAGAGTTGACGTTACATAGAGTTGACATTACATAGAGTTGACTGATATAAACCTTTTCATAGAAGTTGTAGAATATGACAATCAACTTGCACTTACCACTCATGATGAAAGACTGGTATCTCAATTATTGGGTTGTTTTCTAATCAAATAAACAACAACCACAACGTCAAGAAAGGAAAACTGTCTTGATTCGAAAATATATATAAGGCTCTACATACAAATTTCGTATGTGTTGGCAAACCTAACTTAGATATTTGTCACAGCTTTGATTTGATATTTAACAAAAATATATAATTACTAAAAACTTCCTGGAATATATTCGTTTGTTCATGTCCATTGTTATAATTCTCATCATCTTGTAACAATAAATATTATTGTTGTATAACGAGTAATGTACATTTAATTATTAGATTTTTTGTTTTTTACATTTTCCGCCTGGGGGATATTTTCTAAATTCGGAGGGTTATTAATATATCCCACCCCGGCTAAGTCCTGAAATAAACCCTGATCACTGAACACCGGACGAACTCATAAGTGCTCTGATTTTCCCCTCGAAGCATCCATAAATTACTATGAAAACTGTGACCCGCGTCCACGAGCTCCACAGGCACAGCTGACACCCATCAGGTGTGTAGATATTTGTTGAAAATTGTGACCGGTAGAGGCCATAATTGGTGTTCTATTTTTATTTTTAACTCCCAATGGCTCTTAAGGGCTCGTGCACCAACTCACACAGGGCCATCTTTGTATCGTTCATCGAGAGGGCTAGACATGGAATCTTACAACCCAAAGACCAGGGGAGAGTAAAGAAGAAACCAAGGATTAAATGATTCCTCATTTTTTAAAGTAATCCCACTGGTGGAATTGAACCCAGGAGTTTTCTGTCAAGGGGCCCAAGTCTTACCTCTAGACCGCCCAGTCATCTGAGAAGGAAGTAATATCTCAAATAAGACCTAATTTGTTTTCAAATGCTTGTACCCAGTTATATCGATACCTTTATAGTTTTAATTAACACGGAGTACTTAAATATATTTATTCTGTTTTGTCCCAATAAAGTAATTAAAACTGACATAATCAAAATGTGTTATTGAGTTATTTGCGGGTTATCATCATTGCACTCCGATCATGTCCATAGATGCTCAGATACCCTCCTCAGCAAGTCCTGCAGTGTCCAGCGACTGACGACTCCAGCTCTGTGCTGGTTGATAAGTCTTTTTACACGCCCACTAAGTTTATCGTTTCTGGCTGTGTCCATCTTAACTCCCATCTCTTTCATCCGAAGGATTGACGTGGGCTCATGGTTGTCGAAGTCCTGTGCCCTTACCACATCACGGAGGGCATTGATGATGTTCACTCAATCCATTGGCTGACCGTCCTCAACGATAGCGCACAATCAAAAAGTGTGCGGAATATAAGAAAAGAATGACAAATACAATGGAATTATAGATAATTGTAACTTTAAATGATGAATGGGTGTAAATATGAATCAATATGATGTTATAATAATTTTCCTGTTTCAAAACGAAATAAAGAAATTCAGATTTCATCAAATTTTTCATTAAAAAGAAACACCTGTCACCATCATCATGTAGCGTATTAGCAGGCAAGGCGCCTGACAGCAACAGCTCTGGAAGTTGTCAGCTACGCATGGCTTGCGCCAGGATCGATGAACCACAACCACGCAGAGCCTGCTCCACCTCTTTGTGGTGCCTCTGGAAACAGTCTAATCAGTCTGTTTAGCAAAACAAGTGGGGATCGAAGAGGGAAGGCAGCCCAGTACTCAAAAATGCCGTGCCGAAGTTGGAAGTATTGGGCCTAAAGGGGTAAATATTACAGTTCTACTGCAGATTTCAACACACCCATCTACGCCCAGTTACTGTCCTTTTAAGGACAGAAAACGAGGAGATGAATCAATTATTTAGTGGCCATCAAGTGAAAGTCAGAAAGGGACAGATGTAACTTATTACGTAGGTACATAGATGTCTCTAAATAGTGTTCTTTGCCTATAATTATTTATTGATTATGTTGTCGACTTTTTATCAATTCATTCTCTTCAGCTGTATGACATTCTCTTTAACTGTCTGACATTCTCTTCAGCAGTCTGTTATTCTCTTTAGCTGTTTGACATTCTCTTCAGCTGTCTGACATTCTCTTTAATTGTCTGACATTCTCTTTAACTGTTTGACATTCATTCTCTTCAGCTGTCTGACATTCTCTTTAACTGTCTGACATTATCTTTAACTGTCTGACATTCTCTTTAACTGTCTGACATTCTCTTTAACTGTCTGACATTCTCTTTAACTGTCTGACATTCTCTTTAACTGCTTGACATTCCTTATAACTGTTTGACATTCTCTTTCCTCTTTTTCCGCCTTGCACCCTTGTTCTTGTAGTCACATCAATTCTAAGAGAGTTCATTTATAAATGAAGCTGCACTTGAACTATTATTCAACATTAAATAGAAGTCAATTTGTGTCGTTAATTTGTTCCTTTCAAAAAATTAAATATAAATATTGATAAACATCATCAATGTCCTCCGAGATGTGGGAAGAGCACAGGACTTCAACAAACACAGATCCACGTCACTTCTTCGGATGATGGAAATGGGAGTTAAGATGGGCACAGCCAGAAATGAGAAACGTAGTGGCCGTGTAAGAAGATTTATCAACCAACATAGAACTGGAGTCGTCAGTCGCTGGACACTGAGGGAATTGCTGACGAGGGGATCTGAGCACCTATGGACATGTTCGAAATGCAATGATGATGACCCGCAAATAACCCAATAACCCAATATATATATATATATATATATATATATAGCCACACTGGAGGCTGTAGAAATGTGGTTTTACAGAAGAATGTTGATAATACCATGGATAGCTAAGAATAGTAATGAAACGTTCTGAATGTGGCTAAACAAAGAGAGCGCCAATTTCCAATATTAAGAAGAAATTTTGGGGCCATATAAATTAAAAGGGAACAGCTGGAATATATTGTAGGAACTGGGAGAGTTGAGGGACGAAGAGATAGAGCGAAACAAAGAGAAAAGTTACCAGACAGTTTAAGAGAATGGCTTGGCAGAAGATCAACAACAGAAATGATAAATAACTGTCAAGATCGAAAGGTGTGGAGAGACATGATCACCTACGCCAGCAGGCATGGTACTGGACGATGATGATATTTAGTTGTTCATCATTTGCACTCATTCCTCTATTTGAGTCTGTTGACAAAAATCGCAATTTCAGCCACCACAGCACTCTCCCTAAAATAAATTGTTAAAAGTAATTTAATTATTTAAAACATAACAAAAACAAGGAAAAACAGAACGCTGAAAACGAACAGTAACAAGATACATCATTATCTATTAGAGAAAGAGATATTCTCGTCTGTGTTGCCTGAGGCAATTATGTGACACGTGACCATAGTGTATTCTAGAAAGGAAATAATATGTTGTCAGATGGCATTTGAGAGAGCTGTCGTTATCGTTTATCTGACGTCGAGTTTCCATTCATTCACCACAAATACATTTTTGGACAATTTTTCACTTTGCTTTTCCAGAATTCCATTTTCATGGATTTCGTTTCCACTTTCATTTTGGTCCTTAAAAATAAAATGAAATTGATTATTGTATGGCAGCGGTTCTTGTATTGTTGACACCTGCGGCCCCATTTGTCTGTTAATCTTATACTCTGGACGCTCCATCATTGCAGTTATGATCGTATCATCATGTGCCATACCGGTTGGCGTAGGCGATCATGTCCTTTAACACTCTTCTAGCTACTGTACATCGTATCAGTTCTGTTGTTGACTGTTTTTTCATGCTAAGACACCAATCTATCCAGTATTTTCTCTCTTTGTCGTCCGCGATCTCTCTTTCCCTGTATTTTGCCAGTTGTAACCAAGTATATTATTTTTTAAGATCTTATACGATTGTATAAGTTGGGTAAACTCTGATTCTGGTGTCTATTTATGGGTAGTTTACTACTTTAGGAACATAAATGAAGATACAATACAAATATAAAAGTGATTTAAAGTAGAAAAAAAATAAATAAACCTGCAACATATTTATGTTTAGGAATGACAAATTTAAAATCCCACAAAGACACATTATTAATTAATTCATATACTCGGAAGATACATAACGTATGCTATAAAAAGTCCTCTCATTAATTTACAAGAAGGAATAGTTGTTTTGTTTTGAACTTTATTATCACAAACAACCAAAATCGTATATTTACTAAACAATATTAATCCCATGTGGATGTTATCATTTTATAATTTCAAACCACAGAGTAGGAGCACGACATTGTCCTAGTAGTGGCGCCCTTGGTAAAATGTGGCAGCGCCTCTTGGAGCCGATGTTCACACTTTGGGAACCACGATTTCAAGGTCATCAGGACGGGTCAAGGGTACATAAGCTGACGATCAATTCGGAATATAGCTTCATTTAATTAAATTAGGTGTCTCCAGACTTCGTGATAAGAGAGTCCTGTTAAATCTGCGGGTTAAAATATTGACAGTCTGTGAAAGTCATTTAGCTAAACAGACTGAAATATATATATACATATATTTAATCGCTTGACTGATTTTTTTCGAATAATTATAATTTTATAACTTGTATTCACTTTCTTCCGAGGACATTTTTAGATGTTAAAGTTAATAAGTTCGAAGAAAGTATTGGTCAGCTCGATGAATGAAAGATGCCCAGGAATACATGGACAAGGGAAGTCATGGAAACCATTAAGAACATCGTCTTATACACCAGCCTAAACCCGTAAGAACATTGTCTATAATACCAGCCTAAACCCGTAAGAACATTGTCTATAGTACCAGCCTAAACCCGTAAGAACATTGTCTATAGTACCAGCTAAACCCGTAAGAACATTGTCTATATTACCAGCCTAAACCCGTAAGAACATTGTCTATAATACCAGCCTAAACCCGTAAGAACATTGTCTATAATACCAGCCTAAACCCGTAAGAACATTGTCTATAATACCAGCCTAAACCCGTAAGAACATTGTCTATATTACCAGCCTAAACCCGTAAGAACATTGTCTATAATACCAGCCTAAACCCGTAAGAACATTGTCTATATTACCAGCCTAAACCCGTAAGAACATTGTCTATAATACCAGCCTAAACCCGTAAGAACATTGGCGTAGACTGGAGTGGAGAAGAGGAAATATCTAAGAATAGAGATGTGTGGAGAGACCTTGCCAGTGACCTATGCTCCAAAATGAACAATAAGATAGAAATCGACTTCGAGGTTTTGAAGGTCGTTGTCTTAAGCATCTGTTGGGATCAACGCATCACAAACAAATACGTTGCCAGAAATTCAGGCATTAATCACATCAATGAAGAAGTGAAAAGAAGAAGTTAGAAATGGCTGGGCCATGCGAATGGAACAAACCAGGCATCTGCACGTAGCATTAACTTGAACACAATCTTGTAAACGAAGGAGAGGCAGACCATTAGGGACATGGAAACGAACCATACATGATGAAATGAAAGAGGCTGCAAGTCCTGACGAGAGTTCTCTAGACCCGATTCGGTGGGGATCTTTCGTGAGTGTCCTATACTCCAACTGGAGCTCGGAGAATTAAGAATAAGAAGAAGATTGGAACACAAAGGGGCCTAAACGGCTTAAATTATTGATTGGTCAGCTCAAAGTTGGTGACTTCTCCATACAGTTTGTCCAAGCATGGATGGTGTTGATGGCAGTCACAAGAACGTCCTCTATTCATCATATTTGTCATGTAGACAATGACTCTAGCAGAGGTACAGTTGTCAATGTGCCTGCATCGCACTCGCATTCGTTAGAAGTGTCCGTCTTTAGAGTGTAGAACATCACGTGACCAAATAATTATGTCTACTACAAAGTCAGTAGAAAATAACAAACTAACAATCTTTGAATCTCAGAAAAGGCCTTTGGAGTTTATGCATTATCTTCACAAAACTCTAAGGATAGCAGTTCATTAACTGATGGAATAAACATAAGATGGTAACAAACAGTTAAACTAGAAGAGGTACGAGACAAACTATAATGTTTCGGTAACAGGTAGAAAACGAAAAAAATATTCTAGAAAAGAACTACTTTAAAGGCAACAAAATGTTTGTATCTATGTCGTCATAATCAGATTAGTTTTGTCCTTTCGACTTTCGTGTTTATATTTATTGCCTAAAAATTGTTCTTTCCTATAATATTTGTTACTTTGTACCTGATGACGGTTGTTGCCGAAACGTCGTAGCTTGTCTTGTATTTTTACTAGTTTAGCTGCTTGATACCATTTTTTATTTATATTACAGCTTCATATTTATATTACAGCTTCACATTTATATTACAGCTTCATATTTATATTACAGATTTATATTACATGTACCTACTTGTAGCCCCGCATAGTTTTTAATGTTATATGTTTTATATTTATGCTCAACTTCATTAGTAAAAAAAAAAGTAAAGAGCCCCGTCACGCCAAGTGGCGTATAAGGAATATGGTGTTAGTGACCATACATTTTACAGACCTTCAGCGCATGATTTTTGGGGTAATGTGGTCGGTATTACGCCCGTGCCGCTTTTACTTTCCCAGGAAAAAATCCAGTAACCATTTAAGGCTGGGTGAACCGGAAGCTGTCGATTGGGATCGAACCCTGCCTCTTGTCCTTTGTAGTTCAGTTCACTAACCACTGAGCTATCGCGGCTCCCTCAAGTTCAATAACTGGTAACATATTTCTAACTCAGTTACTCTTCTATTGTGTGCACCTTTAAAGCTAGTCTTGATAAAGTCACACAAATAAGTGGCCAGCATGCCCGTAGCAGCAAACGCAAGGTTCCTGTTGAAACATGTTTCTTGTATTTCTCTTTATAATCGTTTCTACATGAGACAATGCTTATTTTTATGCTGCATGATGGTAATTATTATTTCTTCGATATAACCATTACTTCTGTCTTCTTACTATTCAGACTGACCTTTCTCGTTGCTTTCTTTTAATATTATGTCCACCATTTCTTGTACTTCATTTTCTGTCTGCTATTAAGACCGTCATTCGTATACCGCAAATTGTTTATGTTGTGACCGTTGACTTCAATTCCTTTTTTTGTCTACTATTGATCGCATAATATTTTCGCTGCAAAGTGAAAACAAATCTGGCCACAGAACACAGTCTTGTCTGACTTCTTGTTTTATATATTGTAATTGTCCTGTCTGGTTGCCAAATCTTATGGCTGCTGTTTGTTTCTATTGCCAATACATGTCTTTGTATGATTCTTAGATTTGATTCTGTATTACTCTGTCAAATGCCTTTTTTTAGTTTAAAAAGCACACACACACACACGAATGCACGCACGCACGCACGCGCGCGCGCGCACACACACACACACACACATATATATATATATATATATATATATATATATATATATATACATATTTAACTCTATTGCACTTTCTATCCATGTTATTAGGATGCATATTGCATTACTGCAACAATAGCTTCATTGATGTAACTTTCTCACCATCTCAGGCCCATTACTTTGTCGTTACCTTTATTCCTTCGACACCTCGATCTTTTATTTATTGTATATCCTTAATTATTGTTTTTACCTATCCAAATTATGAACCTCTAGGCACTCATCCATTTTATTTATGTTCTGCATCTGAATAGTCAACATTACCCGGAAAATCTCGACGGTTAAAGTAATAATAATAATACAAATCTTATGTTCTCTACATGCTACACGATTGGACTCTCTCTTCTGGGAGAGTTCTGTATCCAAGAATTCCATCTCAAAAGTGTACACAGATCAACATTATAGGATACAATAATTTGTTATAGACGAAAGTCGGAATACTTGGTTACAACTGAGAAAATAAAAGGAAAGAGAGAACGCGGACGACAAAGAGAGAAAATACTAGATAGCTTGGTGTCATGGCATGGAAAACAGTCAACAACAGAACTGATACGATGGACTGTAGATAGAAGATTGTGGAGGGACATGGTCGCTGACGTCAACCAGTATGGCACACGATGAATGAATGCATTTGTTATAAAACCATACCGAGAAGACAGACCCAAGAGAGGAGTCCCAGCAATCAGGAACACACTCCAGCCTCAGATATCCGAAGATTCCAACTCAAGACACAGAATACATAATCATCGTCATCATCATATGCCATGCCAGTTGGCGTAGGCGATCATGTCCTTCCACAATCTTCTATCTACAGTGCATCGTGTCAATCCTATTATTGACTGTTATTCAGTGCCACGACACAAGGCTATTTAGTATTTTCTTTCTTTTGACGTTCGAGATATCTCTTTCCCTGTGTTTTGCCAGTTGTAATCAAATAGTCAAATTTTCCGCTTCTCATGATGAGCCCGAAAAATGTCGTTTGTCTCTTTCTGATATATTTTAGGAGCTCCCTTTTTATGTTGGCTTATTTGAGAATTTCTTCATTGGTCTTTATAAATGTTGAGGGAACTTTTCTTCCGAGAATTTTCATCTCTGTGGTCTCTAATCGTCTTTTAATTAGTGTGTCTACTGTCCATGACTCGCTTCCATAGGGCAGAATTGGCTTTAGTAATCTGAACTTATTTATACAGAGCTTCGAAGCACGAGGCAATCTGATCATCATAAATTACTGACCACCCGTCGAGCAAGTGTTTCGGTCTTTTAGCTTCTTGACACTCTAAGGGAAATACACCCTCCTCCTCCCCCCACCCCCCTTTCACCCTTTCCGGGTCATGACTCCCAGGCGTCGACCTCCTGCTGTATTGAACTTACATTATATATTCGGCACAAAATAACTACACTTACATTACGAAATATTCTTCTGGTCGAATATACAGTCTCAACCCGGTGGTATACCTACACGTCTTAGCTTTAACCGAGCACATTGATGTCATCTTCGTGGTGCAGTAGTCTAAAATGGCTTGTAAATGCAACGTCCTTTCATAGACTCGGGACACGCTGTGTCTTTAGCAAAGCGTAATTCGGCGGGAAGACGTGGATCAGAAACTGATAATGGGAGATAAAGATAGGTCAGACTGGGAACTTCATTCCTTTGAACTGTCTGTTTTGCAAACATCCGGTGTAGCTCACTTAAGGTCAATAATGTAATTTCTTACCGCTTATCTAGGATTAAAAAAATATCGCTATGTTATTGACTTTCGTGGGAGTCAGGAGTGGTCGATGTGTAAATTGCCTATTCGTCTGAGCATCAGATTATATTGAGATTGTTAATATGACTCGGTTTCGCCAGAGCCAGTATGATGCTCTTTCGACTGACTTCACTCTTCCTGTTCGCATTCACTCCTATATAGTAAGTAAAAAAAAGGTAAAGTACCCCTGTCACGCCAAGTGGCGTATAGGGAATATGGTGGTAGTGACTATAAAATTTACAGACCTTCGGCACATTACTTTTGGGGTAATGTGGTCGGTATTACGCCCGTGTCGCTTTACTTTCCCAGAAAAATAATCCGGTGCCCATTAAAGGCTGGGTGAACCGGACCCCGTCGATTGGGATTGAACCCTACTTCTTGGCCTTTGTAGTCCATTTCACTAACCACTGAGCTACCGCGGCTCCACTCCTATATAGCACCGACACATAATCACCAGCCTGAAAACCATGAACAAAGAGCTCACTACATGCAACATCTATTCACCCCCCCCCCCCCCCTAACGAAGATATACACTGAAGGTATCAAGTCCAACAATAACAACTAAACTGGGTAATGGTTGGAGATTCCTACAGCCGCTCTTGATCTTAATGCAAACGGAAATGAGGTAGCAGATTTTGTCATAGAGAACATTATTGCCATACTCAACAAACCCGAAGACGAGCACTCATATGACTCAACGTCTTGGCGAACAACAAGCAGCCATGACTTTACCATTGCAATTGAGAACAGAGAAAATTGCAAGTCGAAATGTTTCCCAACAACAAAGAGGCGGTAATCACAGACCTATACATCTCACATCGAAATGACCCAAACTCTTACAAGAAACTAACCTCCTTCCAGTCGGAACTGTAAGAGAGCAAATTTAAACCTCGTGACTTCACAAATCGACTGTGATTTGAAGAAAATAAAAATGGTAAAAATTACGTAAATTCAAATAGGGAAAATGGGATATAAAGATAAACAAAAACTAAAACCACAGCCACAATTGTATCACTCTCCCCACACAAAGAAAACATATCAAGAAAGCTGGGAAACCTTACACTATACCACACAGATACACCAACACTTCTGAGAGCTACCCTTGACTCACTTGGAAACTAAATATTGAAAGAATTCAATCAAAGACCATCCAGAAACTAAATATTGAAAGAATTCAAGCAAAGACCATTCAGAAGCCAAATATTGAAAGAGTTCAATCAAAGACCATTCAGAAACCAAATATTGAAAGAATTCAAGTAAAGACCACACAGAAACTAAATATTGAAAGAATTCAAGAAAATACCACACAGAAACCAAATGTTGAAAGAATTCGAGCAAAGACCATCCAGAAACTAAATATTGAAAGAATTCAAGCAAAGACCATCCAGAAACTAAATATTGAAAGAATTCAAGCAAAGACCATCCAAAGACTGTAAATAATGCAAATATACTAGGTGGTACATCCTGGTGAGCAAACAAAGAGATACTAAGGCAAGTCTAAACTTGAGCAGTCAGACCCATCATGGAAACTGCCTCAAGCACCTGGACAACAGCAGTCAAGATGAACCTGGAAATAATAGACAAAGTTCAAAACATGGCACTTCCAACAACCACGGGAGCAATGGAAACACTCCAATCATAAAAAAAATGGAGAATAGAAGATCTTACGTCTCTAGCACATCGTAGAAAGTACACAACCTTCATAATGGTCTTCTTAATGACATAATATCGCTTTATTCATACCACGAATTTAATGTCACTGTTTGTATTTTGTTTCGCAACCATTTCTCTAGAATAACACTATTTTTATGAGTTTAAATAATGCGCAATACCCGTAAGAATTATAATTACCACGTCCCAGGTGAAGAGCAATTATTTCTGCCAAATGCGCTGTCTGGTCTTAAGGGAGCATGTTGAGGATTAGACGGAAGCAACTAAGACCAGAGACAGCTGCTGGGACTTTGTGTTTCTCAATTTGTTTAAATAAATAACACGAATTCGACTCCAGCGTTAAAGATTATGTAAAAGAAAAGTTGTAAATAGACATTTCAGACATCTAGAAGCAGCACAAACAAACCAACAAAAGTTGTAAATAGGCATTTCAGACATCTAGAAGCAGCACAAACAAACCAACAAAAGTTGTAAATAGACATTTCAGACATCTAGAAGCAGCACAAACAAACCAACAAAAGTTGTAAATAGACATTTCAGACATCTAGAAGCAGCACAAACAAACCAACAAAAGTTGTAAATAGACATTTCAGACATCTAGAAGCAGCACAAACAAACCAACAAAAGTTGTAATTAGATATTTCATACATCTAGAAGCAGCACAAACAAACCAACAAAAGTTGTAAATAGACATTTCAGACATCTAGAAGCAGCACAAACAAACCAACAAAAGTTGTAAATAGACATTTCAGACATCTAGAAGCAGCACTAACAAACCAACAAAAGTTGTATATAGACATTTCAGACATCTAGAAGCAGCACTAACAAACCAACAAAAGTTGTAAATAGACATTTCAGACATCTAGAAGCAGCACAAACAAACCAACAAAAGTTGTAAATAGTATCCCCTGACATCTACCAATTGAATGAATTAAAAAAAAAACACAAAGGACGTAAATAACAATACCGGACAGTTAGAAGTTACGCGCAGAAAGGAAAACAAAGTCATAAATATATTAACAGACAGCTGGAAGCAGCATGCAGAAAGGGAAAAAGTAAATAGCATCACCAGACAACTAGAAGGAGCATGATGAGAGGAAAAAACAGTCATCTATTGCATTACCGGACAGCTAGAAGCAGGATGAACTAAAGGAAAAAGCCATATATTGCATTACCGGACAGCTAGAAGCAGAATGAACTAAAGAAAAAAAGACATATATTGCATTACCGGACAGCTAGAAGCAGGATGAACTAAAGAAAAAAAGACATATATTGCATTACCGGACAGCTAGAAGCAGGATGAACTAAAGAAAAAAAGACATATATTGCATTACCGGACAGCTAGAAGCAGAATGAACTAAAGAAAAAAAGACATATATTGCATTACCGGACAGCTAGAAGCAGAATGAACTAAAGAAAAAAAAGACATATATTGCATTACCGGACAGCTAGAAGCAGAATGAACTAAAGAAAAAAGACATATATTGCATTACCGGACAGCTAGAAGCAGGATGAACTAAAGAAAAAAAGACATATATTGCATTACCGGACAGCTAGAAGCAGGATGAACTAAAGAAAAAAAGACATATATTGCATTACCGGACAGCTAGAAGCAGAATGAACTAAAGAAAAAAAGACATATATTGCATTACCGGACAGCTAGAAGCAGAATGAACTAAAGAAAAAAAAGACATATATTGCATTACCGGACAGCTAGAAGCAGAATGAACTAAAGAAAAAAAGACATATATTGCATTACCGGACAGCTAGAAGCAGGATGAACTAAAGAAAAAAAGACATATATTGCATTACCGGACAGCTAGAAGCAGGATGAACTAAAGAAAAAAAGACATATATTGCATTACCGGACAGCTAGAAGCAGGATGAACTAAAGAAAAAAAGACATATATTGCATTATCGGACAGCTAGAAGCAGGATGAACTAAAGAAAAAAGACATATATTGCATTACCGGACAGCTTGAAGCAGGATGAACTAAAGAAAAAAAGCCATATATTGCATTACCAGACAGCTAGAAGCAGGATGAACTAAAGAAAAAAAGACATATATTGCATTACCGGACAGCTAGAAGCAGGATGAACTAAAGAAAAAAAGACATATATTGCATTACCGGACAGCTAGAAGCAGGATGAACTAAAGAAAAAAAGACATATATTGCATTATCGGACAGCTAGAAGCAGGATGAACTAAAGAAAAAAGCCATATATTGCATTACCGGACAGCTTGAAGCAGGATGAACTAAAGAAAAAAAGCCATATATTGCATTACCAGACAGCTAGAAGCAGGATGAACTAAAGAAAAAAAGACATATATTGCATTACCGGACAGCTAGAAGCAGGATGAACTAAAGAAAAAAAGACATATATTGCATTACCGGACAGCTAGAAGCAGGATGAACTAAAGAAAAAAAGCCATATATTGCATTACCGGAAAGCTAGAAGCAGGATGAACTAAAGAAAAAAAGCCATATATTGCATTACCGGACAGCTAGAAGCAGGATGAACTAAAAAAAAAAAAGCCATATATTGCATTACCGGAAAGCTAGAAGCAGGATGAACAAAGAAAAATGTCGTAAATAGCATTACCGGACAGCTAGAAGCAGGATTAAAAAAAGAAAAAATTGTAAATAGCATTACCGGACAGTTAGAAACAGGATGAACAAAAGAAACTGTAAATAGCATTACCGGACAGCTAAAAGCAGGATGAACAAAAGAAAAATGTAAATAGCATTACCGGACAGCTAAAAGCATGATGAACAACAGAAAAATGTCGTAAATAGCATTAAAAGGCCAGCAGTCCCATGAATAAATGAGCTATTGCCATGTGTTTTTCCACGACCATCAGTATATTTAATGATGATGTGACCATACATGACCGACATGTTTCTACAGAGAAAATCTCGCCAGTTTTCATACAATGGATCAACCCAGCTGCGGAAGTGTCGACTATGAACTACAGAGGACTAGGGCTTAAGACCAAATTTGTAGGTTTCCTGGTAAATTGCGATATAACATTACTGCATTTTCATCATCATGTGCCATACCGGTTGGCGTAGGCGATCATGTCCTTCTACAATCTTCTATCTACAGCGCATCGTATAAGTTCTGTTGTTGACTGTTTTCCATGCCATGACACCAAGCTATCCAGTATTTTCACTCTTTGTCGTCCGCGATCTCTCTTTCCTTTTATTTTGCCAGTTGTGACCAGTATTCCAACTTTCCTCTTCTCATGATGTGCCCGAAAAATTTTGATTGTTTCTTTCTGATGTTTTTTAGGAGCTCCCTTTTTGTGTTGGCCTCTTTGAGAACTTCCTCATTGGTCTTTTTAACTGTCCAGAGAACTTTCAACATTCTTCTGAGAAATCCCATCTCTGTGGCCTCTAATCGTCTTTTCATTTGTTTGTCTACTGTCCATGTTTCACTGCCATAGGTCAGAATTGGTTCTATGTAGCACCGATGAACTCTCTTTCTCATTGCTGTAGATATTAAGTTGTGATTTGTCATGATTAGTCTAGGCAATATAAGAAGGTAGTTTGTCATTCCTTTCCTTCTTGGCAGTGACTGTACTAGTCAGAGATCGCAGCCATTGTCTCTATACATGAGATCCTCAGCCTGCCATCGCGGTGTGGGGGACCATAACCGGCACTACTTGTCGACTGCTCCCACAACACCATCCACTACTTGCTCCAATGGCTCCACATAACCCTGATAGGCATGCTAAAAGGGAGCTCCACCTTGCCCAAGGGTGTCCCGAAGACTAGCAGAGGAAAGGAGACTACTGCAATTTGCGTTATGTAAAATAGTTCCTTCAATTATTGCTCTAAATTATCATAATTATATGTACATCATACTATCTTAGTATTTGCATTATAATATACCTGAAAAAAAACATGGTTTTGCTGTTAAGTTACATCTCTTACAGTCTGATTCTAGTTTTTAATTTATATATATATATAATGACGTTTCAGTAATTTTTACTGAAGGCACACGATAGGGCAGCCACCTGTTTGCTCTACATCGTTTATGTTTTGATACAAAGATATAACGCTACCTTATTAGTTGTTCTTCTGTTACCATGACAACAAGTACCAGTTTGCTGAAATGGCTTACCTAGTTCTCATACTCAGCGTAAGGTTGAAGATGCCGTTGTACGGTTATAGTAAGTTTGACCACCATAGAAATTAAAGTATATTTATCAGTAACGGTTCTTATGTGTTATGTAGAGCCAGTCTTAACAAATGGATGTGAATCATGGACAATAGGACAACAGACAAGAAAATCACTGGAGTCTGTAGAAATGTGGTTTTACAGAAGAATGTTGAGAATACCATGGACAGCTAAGAAGATTAATGAAAATGGCAAGAAACTAAGAAGAGTAATGAAAGAGATCAAAGCAAAAAGAGAGCTAATTTCCAATATTAGGAAGAAACAATCATCATTTTTTGGCCATGTAATGAGAAGTTAACAACTGGAATATATTGTAACAACTGGGAAAATTGAGGGACGAAGAGATAGAGGGAAACAAAGAGAAAAAATACCAGACAGCTTAAGAGAATGGCTTTGCAGAAGATCAACAACAGAAATGATAAATAACTGTCGAGATCAAAAGTTGTGGAGAGACATGATCCCTACGACAGGAGTCCCGGTACTTGATGATGATGATGATATCAGTAACGGCTTGAGTTATTTGAGCTATATCACGGCTGCACTAGTGGTGTCTAATTGTACTGTCATTGAACTCATTGATCTGGAATGTGATGTCCATTATGATAAAGTATTAGAGGAGTCATGGTATCCGTTGCCACCACTGACTATCCGCCGCTGGATCAGCCTCGAAGTCGTGTTAGTCGTCACTGAACCCAGACGAAATATCAGACGACGCTTGTAATAAAAGCTTCACCAAAGTAGTTTTCAGATGGTTTTTTTAAAGACCATAAATTCTTGCAATACAACAAAACTAATCAAGATTGCAATTTTTAAAAAAAATTCAGCTTAATAAAGATTCAGTAAAGCGGATAATCATTAATTCCGGCAGAAAATTCAGGCCACTAACTTTTTTTCTGTAACGAAAATCCGAACGTGACAAAGGAAAAAGAGAATCTACAGGCACCGGAAAACTAAGGTTGAAGCACAAGTGGGTACAGTTGAAGCCACGATTATAACAAGCAAGCTTTGTCGATTAAGAATGTCGTTAATATCACATAAGATGATAAACGTGAGAACAAGAATGTCTCCTTTGTCTTTTATTATCATGTGTTGACAAATGTTTGTCACTGTTTGTAACTTTATATCTCAACTTGAGTGAGGTAACAGATTTTTTTTTAAAGACAACCCCGAACGAACTTGGGCATAATGAACGTAAATTTTCATCATCTTGTACCATGCCTGCTGGCGTAGGTGATCATGTCTCTCCACAACTTTCGATCTCGACAGTTATTCAACATTTCTGTTCATGACCTTCTGCTAAGCCATTCTCTTATCTACTGTCTGGTATCTTTTCTCTTTGCTTCCCTCATTCTCTTCGTCCATAAATTGTTCCAGTTGTTACAATATATTCCAGCTGTTCTCTTCTCATTACATGGCCAAAAGTGATGATTATTTTTTCTTAATATTGAAAATTAGCTCTCTCTTTGCTTTGACCTGTTTCAGAATGTTTTCATTACTCTTCTTAGTGTCCATGGTATTCTCAACATTCTTCTGTAAAACTACATTTCTACAGCCTCCAGTGATTTTCTTATCTGTTGTCCTATTGTCCATGATTCACATCTAAATGTTAAGACCGGCTCTACATAACATTAAAGAACTCTTTTTCTTGTTTCTATTGTCAACAATGGATTTTCAGTATTTTCCTCATTTGTTTTAAAAGCTGACTTTGCCTGAACTATTCAGCGTCTCACCTCTGTTGCACATCTATCATCTGAACTGAACATCCCAGATATTGAAATTAATCCACCTGTTTTAATATTGTTCCAAGTATCTTTATTTAATATTGTTCCAAGTATCTTTATTTAATATTGTTCCAAGTATCTTTATTTAATATTGTTCCAAGTATCTTTATTTAATATTGTTCCAAGTATCTTTATTTAATATTGTTCCAAGTATCTTTATTTAATATTGCTCCAAGTATCTTTATTTTGCACTGAGGTGATGTCAATATACTGGATGGCTTGGTGTCATGGCATGGAAAACAGTCAACAACAGAACTGATACGATGCACTGTAGATAGAAGATTGCGGAGAGACATGATCGCCTACGCCAAACGGTATGGCACATGATGATGATGATGAGGTGATATCTTTTTTTGTGGTTGCTACCATCACTTCTGTCTTTTTGCAATTGAGGCTGATTCCTTCATTATTGCTTTCCTTCACTATAATGTGCAACATTTCTTGTAACTCATTTTCGCTCTTTGCGATTAAGACTGTATCATCAGCACATCTTAGATTATTTATATTATGACCTCCAATTGTTATTCCAGGCATGTCCCTTATTGATTTTAAAATAATCTCACTATAAATATTAAACAAATCTGGTGACAGCACACAAACTTCTCTAACACCATGTTTTATTTGTCTAAACATTTCCAATTGATTTCCAATCGCTGCTTGGAGCCAGTACATATTCTTTATTATTATTAGATTTTTGCTGCCAATGTTTATGCTTTCTAAAATTGTGATTACTTCTTGGAGCTTTAATTTGTCAAATGTTTGGGTATAATCTATGAAATATAGGTATAGATCTGTTTTCATACCTATATGACTCTTTCTACTAAAGATCTTATGATGTATATGGCATTGTTCATACTTTTACCTCCAACAAAACCACACTGTTCATCGCTAATTTCTGGACTGATTTTGTTTCGCACTCTTCGCATGATGATTCTTAGTAATATCTTAGTCATATGACTCATAAGGCTTATTGTGCGATGATCCCCGCATTCAATTGCCCTAGATTTCTGTGGTAGGGCTATGGATATTGATTTGATCAGGTCATATGGTATATATCCGCTGTTATTGCTATATCATTTAATATTTTTGTTAATATTTCTATTCCAAAATCACCCATGGCTTCAATCTCTTCCTTAGTTATATTAATTGATCTAGAGAGCTTTCCCTGCTTTCATTTTACGAAAGGCGTAAAACCACATTTCTTCTTTTAGTGTATCTGGAACTCCCCATTACCTTAAATATTTACTTCTGTTCGTTTATCATTATAAAGATCTTTAATGTATTCTGTCCATCATTTCCTTATGCTTTCTTGTTCATTCAACAATTCTCCTTTCTTTATCTTAAACTTCCAGTTTTTTATTACGTTTTTCTTCCTGTTAATTCTTCAATTTGTTTGTAAATAGCTTTGGAATTTCTTTTTTGTTGCATTTCAATCTCTTTGTATCTCTGTTTAAGCCATGCTTCTTTTGCTTTATTGCATTTTTAAACAATTTCTTTATATAATCTCGTATATTCACCTTTGTTTTTTTCTTGATTTCTTCTTCTTGTAACCATTAGCTGTAAAATGTCACCTGCAATTCATTTCTTTCTTAAATTTTTCCTCAGTTGCGGTATTATTCTGTTTTGATGTTTGCTGCGTTGATTATTTTAGCATTTCCCGCTATTGACCAATGTTTTGTATCTACTCTATTGCATTGTACCAGTTCTGAATTTTGATGTTTTTGTCTTGTAAACTCTTGTGTAATTTGAGTAAATCTTAATTTAGCTTGATATTAACTGAGACTCTCTTTGTTGTTTTAAATTTTACTCTAAGCTTTCCCACAACTGGTACATGATCACTATTGCAATCTGCCCCTGGTCTAGTTTTCACACACACCAGACTGTTTCTAAATCTATTGTTTATCATTACGTAGTCGATTTGAGTTCGTGCATTATCTGCTGGGCTTTTCCATGTCCACAGACGTCTTAGATGTTGTTTAAACCAGGTGCTTCCTATCATCATGTTGTGTGTTCATGACCAGTCAATAAGTTTTTCACCTCTTTCATTTCTCTCCTAAACCATAGTAACCAACCACTTCTTCAAATCTTTCCTTTCCTACTTTTGCGTTGAGATCCCCTAGAACTATGATGTTTTCATATGGCTCGCATTGACGAAGTGCCACAATTAAGCTCAATATACCATTTTATTTTTCAACTGCATAAACTGGACTGTCTGCTGTTGGTGCATAAATTTGTATGAGATTAATATTTATTGGCTTTCAATTCAATTTCTTTAAAAGGTCAGATATTGCCAAAATGAGTCTTCTCACTGTTCTTGCTCTTTCTGCATCAAAGATGATACCTACTCCTCTTTGGTGTTCAGTAACTTCAGACAACGAATCAGACAATGTTGTGTTTTGTCACTGGATTTGTTTTGACTGTACAGCGAAAATATTATGAGATCAATGGTAGATATAAAGGAATTGAAGTCAACGGCCACAACATAGACAATTTGCGATATGCGGATGACGCAGTCTTAATAGCAGAGACAGAGAATGAACTACAAAAAAACGATAGATATAATAGTAAAAGAAGGCTACAAGAAAGGTCTCAGTCTGATTAGTAAGAAAACATAAGTAATGGTCATATCGAAGAAACACTCATCACCATCATGCAGCATTTAAACAGGACAAATCTGAAACAAGTGCAACGCCTCAAATACTTCGGCACAAAAATAGCAACAGATGGGAGAAGTAGTAAGGAAGGGTGTTTAGAGCAAGGATTTTAACATTTCGTGCAGGTATCGTGCAGCATTGGCATGTATCGTGCAGCACAATCTCGTCAAGCAGCATGGTATGTATCGTGCAATCTCAGGTGACCTCGTTTATCGCGGGTGGTCGGCGCGGGGTGGTCGGTTTTATCTCAAGTGGTCAAGTGGTCGGCCTCGTCTTATCTCAAGTGTGTGGAGACCAGTGGTTCTAAAACTTGTAGGTGTGTTTGGAGACCTCTAAAACTTGTATGTCAGTCTAAAACTTGCGGGGGGTCGTGTTATCATCAATGTGTGATGGCAACAGGAGCCAAATATGGAGACCAGTGGTTCTAAAACTTGTATGTCAGTCTAAAACTTGCGGGGGGTCGTGTTATCATGTGATGGCAAAAAAAAAAAAGCAAAGGGGTGTTAGTGCCACGTCGATCATCATCGGGCCACCTCGGTCATCATCATCGGCGCTGGTCGGCGGTCGCTGGTCGTCGCTGGTCGTCGTCGTCGCTGGTCGGCTCGGGCAACATCATCATGTGTAGTGATTAATGGTCGTCGCTGGTCGTCGTCGCTGGTCGGCTCGGGCAACATCATCATGTGTAGTGATTAAATAGTGACGCTCTCTCTCTCTCTTATCATCATCATCATCAAGCCACACCCTCAACAACACCATCATCATCACCAGCTACACAAATTGACACATCATCATCATCATCATCATCAAGTCACACCCTCAACAACACCATCATCATCACCAAGCTACACAAATTGACACATCATCATCATCATCATCATCATCAAGCCACACCCTCAACAACACCATCATCATCACCAAGCTACACAAATTGACACATCATCATCATGTGCCACCATCATCATCAAGCCACACCTCAACAACACCATCATCATCACCAAGCCACACAAATTGACACATCATCAGCATGTGCCACCCTCAACAGCATCATCATGTACCACCCTCAACAACATCATCATCATGTGCCACCCACCGGCGTCTTTACCAATCAGACCCATGGCCAGATTTGTGCCGAAAAAAGCTCTCGCGTATTGATTTCGTTCAAAGTCCATAGTTAGAGGCTTTCCCGAGATGCATTTCCCGTCGACCGTCAGGTTCATATAAATCAGACCAAAGTGTTGAAAATTGAACGGGTTAGCTGAATAAACGCCATTAAACGCACTGGCCGTAATCAGACCTATCACTACACGGGTCGGTGTTTGAGACAAACATAAATTGTCTTGACTGTTGGAGAACATCCCGCTAGCGATGGAAAATGTCTTGATGGTAACCCTCTTGATCGGGTACCGAGCATTCCCGCTTAAGAGAGCCTTTTCGTGAGCCAGAGAAATCGCGGGGTTTAGCTTAGCTTACCTGACCACGAGCGCGGCGTAGGTGATAACACTCTTATAACCCGCAGACCTATCGTGAGTCATGAGGCTGAACACATCCTTAGAAGGCGTGTTAGAAAATATTAGAAGTAAATATCGAGTCTAATGAAAAAGCAATAGAAAATGAATGCGAAACTTAGAAATATAAAAATGAAAACGAGCGTGAAACTTATGTAAAAATAACGAACGAACCTTATAAAATTTAGGCAACCGCATCGACATGTACCTCGGCACGGGAGGGAGCGGATTATATGGAAAAGCATCTCGACTAACTGAAGTTATTAAAATCGCGAAATAATAATAACTCGAAAGAAATAAATGAGCGGAAAACTATGTAAGAACCCCACCGGAAGTGCCCTGTTTATGTCTGGTGTCTGCTGACTTTGGAGCGCTTGGTGTACTTGAGCGATAGTGATAGGTTAGTAGATTATACAACATCAATGAAAAACATTAAATTTAAAACAGAAGACGAAGATATATTTTATTCTTTTATTATCTCAATAGGTGTATAACATACAGTGGATATTATATAACATTACAAACATATTTAGTACACTGAGTAAATATATAGTACAGGGATAACCTTTATTTATAGCTATGTAGTTGGGTGTCTGCTTAGTTCTATGTCATAAATGAATCATAAGGGGTGAAACTGTTAGAGATTGCTGGGTAGTCTAAACTGGTAGTGTAAAGAGTTAAATATCTAAAGGCGTAGTCGAGACGTTATCATCAGCTACATTTCTTTTTATATATAGAAATAGGACAGAGCATTATTTGTTTGACTGTAGGAAAATATGGAATTATTTAAGACTTTGAAACCTACATTTTTCCCACCCTTAGCCTTTTGCGTAGCGAGAACCTCTAAAACATATCTTTAGCTAATTTGTTGTGTTGCTTACTTAACCCTTTACAACTGATTTTATCGTAATCCCCACTACAATGGTACGTCTTACTACATAAACTAACAAGAGCCGTCCCTTCGGACTCTAGTTTAAAAAGCCCGGGCGTTCGTTTGGTGTATGCTTTAACACCCTTACAGTTTACACAGTCTGGCTAATATGTTCATCGCAAAACTCGACAGGAAAGCAGTCTTTATATACGCTATTAAACTCATTCCGCAGCCCTGCCTTAACTATAGCCTCCAACTTAGGTGCACTTAAAGCCAAATATAAACTATCAGTATCTGCTTCACATAACTGAAAGTCGGACCTATCTACAAACTTATCTAAGAACTCGAAATAAAAATTCTAACATACGAAGTTTTGCATATCGATACACGAAGAAACCGATTTGTAGGGGTAAGTCCCATCCTACCGGGTGTGGGAAAACGGTATTTGTACAAAAGTTTATACAGAACCTTCTAGGAGGCAAGGGCAGAAACCTAAGAGGCAAGGTCAGAAACCTAAGAGGCAAGGTCAGAAACCTATGAAGCAAGGTCAGAAACCTAGGAGGCAAGGTCAGAAACCTAGGAGGCAAGGTCAGAAACCTAGGAGGCAAGGGCAGAAACCTAGGAGGCAAGGTCAGAAACCTAGGAGGCAAGGGCAGAAACCTAGGACATTTCAGTATTCGATTTTCAATTTCCCCCACTTATCGTTAATTTTCGCGATTTCCCCCTCTCTTTCTCTATAAATATATATGTTAATTATAATCTTAGTAGCATGTTGACAGTGCCACTATTGCGTGCTTTTGGTTAATTTGACGGAACCAGTTGTTATAATGCTTACATTTCAGTATTCGATTTTCATGTCGTGTAGTTGATGAGATTCGGGTTAACAACAGGTGGCGTGTAGTTGAGGTTAGCATATGCGGTTAAAATGTCTTCTCGCATATCAACTAAAGAAATAAATATAGACTCATATTCAAAAAGTCGACATCAAAACCATAAAAATCTACTCACATAGTCATACTAGTTAGACACAACGAGCAGGAAGTTATATTCAAGGTCCCAAATGTTGGACTGTAAATAAAAAAAAAAGACATTATTTGTTTGACTAAAACCATGGTTTTTATATTTTGCTATATGTTTGTACATATGTTATCATCATCTACTAAACGTTTTAAACAGTTTAAAAAAAGGTGACAAATTATAATCACCGTCTTCTCTTATAGAAAACTATTACTAACGAAGAACATATCTTTAATAAGACATCACCAATGATGACTCACCGCAACAACAACAAAAACTACGAGAACTGACAAAAATGAATATAACTTTAAATTGTAAAACAACAACTCAATAATGTTGGGAAAAGTTGGAGGTTCGGATGCTAAAGAATTTAGTGAACGTTAAAAACTTGGGCACCGTTAGTATATTTACGTTAATGTTGAAACTTGATCAAATTATCATGTCTTATCAGACGGGTCATTGTTAAGTGACATATCTATTCGACATCTACTGTGTCCACTTGTCTTATCCCTGGTCGCTAGTCGCTATATCTCCTGAGAATGATAATTACCCCTCACCTAGGATCACTATAATAAATTTAACAAAAGTGTTAACTTCAAGCTATTAGAAGGTAAGAGTGCCCGGTGTTTCTTGTTAAGGCGTTTGTTATTAATAATGTATAAATTGACAGGCTGGAGAAAATACAGAATAAAGCGATGCGCATTAACTTGGGGTGTACGAGAGTGATGGTTCGTTAAGTCCGTGGTTCGTGGGGTTGTGGTTCGTGGTTCGTTAGTTGATGGTTCGTTAAGTCCGTGGTTCGTGGTTCGTTAAGTCCATGGTTCGTAGGGTTGTGGTTCGTGGTTCGTGAGTTGATGGTTCGTTAAGTCCGTGGTTCGTGGGGTTGTGGTTCGTGGTTCGTTAGTTGATGGTTCGTTAAGTCCGTGGTTCGTGGTTCGTTAAGTCCATGGTTCGTAGGGTTGTGGTTCGTGGTTCGTGAGTTGATGGTTCGTTAAGTCCATGGTTCGTGGGGTTGTGGTTCGTGGTTCGTGAGTTGATGGTTCGTTAAGTCCGTGGTTCGTGGGGTTGTGGTTCGTGGTTCGTTAGTTGATGGTTCGTTAAGTCCGTGGTTCGTGGTTCGTTAAGTCCATGGTTCGTAGGGTTGTGGTTCGTGGTTCGTGAGTTGATGGTTCGTTAAGTCCATGGTTCGTGGGGTTGTGGTTCGTGGTTCGTGAGTTGATGGTTCGTTAAGTCCGTGGTTCGTGGGGTTGTGGTTTATTAAGTTTGTAGTTTGTTAAGTGCGTGGTTCGTGGGGTTGTGGTTCGTGGTTCGTGAGTTGATGGTTCGTTAAGTCCATGGTTCGTGGGGTTGTGGTTCGTGGGGTTGTGGTTTATTAAGTTTGTAGTTTGTTAAGAGCGTGGCTCGAGAGGTCGTTGTTGTTGCGGTGAGTCATCATTGGTGATGTCTTATTAAAGATATGTTCTTCGTTAGTAATAGTTTTCTATAAGAGAAGACGGTGATTATAATTTGTCACCTTTTTTTAAACTGTTTAAAACGTTTAGTAGATGATGATAACATATGTACAAACATATAGCAAAATATAAAAACCATGGTTTTAGTCAAACAAATAATGTCTTTTTTTTTATTTACAGTCCAACATTTGGGACCTTGAATATAACTTCCTGCTCGTTGTGTCTAACTAGTATGACTATGTGAGTAGATTTTTATGGTTTTGATGTCGACTTTTTGAATATGAGTCTATATTTATTTCTTTAGTTGATATGCGAGAAGACATTTTAACCGCATATGCTAACCTCAACTACACGCCACCTGTTGTTAACCCGAATCTCATCAACTACACGACATGAAAATCGAATACTGAAATGTAAGCATTATAACAACTGGTTCCGTCAAATTAACCAAAAGCACGCAATAGTGGCACTGTCAACATGCTACTAAGATTATAATTAACATATATATTTATAGAGAAAGAGAGGGGGAAATCGCGAAAATTAACGATAAGTGGGAGAAATTGAAAATCGAATACTGAAATGTCCTAGGTTTCTGCCCTTGCCTCCTAGGTTTCTGACCTTGCCTCCTAGGTTTCTGCCCTTGCCTCCTAGGTTTCTGACCTTGCCTCCTAGGTTTCTGACCTTGCCTCCTAGGTTTCTGACCTTGCTTCCTAGGTTTCTGACCTTGCCTCTTAGGTTTCTGACCTTGCCTCTTAGGTTTCTGCCCTTGCCTCCTAGAAGGTTCTGTATAAACTTTTGTACAAATACCGTTTTCCCACACCCGGTAGGATGGGACTTACCCCTACAAATCGGTTTCTTCGTGTATCGATATGCAAAACTTCGTATGTTAGAATTTTTATTTCGAGTTCTTAGATAAGTTTGTAGATAGGTCCGACTTTCAGTTATGTGAAGCAGATACTGATAGTTTATATTTGGCTTTAAGTGCACCTAAGTTGGAGGCTATAGTTAAGGCAGGGCTGCGGAATGAGTTTAATAGCGTATATAAAGACTGCTTTCCTGTCGAGTTTTGCGATGAACATATTAGCCAGACTGTGTAAACTGTAAGGGTGTTAAAGCATACACCAAACGAACGCCCGGGCTTTTTAAACTAGAGTCCGAAGGGACGGCTCTTGTTAGTTTATGTAGTAAGACGTACCATTGTAGTGGGGATTACGATAAAATCAGTTGTAAAGGGTTAAGTAAGCAACACAACAAATTAGCTAAAGATATGTTTTTAGAGGTTCTCGCTACGCAAAAGGCTAAGGGTGGGAAAAATGTAGGTTTCAAAGTCTTAAATAATTCCATATTTTCCTACAGTCAAACAAATAATGCTCTGTCCTATTTCTATATATAAAAAGAAATGTAGCTGATGATAACGTCTCGACTACGCCTTTAGATATTTAACTCTTTACACTACCAGTTTAGACTACCCAGCAATCTCTAACAGTTTCACCCCTTATGATTCATTTATGACATAGAACTAAGCAGACACCCAACTACATAGCTATAAATAAAGGTTATCCCTGTACTATATATTTACTCAGTGTACTAAATATGTTTGTAATGTTATATAATATCCACTGTATGTTATACACCTATTGAGATAATAAAAGAATAAAATATATCTTCGTCTTCTGTTTTAAATTTAATGTTTTTCATTGATGTTGTATAATCTACTAACCTATCACTATCGCTCAAGTACACCAAGCGCTCCAAAGTCAGCAGACACCAGACATAAACAGGGCACTTCCGGTGGGGTTCTTACATAGTTTTCCGCTCATTTATTTCTTTCGAGTTATTATTATTTCGCGATTTTAATAACTTTCAGTTAGTCGAGGTGCTTTTCCATATAATCCGCTCCCTCCCGTGCCGAGGTACATGTCGATGCGGTTGCCTAAATTTTATAAGGTTCGTTCGTTATTTTTACATAAGTTTCACGCTCGTTTTCATTTTTATATTTCTAAGTTTCGCGTTCATTTTCTATTGCTTTTTCATTAGACTCGATATTTACTTCTAATATTTTCTAACACGCCTTCTAAGGATGTGTTCAGCCTCATGACTCACGATAGGTCTGCGGGTTATAAGAGTGTTATCACCTACGCCGCGCTCGTGGTCAGGTAAGCTAAGCTAAACCCCGCGATTTCTCTGGCTCACGAAAAGGCTCTCTTAAGCGGGAATGCTCGGTACCCGATCAAGAGGGTTACCATCAAGACATTTTCCATCGCTAGCGGGATGTTCTCCAACAGTCAAGACAATTTATGTTTGTCTCAAACACCGACCCGTGTAGTGATAGGTCTGATTACGGCCAGTGCGTTTAATGGCGTTTGTTCAGCTAACCCGTTCAATTTTCAACACTTTGGTCTGATTTATATGAACCTGACGGTCGACGGGAAATGCATCTCGGGAAAGCCTCTAACTATGGACTTTGAACGAAATCAATACGCGAGAGCTTTTTTCGGCACAAATCTGGCCATGGGTCTGATTGGTAAAGACGCCGGTGGGTGGCACATGATGATGATGTTGTTGAGGGTGGTACATGATGATGCTGTTGAGGGTGGCACATGTGGTTGATGTGTCAATTTGTGTGGCTTGGTGATGATGATGGTGTTGTTGAGGGTGTGGCTTGATGATGATGGTGGCACATGATGATGATGTGTCAATTTGTGTAGCTTGGTGATGATGATGGTGTTGTTGAGGGTGTGGCTTGATGATGATGATGATGATGTGTCAATTTGTGTAGCTTGGTGATGATGATGGTGTTGTTGAGGGTGTGGCTTGATGATGATGATGATAAGAGAGAGAGAGAGAGCGTCACTATTTAATCACTACACATGATGATGTTGCCCGAGCCGACCAGCGACGACGACCAGCGACGACCATTAATCACTACACATGATGATGTTGCCCGAGCCGACCAGCGACGACGACGACCAGCGACCGCCGACCAGCGCCGATGATGATGACCGAGGTGGCCCGATGATGATCGACGTGGCACTAACACCCCTTTGCCTTTTTTTTTTTTGCCATCACATGATAACACGACCCCCCGCAAGTTTTAGACTGACATACAAGTTTTAGAACCACTGGTCTCCATATTTGGCTCCTGTTGCCATCACACATTGATGATAACACGACCCCCCGCAAGTTTTAGACTGACATACAAGTTTTAGAGGTCTCCAAACACACCTACAAGTTTTAGAACCACTGGTCTCCACACACTTGAGATAAGACGAGGCCGACCACTTGACCACTTGAGATAAGACCGACCACCCGCGCCGACCACCCGCGATAAACGAGGTCACCTGAGATTGCACGATACATACCATGCTGCACGACGAGATTGTGCTGCACGATACATGCCAATGCTGCACGATACCTGCACGAAATGTTAAAATCCTTGCTCTAAACACCCTTCCTTACTACTGGGAGATGCACCACAGAAATAAAAAGCAGAATAGCTCAGGCCAAAATAGCATTTCGGAAAATTAAAGACATTTTATGCAACAAATCTATGTCAATAGCTTTGAAAAATATAGCTCATCTGTGCTATTTAAGGCCAATTCTGACCTATGGATGCGAATCATGGACCGTAAACAAACAAATGAAAAGACGATTAGAGATCACAGAGATGGGATTTCTCAGAAGAATATTGAAAGTTCCCAGAATAGCTAAAAAAGACAAATGTAATTCTCAATGAGGCCACCACAAAAAGGGAGCTACTAAGAAAAAGTATAAAGAAGCAATCAACATTTTTCGGGCATATCACGAGAAGAGGAAAGTTGGTATGCTTGGTTACAACTGGTAAAATACAGGGAAAGAAAAATCGAGGACGATGAAGAGAGAAAATACAATCGAGGACGATAAAAAAAGCATCGTGTCATGGCATGGAAAATAGTCAACAACAGGACTGATACGATGCACTGTGGATGGAAGATTATGGAAGGACATGATCCTCTACGCCAACCGGCATGGCACATGACGATGGTGATTACTCCAGAAAAGATTTGTAAAATGTTAATTGAAATATATCGCGTGTAAATATGGTCTGTAAAACTCAAAAATAGTAACCAAACGAGGATTACGATATATTTCTTTATCTTGAAGAAGCAAAAATCTGTCCTAATTACTTAACAAGATTGAAACAAATTGTGACATAGAGTTGGCGATGATAAAAATATAAATACGTTATTTTCAACATTTGTTACTTCACAAAGCTGAGATATACATCACTAAACAAAGGCAGCTTTCACCATTGCTAAGACATCCAAACATTTCTATACCAACTAAACAACAAATGATGAATAGAATTTACAGTTCAACTTTGTGCTATGAAAGTCAAACATGGACCCTTTCTAAATCACATTTAAGAAAGATCAATACATGTGAGATGCGATGTTTGAGAAAAATAACAAACAACACAAGAAGAGATAGAATACCAAATGAAACCATAAGAAAAATGGTAGGAATAAAACCCTGCCAAGAATATATAGAACAACTACTTAAATGGTTTGACCACCTGGTCAGAATGAATCCTCACCAATTACCATCATTGGCGTTCTTCTCTAGAATGCAATGTAAAAAGACCAAGAGGAAGACTCAGAATAAGATGGATAGATGCAGTCACAGAGACATGTAACAACAAAGGAAAATCACTAATTCAGACAGTTCGAGCAGCGCAAGAATGACAAATGATATAACCACGACATCGTTTAGGTATCAGTCAAAAGGGAAAAGAAGAAGATGGATAGATACAGTGACAGAGACATGTAACAACAAATGGAAAATCACTAATTCAGACAGTTCGAGCAGCTCAAGAACGACAAATAATATAAACCACGACACCTTTTAGGTATCAGTGAAAAGAGAAAAGAAGAAGAAGAAACAACGGCAAACATTTATGAACGTACTAACTCCGTAACCCCTGAAAAATATATCTGACTGGAACCACCCGACTGGGCTACCGACGTTCGGACAATCCGTGTTCGATTCTCGCTGGAAGCAGTGCGAATTGTGCTAGTGGTTGTAAAACAAATAGCTCCGCGTTCGACCCAGCCGCTGGCGGAAATGAGTACCCTGATAGCACCCTGGGAAGGTGAGGAATGCCGCCTCGCATCGTGAGTTTCGATGCTTTGAAGCGACACTAGCCAGAAGTCTTCGAACACTTCTGGATAGGCGGCCGAGCACATATGGGTGAAAACTCGCGTGCTAAGATAGGCGGCCGAGCACATATGGGTGAAAACTCGCGTGCTAAGATAGGCGGCCGAGCACATATGGGTGAAAACTCGCGTGCTAAGATAGGCGGCCGAGCACATATGGGTGAAAACTCGCGTGCTAAGATAGGCGGCCGAGCACATATGGGTGAAAACTCGCGTGCTAAGACGCCGGTTGAAGTCTCGTTACTTTACCTTTACCTCTAGTGTAGAATGTAGTACGATCAGATTTTGATATGTCAAAACTAACAGTATTTTTACAAACTTATGTAGCTTTTTCTCTTTGAAAACTTATGTAGCTTTTTAATTTGAAGTCCTCATCCTAGTCCTAGACCCTAACCCTAAACCCTTACCCGTACCCTAACTCTAAACCCTAAACTTTAACTCTGAACCCTAACTCTTAACTCTAACCCTAACTCTAACTCTGAACCCTAACTCTTAACTCTAAACCCTAAACCCTAACAGCAGTCAGATACAAACGATGCAGGAAAACACAAATGAACTATCATCAATAGCCAGCAAAATTGGGTTTGAGACTAAAGACATGAAAAGCTTAATTTCAACAGACGACAAAATATACACGAAAACAAACCAGGGAAAAGATCGATCACTTTATCTATCTTGGAAGTCACATTGATCGGGAAGGGGATACAAGTAAAGAAATTAGAATCAGAATAGCTAAAGCAGCAATGTCTTTCAGAAACCTTGAAAAGTTGTGGAAATCAAAACTCATCAGTACAAACACAAAACTTAAACTATTCAAGTCAAACGTACTATCAACCCTTACGTATGCATATGAGAAATGGGAAAACAACAATAGATATAGAAACAAAGTTGAACGCATTCGAAAACAAATGTCTAAGGAAAATACTTGGTATAGCATGGAACGAAATCAAAACAAATGAGGAAATTAGAGAAATCGCCAATCAACCACTAATATCTACGGTAATCAAGAAAAGACTATGGTCATATGTTGGACATGTGATGAGAAGAGATAATAACCGAATAACGAAGCAAGCCCTCATGTGGGAAACAACAGGTAAGAGTAAAAGAGGCCGACCCAGAAAGACACTGAGAAGAACATTGGTCAGAGAGGCAAGAGCAGCAGGAATCGGCTCCCTGAATGAGATAGAGTTGATTGCACAGACACATGACGAGATTTGATTTTAAAAAATCTTTACAAGGATTGCAAATTGCTAGAATACAAAATTATATAAGAAAAAGAGTGTATGGGTCTATACCCTATGGGCCGGCTACGGTTCGAAATGTCAATAGATACATAGAAAACCTAACTTTAAACCCTAACTATTAACTCTAACCCTAAACTCTAACTCTAAACCTAATTCTTAACTCTAAATCTTAAACCATAACCCTAGACCCTACCATAATCATTAGTATTTGAAAACCACTCTAGTTTTCTTTTGTAACGTCAACTAAGGAGAGATCACTCGTTTCGCTGAAATAATTTGTGTGCTTAAACTAGGACTTTACCCGCGTTATTTCGAATTAACTTTGGCCACCTCGCTCGACGGAAACTACGGGGTTCTATACCGAGTGGGACACCCTGTGACGCCGCTGCAACTCTGTTTGAATTGTGGATTTAAAAAAAATATAAAAACGTATAAAGCAGCTTTACTAAAAAAATATATAAAAACGTATAAAGCAACTTTACTAAACAAAATATATAAAAACGTATAAAGCAGCTTTACTAAAAAAATATATATAAAAACGTATAAAGCAACTTTACTAAAAAAATATATAAAAACGTATAAAGCAGCTTTACTAAAAACAAATATATACAAACGTATAAAGCAACTTTACTAAAAAAAATATATAAAAACGTCTAAAACTACTTTACTAAAAAAAATATATAAAAACGTATAAAGCAACTTTACTAAAAAAAATATATAAAAACGTATAAAGCAGCTTTACTAAAAAAATATATATAAAAACGTATAAAGCAACTTTACTAAAAAAATATATATAAAAACGTATAAAGCAGCTTTACTAAAAGGTTGCCATATAACAATAATAAGATAATCATATTTGTGTACTATCTTCTTATGCCATAAATGTACTGATTTTTTACAACAATTTGAGTACTATAATATTGCTCTTCAAATAAAGCTTGTTTAATCTATACACAGAGCACATCTTTAAGAACATCACAGAGATGCCAGGCCTAAACATTAATGGAAAAATAATCAATAACTTAAGATATGCTGATGATACTGTACTACTAGCAGAAAATCCTAAAGATCTACAACAATTACTTCATGAAATAAACATGACAAGCAAAAAAATATGGACTAGATATGAATATCGAAAATACTAAAACTATGATCATAAACAAAGAAAATACTCGAAACCCACAAGTGGATATCAAAATTGAAGGAATAGACCTGGAGACTGTTCAGAACTACAACTACCTTGGGCATACTATAACTAGTGATGAAAAGTGTAAAACTGGAAAAAAAAGAAAGAACAGGAAGGGCAAAAAGTAATTTTAATGAAATTGTCTTGAAACAACTAAAAATGAAAAGAGAACTACTAAACACAATTTAAACAAGACAAATGCGATTTTTGGGTCATGTTAAAAGACACAACAGCCTACTAAAAGTAATCTTGGTGGGGAAAATGCAAAGTAAAAGAGGCAGAGGCAGACCAAGACTAAATTGGACGAGTAACATCAAAAGAGGGACAAATCAGCCTATGACAGCTTGCACCATCAAAGTAAGAGACAGAGCAGAATGGCGTTCCATGGTAGCCAACCTTCGTTACGGAGTAGACACTCGATGATGATGATGAATATTGCTCTGGATTAGCGGACGTCGAGAATGTTTATAGAAAGAAATTGTATTACGTGAAAGGAGAGTTAATGGAGGGAAGGGTCAACTGGATACGAGTATGACCTGGGAGTTATGACTGAACTTGTACACTCCGATGAGCACAGATTAACACTCGACAAACTCATAGATGAGTAGTTACCCCCCCCCCCCCCCCCCCCCTAGACTTTGTGTTAAAGTTGACAGTCCATGTTAGTTCAAGAACTCGCGGATTTTGTGTTGTAGCAAAAGTTTTGTACAAGTTTTAAGTTCATCATCATCATCATCATCATCATCATCATCATCATCATCATCATCATCATCATCATCATCGTCGTCGTCGTCATCATCATTATCATCATCATCACCATCACTGAGTTCCGTCTACGCATCGAAGGTTGGCTACCATGGAGCGCCATTCCGCTCTGTCTCTTATTTTGATGGTGCAGGTTGTCATAGACTGACTTGTCCATCTTTTTATGTTTGAGTTGTAATTAGTAGTTCTCTTTTCATTTTCAGTTGCTTTAAGACTTCTACGTTTGTTTTCTTTTCTTTATATCCAATTCTTCCTATTCTTCTATAAATCAACATTTCAAAAGCTTAGATTTTCTGTTCTGTTTTCTTGTCCATTGTCCATGTTTCTGCACCATACAGGAATGTTGAGAAGATATAACATTTTGTTATTCTTAGTTTTAGCCCTGGTGTTATTTGTTTTGATGTTAGTATATTTTTCATGACATTAAAATTACATTTTGACTTCTGTAAGTTGATCACATTTATAAAACAGGAACATGAAACTGACTCCTTTCGATTTTTTTTTTTTTTTTTTTTAAAGATAAATAAATATAATTTTTGTATATATTAGAAACATACATTATCCATTTAATAGCATGCACTGCAGTTTCTTTAGTCCTACGCAATCAAAGGATTATTATCTTTCAGGTTTCAGTTGATTTGTTGTCGTTGTTATCTGCGATTTGACGAAGTCGACGTGTTTCCTTTTCTTGATATTATCATTCCAGTTCTTTCTCTAACTAGCCCTTTGTTACAGCTCTCTCACAACTACCGGTAAAATAGTAACATCAGACCTGTAATATTGTCATTCCAGTTCTTTCACGATCTAGCCCTTTGTTACATCTCTCTCACAACTACCAGTAAGATAGTTACATCAGACCTGTGATATTGTCATTCCAGTTCTTTCACGATCTAGCCCTTTGTTACATCTCTCTCACAACTACCGGTAAGATAGTTACATCAGACCTGTGATATTGTCATTCCAGTTCTTTCACGATCTAGCCCTTTGTTACATCTCTCTCACAACTACCGGTAAGATAGTTACATCAGACCTGTGATATTGTCATTCCAGTTCTTTCACGATCTAGCCCTTTGTTACATCTCTCTCACAACTACCGGTAAGATAGTTACATCAGACCTGTGATATTGTCATTCCAGTTCTTTCACGATCTAGCCCTTTGTTACATCTCTCTCACAACTACCGGTAAGATAGTTACATCAGACCTGTGATATTGTCATTCCAGTTCTTTCACGATCTAGCCCTTTGTTACATCTCTCTCACAACTACCAGTAAGATAGTTACATCAGACCTGTGATATTGTCATTCCAGTTCTTTCACGACTAGCCCTTTGTTACATCTCTCTCACAACTACCGGTAAGATAGTTACATCAGACCTGTAATATTGTCATTCCAGTTCTTTCACGATCTAGCCCTTTGTTACATCTCTCTCACAACTACCGGTAAGATAGTTACATCAGACCTGTGATATTGTCATTCCAGTTCTTTCACGATCTAGCCCTTTGTTACATCTCTCTCACAACTACCGGTAAGATAGTTACATCAGACCTGTGATATTGTCATTCCAGTTCTTTCACGATCTAGCCCTTTGTTACATCTCTCTCACAACTACCAGTAAGATAGTTACATCAGACCTGTGATATTGTCATTCCAGTTCTTTCACGATCTAGCCCTTTGTTACATCTCTCTCACAACTACCGGTAAGATAGTTACATCAGACCTGTAATATTGTCATTCCAGTTCTTTCACGATCTAGCCCTTTGTTACATCTCTCTCACAACTACCGGTAAGATAGTTACATCAGACCTGTGATATTGTCATTCCAGTTCTTTCACGATCTAGCCCTTTGTTACATCTCTCTCACAACTACCGGTAAGATAGTTACATCAGACCTGTGATATTGTCACGTTGCTTATCTTTCTCAGACTGCAATCATTCAAAGGGCAGAGATCATAATGCTGACTAAATTATGTGTTTGTAACACTTTTAAAATAGACTTATTGTTAGAAGAAAAAGGAGAAGCAGGGGGAGAAAAGAAAGAAGAAGAAGGAAAGAAGAAATAAGAAAAGAAAGAAGAAAAGAAAAGAGGAAGAGCAGAAGAAGAAGAGTAGAAGAAGAGAAGAGAAGAAGAAATAAATAAGAAAAAGAAAAGAAAATGAACGAAGAAGATAATCAGAAGAAAAAAGAGGAAGAATAAGAATAAGAAGAAAGAGGAAGAGAATTAGAAGAGAAGAAGAAGAGACAAATAAAGAAGAAGAAGAAATAATAATAAAAAGAAAAAGGAAGAGAAGAGGAGGAGAAGAGAAGAAGAAGAGAAGAGGAAAGAATAAGAGAAGAAGAAAGAAGAAGGGAAAATGAAAGAAGGAGAAAAGATTAGAAAAAGAAAAAAGATGAGAAGAAGAAAGAATCTTGGAAAATGGCAACAGGAGAACGAGTAACAAAATGGCACTCTTCTTTATCGAAACATATTGACGTAGGGTGAATGGGAGGCGGTCTTTTCTAGTACCTACTATAATAATCACTGCGATGTGTCTTTATATTAAACAGTTTGAGCAACGCTGTAAGAGGTATTAAATAACAAGTAACCAAGATATTACGATGTCATCATAATTATGTTAATGTAGGTACTATATTCATCATCACATTAAGGATCTTTATAATGATGAACGAACGGAAGTAAATATTAAGGATAATGGAGAAGGACCAGAAATACTCGGAGAAGAAGTGGAAGACGCCTTGCGCATTATGAAAGCAGGCAAAGCTCCTGGACCAGATAATATAACTAAAGAAGCGATTGAAGCCATGGGTGATTTTGGGATAGAAATAATAACAAAAATATTGAATGATATCTACAACAGCGGACATATACCAGACGACATGCTCAAATCAATATTCATAGCCCTACCAAAGAAATCGTGGGCGATTGAATGCGATGATCATCGCACAATAAGCCTTATGAGTCATATGACTAAGATATTACTAACAATCATCATGCGAAGAGTGCGAAACAAAATCGGTCCAGAAATTAGCGATGAACAGTGTGGTTTTGTTAGAGATAAAGGAACAAGCAATGCCATTTATATCATAAGATCTTTAGTAGAAAGAGCCATAGAGGTGAAAACAGATCTATACCTATGTTTTATAGATTACACCAAGGCATTTGACAAAGTAAAGCACCAAGAAATAATTAACATTTTAGAAAGCATAAACATAGACAGAAAAGATCTAAGAATAATAAAAAACATGTACTGGCAACAAACAGCGGCCATAAGAACTGGAAACCAATTGGGAATGTTTCAACAAATAAAACAGGGTGTTAGACAAGGTTGTGTGCTGTCACCAGATTTGTTTAATATTTATAGTGAGATTATTTTAAGATCCATAAGGGGCATGCCTGGAATAACAATTGGAGGTCATAATATAAATAATCTAAGGTATGCTGATGATACAGTATTAATGGCTAAGAGTGAAAATGAGTTACAAGAAATGTTGGTCATTAAATTGAAGGAAAGCAAAAATAAAGGACTCAGCCCTAATTGCAAAAAGACAGAGGTAATGGTAACAACAAAGAAAAAGACATCACCTCAGTGCAAAATAAAGACAAGTGGAACAATACTAAAACAGGTAAATGAATTTAAATATTTGGGAACTTTGTTAACCTCAGATGAAAGATGTACAAAAGAGGTGAGATGTACAATGGCTCAGGCAAAAGCAGCTTTCCAAAAAATGAGGAAAATACTATGCAATCCATTTTTGACAATAGAAACAAGAAAAAGAGTTCTTAAGTGTTACGTAGAGCCAGTCTTAACATACGGATGCGAGTCATTGACAATAGGACAACAAACAAGAAAATTACTGGAGTCTGTAGAAATGTGGTTTTACACTAGAATGTTGAGAATACCATGGACAGCTAAGAAGAGTAATGAAGAGGTTCTGAGAGAGGTCAAAGCAAAAAGAGAGCTAATTTCCAATGTTAGGAAGAGACAATCATCATTTTTTGGCCATGTAATGAGAAGAGAACAACTTGAATATATTGTAACAACTGGAAAAATTGAGGGACGAAGAAATAGAGGGAAGCAAAGAGAAAAAATAACAGACAGCTTAAGATAATGGCTTGGCAGAAGGTCAACAACAGAAATGATAAATAGCTGCCGAGATCAAAAGAAGTGGAGAGACATGATCACCTACGCCACTAGGCCCGGTACTTGATGATGATGATGATAATCATCATCAACATCATGTGCCATTCCAGTTGGCGTAGGCGATCATGTCCTTTCAAAATATTCTATCTACAGTGCTTCATATCAGTTCTGTTGTTGACTGTTTTCCATGCTATGACACCAAGCTTTTCAGTATTTTTTCTCTTTGTCCTGCGCGATCTCTCTTTCCTTTAATTTTGCCAGTTGTAACTAAGTATTCAAACTTTCCTCTTCTCATGATGTGCCTAAAATTTGTTGATTGTCTCTTTCTGATGTTTTTTATGAGTTCATTTTTTGTGTTGGCCTCTTTGAGAATTTCTTCATTGGTCTTTTTAGCTGGCCAGGGAACTTTCAACATTCTTCTGAGAAATCCCATCTCTGTGGCCTCTAATCGTCTTTTCATTTGTTTGTCTACTGTCCATGATTCGCTTCCATAGGTCAGAATTGGTTCTATATAGCACCGATGAACTCTCATTCTCACTTCTGTTGACATAGATTTGTTTTGCATGAGATATTAGGAACTATAGTACGTAGCGCAAATTGCAGCAAGGTTTATGTCGCAAATGATCAGATTAAATGTCAACCTAAAAGTCCGATCTCACGTCCTGGCCTCCACACAATTTTGAATCCACCGCCCGTCCCTGCTTAAAAGTCTCCCGGGGTACATCCATCCTCTGTAAATGGGTACCAGAGTTATTCTCTGAGAGGGAAAGGCAGCATGGAAGAGAACTGGCCACCCTCAGGAGACTAAGTACAAAGAAGTGATTAACGCTTCATTGCCAAGCTGCTTTTGCTAAGGCACTACGCTTACCTTACCTTACATGTTCCTGCCCCTTCATTTCTTGTTTCCTTACGCTACCCTATTGGTTGTATCACACATCACAGTTGTTGCAATAATTGAAACCAATGCCATCCTGTTTATTTTTGCTGTAGTAACCACAATTCTCTGGTCACAAGCACCATGTGCACGACCTGCTAGCTCAATTACCGTATTTTGGGTAATAAACTGGTAGTTTTTGTTTTCTAATACCGTAACTTCTCATGGAAAGGAGCTGTTTAACAGTGTTCAATTTCAGATCCTGGTTCGGCTGTCTATTGTTTTCTGTGTTTTCTATTTCTGTTTGTGGGTTTTCTTGAGTGCTGTCAAATTACCTCCGTTCCCGTATAATTTACGTGACCTCAAAATGCTATTATTTTAAAATATCAAAATAATTTTCATTCTTTAATCTAAGAAAAGCTGAAACATTTTAGAAAATAACAAATGCCCTGAGTCTGCCACATTCTCTTCATGAACAAGATTGGTATTTTAGGAAGAGATTCCAGTTTTGGATACCACAGATAAAATGTAATCTTTCTTGTGCTTTAGTGATAATTTAGTAAGTAGTAGGGATGGCGGTTAATGCCCCCGCCCCCCCCCCCCTTTCTTGCGTTTTTCTGCGTTAAATGCCCTGTTATTTTCCTATATAGAAAGTATACACGCAGCTGCGTTTTGTTAAATGCCCTGTGTTTTTGTCTATATAGAATGTATACACGCAGCAAGACGGATCGACCAACACACCGAGACCTCGATACCCTGTGTTATTGTCTATATAGAAAGTATACACGCAGCAAGACGGATCAACCAACACAGCGAGACCTCGGTGAGCATAGGTGACCTCGTGATGCTCACTACCTCACGATATGCGTGTGCTTGTAAATAAATGGTGTGTAGTGATGATTTGAAAAGGGAGGAAAGCAGGTGCTAGCTCTCGCTTGCTCATCAGTAATAGTTGTTCGCTCTCTCTCTCTCTGACAAGTGAATTAACCAAGACAGGTACAATAAACAAATATGATGCTTTCTATATATTTTTCACAATAACAATTTTATTAATTCATCAGTGAACAGATATTTTATACTTGTACAGTAAAATTTAACATCTCTCTCTCTCTCTCTCTCTCTCTCCCTTCTCCTAATCCCCTCCTAGTCTTTTCTCCTACCATGTCACCCGCCCATCTCACTTTCCGTTTTGACCACACAAGCTCGAACGCGATGACTAATCACCCGATCGGGAACCCTTGAATGTGGAATAAATAAAAACTAGTGGCGGGAATGCTCTCCACCATCCACTTAGTATCGGGTCTGTTGAGCATGGCAGTGTCTACGGGGTTATGTTCCTTTAGAGAATCAACGAATCTGGTGAAATCCTCACGATTATTGACTACTTTGGGAACTCGAGAACAGCTGAATTATTAAGGGATGCGTGGAAGAAGCGTAAATCTCCATCCTCTCTGTGACGGAGGATAAGATGGTGACCATAGTTAATTTTAAAACGAGTTGTCTGACTATCAAACACATCTCTTAAAAGAATAGACCAGTCTGTGATGAATGGACGATCAGGTGAGTGGAAGAAAGTGTATGTGGAAACTGTTCTATTGATACTAGCGTGAGTGTTTATGACTGACCAGTTTTGTTGATATACATCCCGCACATCAGATGGTAGTGTTGCTAATGGGTCATCGGGTTTGTGCTTTTTACCATCTGTGGATTGTTCCTCATCTAACTCTCTCTTCTTCGATGATGAGAGGGCCAACTGTAACGAAGTTGAAGGAGCCATTAGTGAAGTGGGTGTTGTAGCAGGTACCGACGGTGTTGTAGAAGCTGTAACTGTGGAAGTGGGTATGGTAGATGATACCGATGATGAAGGAGCTGTTGTAGAAACTGAATGTTTCAGTCTCATATGTCGGGTTAAAGAACCTCGAGTCGTATACGTACGCTGACATGTGGCGCAAACATGACGGATAAGAGAAGCTGATATGGTAGACAGTACCGAGGGTGCAACTAGCGATGTAGACGATAACAATGATGAAGGAGCTGTTGTAGAAACTAAGTGTTTTACTCTCCTATGGCTGGCTAAAGATCTTCGACTCTTATATGAACGTTGACAAATAGGACAAGTATGACGGATAAGAGAAACTGTTACGGTAGCCGGTACCGATAGTGAAACTGGTGATGTAGACGGTACCAAGGGTGAAGTTGATTCCTTTGCTGAATGTTTTAATCTCCTATGGCTGGCTAAAGAACTTCGACTCGTATATGAACGTTGACAAATGACACAAGCATGGCGTATAAGACGATGAGCTGCCCGTATATGCTGAACCATAGCTTGGCGCCGTTTAAACTGCTTCGAACATAATGCACACTGATGTTCACCAGAAGATGTTTCGTTATGAGAAAACATCTGTAGAAGATCAAATAGTCCTTTATCAATAATACTTAACATACCTAATTTAAATACATTAATATTTAATACCAAGCACATCAGGACTAAAAATATCTACTTTCTAACCAATCAATAAGATAATAATATGAAAAACGAAGGAATAATACACTCAATAGACTTAACATACATACTTTATACATATTACCATTAATACAATCGAGTAGCCTTTAATTGATAACCTACCACATCGTTATGAGATAAGAGAAAAACAGAAAAAAATATTCAACTTACATCATAAAAATAGATCCACAACACAGACCGGTAGACTGAACAGTACTATGAAAATAAACTTCCGTGAATCAATCGCGCTTATAACAAGAAGTTTCACATGCGACTAGTTTAAATATAATCTGGTAAATAAAAGTTGGACGACACTATTCCACTCTCGACTAACATCTAGGCTAACCAATCAGAGAAGAGGATTTCTATTGGACACCCATCAACGAAATAACTGACCTTTAGATTAACCAATCAGAGAAGAGGATTTCTATCGGACACCCCACCAACGAAATGACTGGCCTCTGGATTAACTAATCAGAGAAGAGGACTACTTTTATCGTGATAACTGACCTCATTTTCCACTTGAAGTGCTGTCGAGTCTGACGCATGGGTTACTTTAAAGCGATTCGGTCCCTGATACAATCCACCTGTCGGGTCATTGGTGGGGGAAATAATTCATGTGGCGGGTTACTTGAACGCGCTTTGACCCCTGATGTAATACCAGAGGAGTTCCATGACAGTCATAATAGTTAGACACAACGAGCAGAAAGTTATATTCAAAATAAAAAAAAAACGTTATTTTAGACATTCCCATAGCAAAAATGCACTTATTTTTCTCACTTTTGAAATTGTTACCCCCTGACTATTTTTTTAGGGATACACCCATAAAATCGGTAAAAAAAATCGTACATTTTCACTCTAGGCATACCCCAAACTTTATTTTAGACATCCCCACACGAAAAATTAACCTAAAAATCACTTTTGAAATTGTTACCCCCCCCCTGACCATTTTTGAGGGTTACGCCCATGGAATCGATAAAAATTGTAATTTAAAATCTACTCACATAGTCATACTAGTTAGACACAACGAGCAGGAAGTTATATTCAAGGTCCAAAAAGAGTGGTCAAATCACTAACATTTTACCTCCAGAACACAAAAATGTAGGCTCATACTCAAAAAAGCGACCTCAAAACCATAAAAATCTACTCACATAGTCATACTAGTTAGACACATCGAACAGATAGTTACAGCCAAAGTCCCAAAAAAACAAAAAAAAAGTTTGGTCAAATCGAAAATATTTTACCCACAGAACACAAAAATGTAGGCTCATACTAAAAAAATCGACCTCAACACCATAAAAAGCTACTCACATAGCATAGTCATACTAGTTAGACACATCGAACAGATAGTTACAGCCAAAGTCCCAAAAAAAAAAAAGTTTGGTCAAATCGAAAATATTTTACCCACACAAAAATGTAGGCTCATACTAAAAAAATCGACCTCAACACCATAAAAAGCTACTCACATAGTCATACTAGTTAGACACATCGAACAGATAGTTACATCCAAAGTCCCAAAAAGAGTGGCCAAATCACTAACATTTTACCTCCAGAACACAAAAATGTAGGCTCATACTAAAAAAGTCGACCTAAAAATCCCAAAAAAGCTACTCACATAGTCATAATAGTTAGACACAAAGAGTAGAAAGTTATATTCAAGGTCCAAAAAACGTTATTTTAGACATCCCCATAGCAAAAAGGTACTTATAACTCACTTTCGAAATTGTTACCCCCTTACTATTTTTAGGGATACGCCCATAAAATCGGTAAAAATCGTAAATTTTCACTCTAGGCATACCCCAAACTTTATTTTAGACATCCCCATTGCAAAAATTTACATAAAAAAACACTTTTAGGATTTTACCCCCTTAGCATTTTTGAGGGTTACGCCCATGAAATCGGTAAAAATCGTAAATTTTCACGCTAGTCATACCCCAAACTTTATTTTAGACATCCCCATTGCAAAAATTTACATTAAAAACCACTTTTAGGATTTTACCCCCTTAGCATTTTTGTGGGTTACGCCCATGAAATCGGTAAAAATCGTAAATTTTCACGCTAGTCATACCCCAAACTTTATTTTAGACATCCCCATTTCAAAAATTTACATTAAAAACCACTTTTAGGATTTTACCCCCTTATCATTTTTTGAGGGTTACGCCCATGAAATCGGTAAAAATCGTAAATTTTCACTCTAGGCATACCCCAAACTTTATTTTAGACATCCCCACACCAAAAATTAACTTAAAAATCACTTTTGAAATTGTTACGCCCCTTACCATTTTTGAGGGTTACGCCCATGGAATCGATAAAAATCGTAAATTTAGCACGCAGGCTTACCTAAAACTTTTTTTAGACATCCCCATTGCAAAAATTAACTTAAAAATCACTTTTGAAATTGTTACCCCCCTTAACATTTTTGAGGGTTACGCCCCTGAAATCGATAAAAATCGTAAATTTAGCACGTAGGCTTACTTAAAACTTTACTTTAGACATCCCCATACCAAAAATTTACTTAAAAATCACTTTTGAAATTGTAACCCCCCTTACCAGTTTTGAGGATTACGCCCCTGAAATCGATAAAAAATTGAAATATAACCTCAAGGCATACCTCCCACATAATATTTGACACCCCTACACAGTTAGACACAACGAGCAGGAAGTTATATTCAAGGTCCAATGATCATATCAAAATCTCAATATTGTATAATATTATAATATGATATGAATTTACAAGTATGTTACTTATTGGAATTGTGGGTCCATTAATCAACGACGGCCCATTCTTGATAAGCTACTGTGCGGCGCCGATATAATGGTTTTGCAAGAAACTCTTCTTGGTGACAGAACAGTAAGTACTCCTGGCTTTCATTGTTTTTACAATAGACGACACCTTGGGCAGGCCATCCTTGTGCGCAACAATATGGTGGCAGCTGAGGTTGATATGTCTGTGTGGAACAATGCAGAATTGCAGGTACATGCGGTTAGGGTGCAGACCCCAGTTCATTTCGTGATTGTTAATGTGTATGCCTGTAATGGGAAGGTGAACACACAACAATGGCAGAATCTCTTCGAGTTCGATGAAGAGAATGTCATTTTCTGCGGAGACTTTAATGCTAGAGGAGACCAGTGGGGCAACATCATAACCAACAAGCAGGGAGAAGACCTAGAGAACGCACTGGTATCGGCCGATTTAGTGTGCTTGAATGATGGAAGGGCAACAAGAATGGCCACTCGAACAGGGGACTCTGATAGTGTCATAGACCTGGCACTGGTGTCTTCCACCTTCGCACCGGTTTGCAGGTGGAGTGCACTGGGGTTCCACGGAAGTGATCACTATCCATGTGTCCTCCTAATTGAGAAAGGCGGAAATAAAAGCCAGAGAAGAAAGCTCCACACATTCAACTACGAGAAAACAGACCAGGACGTCATTAGCAAAATCAGACATAGAAAACAGAGAGCCCCTCGTAGGAGGCAGGAGAGATGGACGCAGCCACCCTGGTGGAACGTAGATGTCGAGGAAGCTTGGCGGAGCAAGAGACAAACGGTCTCATGAAATCGGTAAAAATCGTAAATTTTCACTCTAGGCATACCCCAAACTTTATTTTAGACATCCCCACACCAAAATTAACTTAAAAATCACTTTTGAAATTGTTACGCCCCTTACCATTTTTGAGGGTTACGCCCATGGAATCGATAAAAATCGTAAATTTAGCACGTAGGCTTACTTAAAACTTTACTTTAGACATCCCCATACCAAAAATTTACTTAAAAATCACTTTTGAAATTGTAACCCCCCTTACCAGTTTTGAGGATTACGCCCCTGAAATCGATAAAAAATTGAAATATAACCTCAAGGCATACCTCCCACATAATATTTGACACCCCTACACAGTTAGACACAACGAGCAGGAAGTTATATTCAAGGTCCAATGATCATATCAAAATCTCAATATTGTATAATATTATAATATGATATGAATTTACAAGTATGTTACTTATTGGAATTGTGGGTCCATTAATCAACGACGGCCCATTCTTGATAAGCTACTGTGCGGCGCCGATATAATGGTTTTGCAAGAAACTCTTCTTGGTGACAGAACAGTAAGTACTCCTGGCTTTCATTGTTTTTACAATAGACGACACCTTGGGCAGGCCATCCTTGTGCGCAACAATATGGTGGCAGCTGAGGTTGATATGTCTGTGTGGAACAATGCAGAATTGCAGGTACATGCGGTTAGGGTGCAGACCCCAGTTCATTTCGTGATTGTTAATGTGTATGCCTGTAATGGGAAGGTGAACACACAACAATGGCAGAATCTCTTCGAGTTCGATGAAGAGAATGTCATTTTCTGCGGAGACTTTAATGCTAGAGGAGACCAGTGGGGCAACATCATAACCAACAAGCAGGGAGAAGACCTAGAGAACGCACTGGTATCGGCCGATTTAGTGTGCTTGAATGATGGAAGGGCAACAAGAATGGCCACTCGAACAGGGGACTCTGATAGTGTCATAGACCTGGCACTGGTGTCTTCCACCTTCGCACCGGTTTGCAGGTGGAGTGCACTGGGGTTCCACGGAAGTGATCACTATCCATGTGTCCTCCTAATTGAGAAAGGCGGAAATAAAAGCCAGAGAAGAAAGCTCCACACATTCAACTACGAGAAAACAGACCAGGACGTCATTAGCAAAATCAGACATAGAAAACAGAGAGCCCCTCGTAGGAGGCAGGAGAGATGGACGCAGCCACCCTGGTGGAACGTAGATGTCGAGGAAGCTTGGCGGAGCAAGAGACAAACGGTCAAGACATGGCAGAAAGCCAGAAGGTATGGTAGAACACAACCTGAGCTCTTGAAGCGTCTGAAAGTAGAGGTCGACCAAAAAATGATGCACTTTAAACTATGCGCTAAGCAGGCTAAGGATGCCAAATGGGATGACTTCTGTAGAAAAGTGTGCTCAGAAAAATCGCTAGCAACATTCTGGCACCTTCATCAGTGCATGAATGGCACACCACGACACAGAGGTATACCAGACTTTCAGAGCACAGACCAGATATGGCACAAATCTGATGAGAGCAAAGGGAAGGCCCTGCTTGCCCGCTACATTGAGCAGACGGACCAAAGAAATGAGGCTGTAAGAATGAGGATACGGGGATCTTTGTCAAATTTGTGTAAGGATGTAGGGCTGGAAGAAGATCTCACAATCACAACCGATACCATTCGCGCGACACTTAAAAGGTCACACAACACTGCTCCTGGTCCAGATGGTGTTCGGTATGATGACATAGGCGATTTAGCTGATGACGACTTGACAACACTGGCCAATGAGTTTAATGCCAGTATTCGGAGTGGCCAGATTAAGGAGGAGTGGCTACACAGCTACTTACTACCGCTACCGAAGCCAAACAAGGACCATTCTCAGATCAGTGCCTACAGAATCATCACAATGCAGAACACTGTGGGCAAGCTGCTGGAGAAAATAGTTGCCCGTGTCCTCACGTGTCGCCTTGAACAGAAACGCGTATTCCCATCCACACTCGGAGGTTATAGATATAACAAAGAGACATGGCTCAATGCGGCAGTATTTGCATATGACGTCTTCGAAGGCTTCCACAGACGAGAGGAGACATGTGCTGCTGCTATAGATCTGGAGGATGCATACAACAGGGTACCATTTGAATATCTCATGCATATGCTTCTCAAACTGGCGGTGAACCCCTTCCTCATAAGATGGATCGCCGCGGCACTGTTTCAGAGGAAGGTGATACTCAGATGTGGAAGTTGGTCTTCCGAGCCAACATCCATTTGTCCTGGGCTGCCACAAGGCTCACCATTGTCACCAGTTCTATTTAATGTGTACACAATAACGATCACGTCCCAACAGCTGGATGGGAGGGGAAGAACTATGACTTTTGCTGATGATATTCTGGTATATCGACAGGGAAGAGACAGACGGGGAATCGCCTCCACAATGCAAGACGAACTCGATCGCATTTCTTCCTGGTGTGGGGTTTCAGGTGCCTTGGTTAATCCTAATAAAGCATCAGTTTCATGGTTCTCCCTTAACAATCATATCGTTAATACGACCACACCGGTAGTACGAATGGGAGCTGATGAGGTGACCAGGGACAAGTTGATGACATACCTCGGAGTTAAGTTTGATCGCAGCCTGTGTTTTCGGGACCACGTCGACCATGTGATAACAAAATCCCGCAAAGGATTAGCCGCCTTGAAGGTCATGGCAGCTGCCAACATCGAGCAGAGGCTACTTACTCTTCTGTTCCAGGGATTAGTCCTCGCACCAATCGAGTATGCCCTGGCCATTCTTACTGTTAGTACGACTCAAATTGATAGGCTGGAGAAAATACAAAATGAAGCCATGCGCATTATCCTGGGATGTACGAGGGACACTCCCTGTGTGGCAATGAGGTATCTTCTTGACTTTCCAACCATGGATGACAGAATCAAGATCTGGAGAGCACGAGCATACCTGAAGATTAGTACAGATACAGAGCATCCATTGCACCACGTGCTCAACACAGAGAAAGGCACCAGGCTAAAAAGAGGCAAATCATGGGTGGGCCGAGCAGAAGATGTCATCAAACAGGTCTGTGGGCTTACCAATCTCAGCGTTGGTGAGGAGTGGATACCGGTGCCTACGACATTCAAGGGGACTTTCTCATGTATTGTCACACTCGACAGGAAAAGTAGGGAACAGAACCCGGTCGTGGTTAATGCTGAGGTCAACGGTCTCATCTGCGATAACACCGATGAGAAAGATGCAGTCATCTATACAGACGGATCTGTAAGACGACACGAAAGAAGTGCATGGGCATTTACAGCACGTTCGGCAGGCAGAATGGCCAAGGAAGACAGTGGTGCATACGCCATGACCACGAGTAGCATGACAATGGAGGTGATGGCAGTGACCAAGGCATTCAAATGGTTAGAGTCACAAGACTACATCCACGCATGTATACTGAGTGATTCGATGAGCATGATAAAAAAAGTGGAGGCGGGCTTTGTACGCATGCAATGGGTAGAGTCGTTGCAGAAATCCAAAATACGTAAGGTCACCTTTGTCTATGTCCCTGGACATGCGGGAGTGCGGGGAAATGAGAGAGCGGACAGGTTGGCTAGCTGCGCTGTCGTTGAGGACGGGCAACCGATGGATCGGGCGGACATCATCAATGCACTCCGAGATGTGGGAAGAGCACGGGACTTCGACAAACACAGATCAACGTCGCTTCTTCGGATGATGGAAATGGGAGTTAAGATGGGCACAGCCAGAAATGAGAAACTTGGTGGCCGTGTAAGAAGACTTATCAACCAACATAGAACTGGAGTCGTCAGTCGCTGGACACTGAGGGAATTGCTGAGGAGGGGATCTGAGCACCTATGGACATGTTCGGAGTGCAATGATGATGACCCGCATATAACTCAATAACTCAATAACCCCTACATATCAAATTCCAACAAAAAACCGAAAGACAATAGATTTGGCACCGATACTGTTTCGTACAGTATCGGTGCCAAAACCGCACGAGAAGTAGTATGTGCGTGCACTTATAGGGTGGTTTCACCGCCACACCTACTACTAGCTTTTTGTTGTTTTTTTTGTTGGAATTCGATATGTAGGGGTGTCAAATATTATGTGGGAGGTATGCCTTGAGGTTATATTTCAATTTTTGATCGATTTCAGGGGCGTAACCCTCAAAAATTGTAAGGGGGTTACAATTTCAAAAGTGATTTTTAAGTAAATTTTTGGTATGGGGATGTCTAAAATAAAGTTTTAAGTAAGCCTACGTGCTAAATTTACGATTTTTATCGATTTCAGGGGCGTAACCCTAAAAAATGTTAAGGGGGGTAACAATTTCAAAAGTGATTTTTTAAAGTTAATTTTTGGTATGGGGATGTCTAAAATAAAGTTTGGGGTATGCCTAGAGTGAAAATTTACGATTTTTATCGATGTCATGGGCGTAACCCTCAAAAAAATGATAAAAGGGTAAAATCCTAAAAGTGGTTTTTAATGTAAATTTTTGCAATGGGGATGTCTAAAATAAAGTTTAGGGTATGACTAGCGTGAAAATTTACGACTTTTACCGATTTCATGGGCGTAACCCTCAAAAATGCTAAGGGGGTAAAATCCTAAAAGTGGTTTTTTATGTAAATGTTTGCAATGGGGATGTCTAAAATAAAGTTTGGGGGTATGCCTAGAGTGAAAATTTACGATTTTTACCGATTTTATGGGCGTATCCCTAAAAATAGTAAGGGGGTAACAATTTCGAAAGTGAGTTATAAGTACCTTTTTGCTATGGGGATGTCTAAAATAACGTTTTTTGGACCTTGAATATAACTTTCTACTCGTTGTGTCTAACTATTATGACTATGTGAGTAGCTTTTTTGGGATTTTTAGGTCGACTTTTTTAGTATGAGCCTACATTTTTGTGTTCTGGAGGTAAAATGTTAGTGATTTGGCCACTCTTTTTGGGACTTTGGATGTAACTATCTGTTCGATGTGTCTAACTAGTATGACTATGTGAGTAGCTTTTTATGGTGTTGAGGTCGATTTTTTTAGTATGAGCCTACATTTTTGTGTTCTGTGGGTAAAATATTTTCGATTTGACCAAACTTTTTTTTTTTTTTGGGGACTTTGGCTGTAACTATCTGTTCGATGTGTCTAACTAGTATGACTATGCTATGTGAGTAGCTTTTTATGGTGTTGAGGTCGATTTTTTTAGTATGAGCCTACATTTTTGTGTTCTGTGGGTAAAATATTTTCGATTTGACCAAACTTTTTTTTTGTTTTTTTTGGGACTTTGGCTGTAACTATCTGTTCGATGTGTCTAACTAGTATGACTATGTGAGTAGATTTTTATGGTTTTGAGGTCGCTTTTTTGAGTATGAGCCTACATTTTTGTGTTCTGGAGGTAAAATGTTAGTGATTTGACCACTCTTTTTGGACCTTGAATATAACTTCCTGCTCGTTGTGTCTAACTAGTATGACTATGTGAGTAGATTTTAAATTACAATTTTTATCGATTCCATGGGCGTAACCCTCAAAAATGGTCAGGGGGGGGGTAACAATTTCAAAAGTGATTTTTAAGTTAATTTTTCGTGTGGGGATGTCTAAAATAAAGTTTGGGGTATGCCTAGAGTGAAAATGTACGATTTTTTTTTACCGATTTTATGGGTGTATCCCTAAAAAAATAGTCAGGGGTAATAATTTCAAAAGTGAGAAAAATAATTGCATTTTTGCTATGGGAATGTCTAAAATAACGTTTTTTTTGACTTTGAATATAACTTTCTGCTCGTTGTGTCTAACTATTATGACTGTCATGGAACTCCTCTGGTATTACATCAGGGGTCAAAGCGCGTTCAAGTAACCCGCCACATGAATTATTTCCCCCACCAATGACCCGACAGGTGGATTGTATCAGGGACCGAATCGCTTTAAAGTAACCCATGCGTCAGACTCGACAGCACTTCAAGTGGAAAATGAGGTCAGTTATCACGATAAAAGTAGTCCTCTTCTCTGATTAGTTAATCCAGAGGCCAGTCATTTCGTTGGTGGGGTGTCCGATAGAAATCCTCTTCTCTGATTGGTTAATCTAAAGGTCAGTTATTTCGTTGATGGGTGTCCAATAGAAATCCTCTTCTCTGATTGGTTAGCCTAGATGTTAGTCGAGAGTGGAATAGTGTCGTCCAACTTTTATTTACCAGATTATATTTAAACTAGTCGCATGTGAAACTTCTTGTTATAAGCGCGATTGATTCACGGAAGTTTATTTTCATAGTACTGTTCAGTCTACCGGTCTGTGTTGTGGATCTATTTTTATGATGTAAGTTGAATATTTTTTTCTGTTTTTCTCTTATCTCATAACGATGTGGTAGGTTATCAATAAAAGGCTACTCGATTGTATTAATGGTAATATGTATAAAGTATGTATGTTAAGTCTATTGAGTGTATTATTCCTTCGTTTTTCATATTATTATCTTATTGATTGGTTAGAAAATAGATATTTTTAGTCCTGATGTGCTTGGTATTAAATATTAATGTATTTAAATTAGGTATGTTAAGTATTATTGATAAAGGACTATTTGATCTTCTACAGATGTTTTCTCATAACGAAACATCTTCTGGTGAACATCAGTGTGCATTATGTTCGAAGCAGTTTAAACGGCGCCAAGCTATGGTTCAGCATATACGGGCCGCTCATCGTCTTATACGCCATGCTTGTGTCATTTGTCAACGTTCATATACGAGTCGAAGTTCTTTAGCCAGCCATAGGAGATTAAAACATTCAGCAAAGGAATCAACTTCACCCTTGGTACCGTCTACATCACCAGTTTCACTATCGGTACCGGCTACCGTAACAGTTTCTCTTATCCGTCATACTTGTCCTATTTGTCAACGTTCATATAAGAGTCGAAGATCTTTAGCCAGCCATAGGAGAGTAAAACACTTAGTTTCTACAACAGCTCCTTCATCATTGTTATCGTCTACATCGCTAGTTGCACCCTCGGTACTGTCTACCATATCAGCTTCTCTTATCCGTCATGTTTGCACCACATGTCAGCGTACGTATACGACTCGAGGTTCTTTAACCCGACATATGAGACTGAAACATTCAGTTTCTACAACAGCTCCTTCATCATCGGTATCATCTACCATACCCACTTCCACAGTTACAGCTTCTACAACACCGTCGGTACCTGCTACAACACCCACTTCACTAATGGCTCCTTCAACTTCGTTACAGTTGGCCCCCTCATCATCGAAGAAGAGAGAGTTAGATGAGGAACAATCCACAGATGGTAAAAAGCACAAACCCGATGACCCATTAGCAACACTACCATCTGATGTGCGGGATGTATATCAACAAAACTGGTCAGTCATAAACACTCACGCTAGTATCAATAGAACAGTTTCCACATACACTTTCTTCCACTCACCTGATCGTCCATTCATCACAGACTGGTCTATTCTTTTAAGAGATGTGTTTGATAGTCAGACAACTCGTTTTAAAATTAACTATGGTCACCATCTTATCCTCCGTCACAGAGAGGATGGAGATTTACGCTTCTTCAACGCATCCCTTAATAATTCAGCTGTTCTCGAGTTCCCAAAGTTAGTCAATAATCGTGAGGATTTCACCAGATTCGTTGATTCTCTAAAGGAACATAACCCCGTAGACACTGCCATGCTCAACAGACCCGATACAAAGTGGATGGTGGAGAGCATTCCCGCCACTAGTTTTTATTTATTCCACATTCAAGGGTTCCCGATCGGGTGATTAATCATCGCGTTCGAGCTTGTGTGGTCAAAACGGAAAGTGAGATGGGCGGGTGACATGGTAGGAGAAAAGACTAGGAGGGGGTTAGGAGAAGGGAGAGCGAGAGAGAGAGAGAGAGATAGAGATGTTAAATTTTACTGTACAAGTATAAAATATCTGTTCACTGATGAATTAATAAAATTGTTATTGTGAAAAATATATAGAAAGCTTCATATTTGTTTATTGTACCTGTCTTGGTTAATTCACTTGTCAGAGAGAGAGAGAGCGCGAACAACTATTACTGATGAGCAAGCGAGAGCTAGCACCTGCTTTCCTCCCTTTTCAAATCATCACAACACACCATTTATTTACAAGCACACGCATATCGTGAGGTAGTGAGCATCACGAGGTCACCTATGCTCACCGAGGTCTCGCTGTGTTGGTTGATCCGTCTTGCTGCGTGTATACTTTCTATATAGACAAAAACACAGGGTATTTAACAAAACGCAGCTGCGTGTATACTTTCTATATAAAGAAAAACACAGGGTATTTAACAAAACGCAGAAATGGGGGGCATTTCAGCCATCGCTGTCTTGGTCGATCCGTCTTGCTGCGTGTATACTTTCTATATAGGCAATAACACAGGGTATCGAGGTCTCGGTGTGTTGGTCGATCCGTCTTGCTGCGTGTATACATTCTATATAGACAAAAACACAGGGCATTTAACAAAACGCAGCTGCGTGTATACTTTCTATATAGGAAAATAACAGGGCATTTAACGCAGAAAAACGCAGGAAAGGGGGGGGGGGGGGCATTAACCGCCATCCCTACTACTTTAGTATAACATTTATTGTTACTAATATTTTAGTAGAATAATTGCTTATGAGAGCATTCATTTCATAGACTGAATAATGTGACACGTTGTGGTGGAAAGTATTCATTAGTTAACGACAATTATTACTACAATTTAAGATATAACTGTTTCTAATCAGATTTAATGTACATATGATTAACCGTAGTAAAGTAAAGAGCCCCCGTCATGTCTAGTGGCGGATAGGGAATATGGTGTTAGTGACCATACATTTTACAGACCTTCAGCGCATGATTTTTGGGGTAATGTGGTCGGTATTACGCCCGTACCGCTTTACTTTCCCTGAAAAAATCCGGTACCCATTAAAGGCTGGATGAACCGGAAGCCGTTGGTTGGAATCGAACCCTACCTCTTGTGGTTATAAATCATTGTAAAACACATTATTGGTTGCTGTTTCTGCCGATTGTAAGGCGCGAGAGGATTGCCGTATGAACATGAATGAGGTATTTGATAACTAAATTGGAAACGTGGTTCAGATCTCATGTATGAGGAATTCAACAATCATGCCATGAGGAGGGTAAATAAGCGACGGGAGAGTGCATCGCATTTACGGGTGTGAAGTAGCGTCGGGCTACACAGTTAGAGCCAATATTTAGGTATGCGCCTTGACTTCATAATATTAAAGTGCAAAACCTTTTCACCAACTCGCGGTGCAGCTTTATATATTAATACACAATTGTACCAGTTTCTCGGCAATTTCTCTTTCACACGGTGCTCTATCTTTCGCATTGAACTCGCCGGAAGTTGTAACCAATAGTGTGTCTTTACAGTGATGCATAGCATTCCCGTCTGTCTTAATGAGTTCTGAGTAGAGTCAAGAAATCTTTGACCGACCGTCATAGGATGATACATTGGTGGATGCACATAACGGCGGATGGACAAACATTTAAATAGATCGACCATATGAAAATTAATAAATTGCACTGAAAACAGCTGCTTATGTCAAATAAGTTAATCTAAGCCTTTTATACTCATTATTGGAGCACAGGCGAAGACAAGGTCTCTCATAGACTCATTATTGGAGCAAAGGCAAAGGTCAATGTCTCTCCATAGACTCATTATTGTAGCATAAGCAAAGGTCAAGGTCTCTACATAGACTCATTATTGGAATACAGGCAAAGGTCAAGGTCTCTCATAGACTCATTATTGGAGCATAAGTAAAGGTCAAGGTCTCTCATAGACATTATTGGAGCACAGGCAAAGGTCTCTCCATAGATTCATTATTAGAACACAGGCAAAGGTCTCTCCATAGATTCATTATTGAAGTACAGCCAAAGGTCTCTCCATAGATTCATTATTAGAACACAGGCAAAGGTCTCTTCATAGATTCATTATTAAAACACAGGCAAAGGTCTCTCCACAGATTCATTATTGAAGCACAGGCTAAGGTCTCTCTATAGACTCATTATTGGAGCACAGGCAAAGGTCTCACCGTAGACTCATTATTGGAGCACAGGCAAAGGTCTCTCCGTAGACTCATCATTGAATCACAGGCAAAGGACAAGGTCTCTCCATAGACTCATTATTGGAGCATAGATAAAGGTCAAGGTCTCTCCATGGATTCATTATTGGATCATAGATAAAGTTCAATGTTGAAAGTTCCCTGGACAGCTAAAAAGACCAATGAGAAAGTTCTCAAAGTGGCCAACATAAAAAGGGAGCTCTTAAAATACATCAGAAAGAAGCAATCGACATTTTTTGGGCACATCATCAGAAGAGGAAAGTTGGAAAACTTGGTTACAACTGGCATAATAAAAGGAAAGAGAGATCGCGGACGACAAAGTAAGAAATTACTGGATAGCTTGGTGTCATGGCATGGAAAACAGTCAAAAAGAGAACTCATACGATGCATTGTGGATAGAAGATTGTGCAAGGACATGATCGCTAACGCCAACCGGTACGGCACATGATGATGAGATAAAGTTCAAGGTCTCTCCAAAGACTCATTATTGGAACATAAGCAAAGGTCAAGATCTCTCCATAGACTCATTATTGGAGCACAGGCAAAGGTCTCTCCGTAGACTCATTATTGGAACATAAGCAAAGGTCAAGATCTCTCCATAGACTCATTATTGGAGCACAGGCAAAGGTCTCTCCGTAGACTCATTATTGGAACATAAGCAAAGGTCAAGATCTCTCCATAGATTCATTATTGGAGCACAGGCAAATGTCTCTCCGTAGACTCATTATTGGAACATAAGCAAAGGTCAAGATCTCTCCATAGGCTCATTATTAGAACATAGATAAAGGTCAAGATCTCTCCATAGGCTCATTATTAGAACATAGATAAAGGTCAAGATCTCTCCATAGACTCATTATTAGAACATAGATAAAGGTCAATATCTCTCCATAGACTCATTATTAGAACATAGATAAAGGTCAAGATCTCTCCATAGGCTCATTATTAGAACATAGATAAAGGTCAAGGTCTCTCCATAGGCTCATTATTGGAGCATAGATAAAGGTCAAGGTCTCTCCATAGGATCATTATTGGAACATAGATAAAGTTCAAGGTCTCTCCATAGGCTCATTATTTTAACATAGATAACGATCAAGGTCTCTCCATAGGCTCATTATTGGAACATAGATAAAGGTCAATATCTCTCCATAGACTCATTATTAGAACATAGATAAAGGTCAAGATCTCTCCATAGGCTCATTATTAGAACATAGATAAAGGTCAAGGTCTCTCCATAGGATCATTATTGGAGCATAGATAAAGGTCAAGGTCTCTCCATAGACTCATTATTGGAACATAGATAAAGTTCAAGGTCTCTCCATAGATTCATTATTGGAGCACAGGCAAAGGTCTCTCCGTAGACTCATTATTGGAACATAAGCAAAGGTCAAGGTCTCTCCATAGGCTCATTATTGGAGCATAGATAAAGGTCAAGGTCTCTCCATAGGCTCATTATTGGAGCATAGATAAAGGTCAAGGTCTCTCCATAGGATCATTATTGGAACATAGATAACGATGAATGTCTCTCTATAGGCTCATTATTGGAACATAGATAAAGTTCAAGGTCTCTCCATAGGCTCATTATTGGAGCATAGACAAAGGTCAAGGTCTCTCCATAGACTCATTATTGGAGCATAGGGAAAGGTCAAGGTCTCTCCATAGACTCATTATTGGAGCACAGACAAAGGTCAAGGTCTCTCCATCCCCAATAATGTGTCCAATTCATGTCGCATGTTCTAGTCGTAATCTGTTTCTGGATTGGTCCACGTTTTGTTCTTTCCCATTACCTCCATATCTGTACCATGTGATGTCCTGAACATTCACACAAACTGGGGGGGGGGGCACAAATGCTACAGTTTGATATTAAAACCTTAAACATAGGTAACGCTCTGTATAAAAAATATAACTTCTTTCTGTAAAAGTTGATCTTCATATTAAAAACCCGCAAATTAAAAAAAGAGAAATCCCCGGCTCCTAACAACGCATCAAAGCACACATGGAAAAGAGAAAACAAATTCTTCACAACTTAATTGTCTGATAAAAATTAAGTCTATTGTTAAAATACAACAGAGGAAGATATTGTTTTTTAAAAAACCACAGAAAAATGTTAACAAAAAACCGAGCCGGGACGAGTAAAATAGAAACGCTTCCTTATGGAAAACTGAAAGGATATAATCACATATGTAGACGATACTTAAGCATATGAGGAAAAGATTGGGGCTCTTGTTGTGAATACAAGCGGCCAATCGAATCTTCTATTTCAGGACGTCTGGGGCGATCAAGCGACACAGAAAAGAAAGCGATGATTTAGAAATGAGGTGAAGGAGAACGACGATCTGAAATCAAACCGTTTTTTATCTTGTTATGTCTTACAGAAGTACAGAGTTTGGATGATTTGAAACCATCGAGGAACGGTCGAGGCTTTTTTTTCATGGCCCACGAACTCAAGGTTGGCGAAATCAAGTGTCAAATTCTACCAGTGATAGGACAGCGATCCTGTGTTAAAACTGAACACATAAAATAACTATTGACATTGAGAATCTAAAAAAAATGCAAATATGTTACTAAAAGAGCTAAATTAACACACACAAAAATATTGGAAACATTATAGTTAATTAAGCTACACTGAGGTATTGAGTTATTTGCGGATCATCATGAGTGCACTCTGACCATGTCCATGGGTATTCAGATCCCCTCCTCAGTAAGCTACATTTATGCAGCAACTACTTCACGAAGCACTTCATCAGTGCTACACCCTTTGTTCACTGTACAGAGCACTCCAAATGTATTCAGGATACACATGATGCAAAGTGGATACTATCCATGATGTATGATGATGATAATGATGATGATGACCGTGTACATGTGAACAAACATTCATGCCAGAAGCAGCGTTCTGTCATGATCTAGTGATTTTCCCCGGACACTCTACTGAAAGGTAGATAGCCCGGGAGTTATACAGAAAGAAAAACAGTCAGACAGCAGATATATACATATATAGACAGATCGAACATTCAGATATATACACATGTAGACAGGTCGAATATTTAGATATATACATATATAGACAAGTCGAACATTCATATATATACACATGTAGACAGGTCGAATATTTAGATATATACATATAAAGATAGGTCCAATATTTAGATATATACATATATAGATAGGTCGAATATTTAGATATATACATATATAGACATATATAGACAGGTCGAATATTTAGATATATACATATATAGATAGGTCGAATATTTAGATATGTACATATATAGACAGGTCGAATATTTAGATATATACATATATAGACAGGTCGAATATTTAGATATATACATATATAGACAGGTCGAATATTTACATATATACATATATAGACAGGTCGAATATTTACATATATACACATAGGTCAGCACAGATCAGGTTTATACACATATAGACAGGTACACTGGCAGCTGGTGCATAGATAGCAAGGCAAACAGCCAGGCATACTTTCTCAAACAGACTCGTATATAAATGGAGAGAGAGATAATATGAGAAAGAAGAAAAAGAAAGGGCAAAAATAATGAAGAAAAGAAGAGGAGAAGGAATAAAATAAAAGTAGACTAATGAAAAAACAAAACAATATCAAGGGTCTGAAATCAGAATAAAGAAGTAAAGAGAATGCAAAATAAATGTCCTTCCAGACATGATGATACAGATTGTCGGAGCAGGGATTTGAAGTTTCTGTCATGGATAGTTTTCTTCTTCATTCCATAACCCTCGACGCTGGAAGGTTAATGAGGAAGAAAAGAAGATCCTATAACCTCAGTGGTGTATATACACATACAGGAAAGTAACCGGACAGATAGAACGATATAGATGCACACAGTAGGTAGTCAGACAAACAAACAGATAGACAGTTACATACATACATACACACATACATACACACACACATACATACACACACACACACACATATATACATACATACATACATACATACATACATACATACATACATACATACATACATACATACATACATACATACATACATACATACATACATACATACATACATACATACATACATACATAAATACATACATACATACACACACACATACATACACACACACATACATACATACATACATACATACATACATACAGACAGACAGACAGACAGACAGGCAGATAGACAGACAGACAGACAGACAGACAGACAGACAGACAGACAGACAGACAGACAGACAGACAGATAGATAGATAGATAGATAGATAGATAGATAGATAGATAGATAGATAGATAGATAGATAGATAGATAGATAGATAGATAGATAGATAGATAGATAGATAGATAGATAGATAGATAGATAGATAGATAGATAGATAGATAGATAGATAGATAGATAGATAGATAGATAGATAGATAGATAAAAACGATCTCACGGACAGCTAGAGATGTACATTTCAATTGTTCTACAGACAGACAATAAAAACCCAGCTCATAAATTAAAAGGGGGAAAAAATCATTGAAAATTCCTAGACGACACAAATTAGATTTATCCCTCGATTGTGGGCTTGAGTTCTGACCGTGAGTTACAACCACTCCTCGCACTAGACTCGTCTGTTGTACATTCCTACAGATTGGAAACGAGTGAGTTAGTCGTTGGGTCACGTTAGAGTTCTCTTGATTTCTTTAGCGAAGAAAATAAATCGAGCCGTCTCTTGTACTTAAGATTCTCGTTCTGTTGTGCCAATGGGCTGGAACGAATCACTCGGAGTTTGTTCTTTCCCCTTGCAGTTCTCGCGAGGATTGTGGAGTCGTTACGCAAGAAATTCGATTCCTAGATTGTTCCTATTCCTGATTCGAAAAACAAATCCCGCTGTGATTTCGACTTCTGCGTCTATGTTCAGTTTTCTACGTTCAACAGATTATACAAAAAGAGATGAGTTTCTGCATGAGTCTACTGGTTAGCATGAGGTCATCTTAAATATCCCATAATTTCCGGGTTATTTGCCTTTCTCGAAGACAGTATTAAACTTTGAGGTCCCGGTACAATTCATACCTTTCTTTCTTTCCTTGTCTTTTTCTTGCTGTCTTTCTGGGAATATTATGTTAGTGACCATCATTTTTATGGACCTTTCTTTCTTTCTTTCTTTCTTTCTTCACTTCATCTTGTACTCTCATGTATCGAGGGAGATGCAAAGCTCTGGTTCTCTCCTTTTTGGTGGCTTCAATTATTGTCATTTAATATTTTTGTACCGTTTCTACGATGTTGTCTATCCATCTTACTCTTGGTCTGCCTCCTGCTCTCCTCTCCTCTCCTCTTCTCTCCTCTCCTCTCCTCGCCTCTTTTAATACATGTTTTGTATGGTAAGGCATTCATTTTAGATGGGCAATCTGCTTACATGTTGTTTCAATATGTAGCATAGCATTGCTTCAATGGGTTTTCTCTTATAATATCACCTCTGATTCTGTCTTTTCTTGTAACCCCAAGCGCTTTTCTCAGACATCCCATCTGTGGTGATAATCTTTCTTTTATGCTAAGTCGTAAGTGGCCATGTTTGACATTTGTAGCACAATGTGGGAATGAATATATTTTGTATAACATGTTTTTTGTGTGGTAATATGTATTAATCGGCTCCCTCAATGAGATAGAGCTTCTTGCACAGAACAGACAAATGGCGAGATTTGATAAAAGATCTTTAAAAGAATTGAAAACTGCTAGAATACAAATTTAGAAAAGAGAAGGAGTATCTTGGTCTACGCCCTATGGGCCAGCTACGGCTCGAAAGGTCAATAGATAGATAGAATATGTATTGCTTTTTGTTGATACGTTGCTTCGCCTGGTATAATGTATGCAGGTCTACTTGACAAACACCCTGCTTGTAACATGTCATTTGCAGTCTGTATGTACTTGAGGTTCTTATTTTTATACAGCCGTAATTTTTTCCAAAATTCTTCAAAATTCTACATCCAATTTAACTGGAATAATTCTCAAAATGTTCTATTCTGATGTTAATCGATTCTGGACTTAATTCCAAATTTATTTAAATCATGACCCGTGACAGAATCATAAAATGGCTCGGCCACGTACCTCGATCGTCTGGCCTAGCACAGACCATTTGGCAAAGAACAGATAAAGAAACGAGACAGAGAGGTCGACAGAGAAAGAGATGGAAAGTTACCATCAAACAATAGACAGGCTTAAACTTTGTAGAGTTGCAGAATATATGGAGACGATTGGCAAAGTTCCTCAGGTTGCCAACGCTTCCCGTGGGTGTGAGAAGCAAAAGACACAAACTTCCAATCTTTGCTGTGACATCGTGTTTGATCTTGCATGGACCTTTATTTTACATTCTCTTTTCTTCTTATTTATCGCTTCAGGTTCGTTATATATTTTGTCCAGTATGACACATACAACAAAACAGAATAGAAAATTGAAGCCTTTGAAATGTGGATTTATAGAAGAATAGGTAGGATTGGATGGAAAGAAAAGAAAACAAACGATGAAGTTTAAAAAGAACTAAAAATGAAAAGAGAACTACTAAATACAATTAGAACAAGACAAATGGAATTTGTGGGGCATGTTGAAAGACAAAACGCTTACTAAAAGTAAAATTTGAAGGGAAAATACAAAGTGAAAGAAGCAGAGGCAGATCAAGACTAACATAGACGAGTAACATCAAAAGATGGACAAGTCAACCTATGACAATCTGCACCATCAAAGCAACAGACAGAGCAGAATGGCGCTCCATAGTAGCCAACCTACGATACGGAGACGGCACACAATGATGATAATGATGATGACATATACATATACAGTATGTCCTAGTATTAATTACATTCTTTTTTTTTGTTCTATTCCGTTTTCTTCTTTTCTTCAATTCTACCTTCTTTATTTTCCTTCCGTTTCTCTTCTTCTGTTCTACATTCGTTATATTTTATTATATTCTACATTCTTTAATTTTTTTCCTCTTCCCAGTACCTTCCTCGTCATTTCTTATGCTTTTTCTTTATCACATTCTTCCCCTCTTCCCGTTTTCTCTCTGAATTCTTCCGAATTCTCTTGTTGTCTCTTATCAACACATGTTAAATATATGACAATTTTCTCTTCTTATTTGTAGATGAGATCGTTGATTCCATTGTCATTTATCTTATCTCTATATTAGTCTTGAACTCATTCCATTGTACACTTAGTATTCTTCTTAGGCATTTGTCTTCAAAAGTGTTTAGTTTTATCTCAATCTCTTAGATGTTTTTCAGCTTTCACAAGTATAGGTAAGGCTCATTGTACAACCCTAGACCGGCCGTAAGCTAATCTTACGGTCTGTTGTTTGATGTGCGACAAGAATAATCTGACGACTAACTGTGTGTCTATATGTTCAGAATTGGAGTCAACAACGATGGCCTAACATCATCAAGCGTTATACATATTTCTTAAAAATACGACGATCATCATTTTCAAGAGGATGTGAACTTCCGGTATATGGTGGATAGGCGGCAGGAACCATTGAAGGCTATGCATGAAAAGTGTTCCTTGTTGCAGTTTCCTCATATTCCAAGTCCGGCTTGTTGCAGGAGCTACTGAGTTAAGTTCTCTGTGCACACCGTGAGCTGTGTGTCTCATCCGTTTTGATCATGTTCCGATATTCCAATTGTTTTCGATGAATGATGATATCGTATGACAGGGAACAGTTGGCTGTGTTCACTTTCTGCGCGGTTTCGCCTTATGTCTTTTGCGTGTGCTGAGACTGCTACGATGGGGACTACAGTTACCTTTCTTTGTTTGGGAGATGAGATTCGGATGTTTACGCAGGCACGTGCGGTTGAGCAATTATGGATTTTAATTTGTTTGCAGTGATACCGGGGCCTTCCATAACCAAATAACCAAAGGTAAGGATTGATAATACGTTTTGAGTTGAATATTCTTAGTTTACTTTTCTCACAGTCTCTTTTTTTCAAGCTTTCACAAGCGTAGGTAAGGGTTGATAGTACATTTTGAGTTTAATATTCTTAATTTTCTTGACTGATTAATCCTATTAATTACCTCAGCAATAATATGTTAAAAGTCAATACAAATATGGCCACTAACACAAAATTATGTATACGCCACGTGGTGTAACTGACCTTTTTTCTTTTTTACCACAACCTTTGATTTCTTTTCTTTTTTTTTCTCTTTTCACTGATACCTAAAAGGTGTCGTAGTTTATATCATTTGTCGTTTTTGAGCTGCTCGAATTGTCTGAATTAGTGATTTTCCTTTGTTTTTACATGTCACAGTCACTGCCTCTATCCATCTTCTTCTGGGTCTTCCTCTTGGTCTTTTTCCATGCATTCTCGAGAAGAACGCCCTTGATGGTGATTGGTAAGGATTCATTCTGACCAGGTGGCCAAACCATTTAAGTTGTTGTTGTTCTATATATTCTTGGCAGGGTTTTGATCCTACCATTTTTCTTATGGTTTCATTTGGTTTTCTATCTCTTCTTGTGTTGTTTGTTACTTTTCTCAAGCATCGCATCTCACATGTATTGATCTTTCTTAAATGTGATTTAGAAAGAGTCCATGTTTGACTTTCATAGCACAAAGTTGGTATGAAAATGTTATTTATCATTTGTTGTTTAGCTGGCACAGAAATGTTTGAATGTCTTAGCAATGGTGAAAGCTGGTATGTAACAGCATTTGCTTTATGTATTCTCATGTCATTTTCTCTGAGACCTTCTGACCTTTGACAGCAATTGTTTTTTATTCAGCAATTTCCTCGATGTTACACTGCTTGCACAGAACAGAGACAGATGGCGAGATTTGATAAAATATCTTTAAAAGAAAACTGCTAGAACAAAAATTCATATAGGAGAAGGTGTATCTTGGTCTACGCCCTATGGGCCGGTTACGGCTCGAAAGGTCAATAGATAGATAGAATTTCCTCGATGTTACACAGTTTGTTTGTCTATGATAATGTAGTTGATTTGGTTATTTGTGTTTTTTTTTGAGGAAGATAAAATACACACGCTTCTTCTATTATACATTGAAAGTTTTTAGAAGAAGTTGTGTCTTAAAATCTAAAAACATTTGTTATCAAAAATTGAATACGTCATTCCCTGGAACTCCTAGATTTGCCAAACTTTAATCTTTCTTCTACTAACAATATCAATAGAGATAAAGTACGAGACTTGAACCGGCGTCTTAGTATGCGAGTTTTCACCCATATGGCTCGGCCGCCTATCTAGAAGTGTTCGGAGACTTCTGGATAGCGTCACTATAAGCATCGAAACTCACGATGCAAGACGACTGTTCTCACCTTCCCGAAGTAATACCATCGTACCCATTTCTGCCAGCGGCTAGGTCGACCGCGGGTTTTTTTTTTTTTTTTTTTAACAACCTCGAGTACATCTCACACTGATTCCTGCAGGAATCGAACACGGATTGTCCGAACGTCGGTAGCTCAGTCGGGTCTTTTTCCCAACTAGGCTACCGAGGCCCCTTATATTTACAATTATATGGTTTTACATAAGTATTAACTTTAGCTTGAAATTTCACGTTCTGTGCGTGGTGTTACAAGTTGAAAACATCCGTTAAATATTTGTTTAAAAAAATGAAGGGAACGTACTATAAAGGCTATCTTTACCATAAACATTATTGTTATATTTCTAATACAAGAACTAAAATGTCACTTTGAGATGGAAATAAACAGCTGTGCTTGAATCTTAAACAAGCCTATTCTAGGACTATTCTAAATATGGTGTTAGCGACTCGTCACGCCAAGTGGCATATAGGAAATATGGTGTTAGCGACTCGTCACGCCAAGTGGCATATAGGAAATATAGTGTTAGTGACTCGTCACACCAAGTGACGTATTGGGAATATGGCGTTAGTGACTCGTCACGCCAAGTGTCATATAGGAACTATGGTGTTAGCGACTCGTCACACCAAGTGACGTATTGGGAATATAGCGTTAGTGACTCGTCACGGCAAGTGGCATATAGGAAATATGGTGTTAGCGACTCGTCACGCCAAGTGGCATATAGGAAATATGGTGTTGGCGACTCGTCACACCAAGTGACGTATTGGGAATATGGCGTTAGTGACTCGTCACGCCAAGTGGCATATAGGAACTATGGTGTTAGCGACTCGTCACACCAAGTGACGTATTGGGAATATAGCGTTAGTGACTCGTCACGGCAAGTGGCGTATGGGGAATATGGTGTTAGTGCACTGTCACGTTAAGTGACATATATTAAAAATATTATGTTAGTGAACCGTCACGCTAAGTGGCGTATAGGAAATATGGTGTTAGTGACCCGTCACGCCAAGTGGCATATAGGAAATATGGTGTTAGTGCCCCGTCACGCCAAGTGGCATATATGAACTATGGTGTTAGCGACTCGTCACACCAAGTGACGTATTGGGAATATGGCGTTAGTGACCCATCACGCGAAGTGGCGAGTAGAAATATGGTTTTAGTGACCCGTCACACGAAGTGGCGTATAGGAAATATCGTTTTAGTGACCCGTCACGCCAAGTGGCGTATAGGAAATATGGTTTTAGTGAACCGTCACGCCTAGTGGTCTATAGGGAATGCAGTATTAGTGATCCGTCACGCCATGTGACCTATAGGGAATATCATGTTAGTGACCATCATTTTATGGACCTTCTGCACATGATTTTTGGGGCAATATGGTCGGTACTACGCCCGTGCCACTTTACTTTCCTAGAAAAAAATCCGACACCCTTTAAGGCTGGGTGAACCTGGTAGCCGTCGATGGGGAAATAACCCTACCTCTTGTCCTTTGTAGTCCAGTTCACTAACCACTGAGCTATCGCGGCTTCCACTATTTTAAAGTGCCACCAACAACATATTTATGTTTCTTATTAGTATGTTCGAGTGCAAATTTATCGGGTTGTATACTTCGAGAGGCTTTCATTATGAGGATATATTATATAGCAGGGAGCCGCGATAGCTCAGTGGTTAGTGAACTGGACTACAAAGGATAAGAGTTAGGGTTCGATCCCAACCGACGGTTTCCGGTTCACCCAGATTTTAACTCTTTCCGTACGGAAGCTTTTTATCAATGCAACGAAAGAGATTTCAGAGACAAGATGTTTCATGGTTTTAAGAATAAATCTACATATTTATCTAACATACAGCATAAATATATATGAATTCTTAGATAATTGAACAAAGTATTAGATTTCACCAATACCAAGATGATACAAAAAATGTAATATAGAATACGGTTTGATAACACTAATCACATTGAATGTGAATCACAATGTGCCGAAACGTAAGGAAAAAGTTAATGGGTACCGGATTTTTTTCTGGGAAAGTAAAGCGGCACGGGCGTAATACCGACCACATTATCCCAAAAATCATGTGCTGGAGGTCTGTAAAATGCATGGTCACTAACACCATATTCCCTATACGTCACTTGACGTGACGAGCCTCTTTACTACTTTTTAAAATACATTATATAGTAGTCTGAAACTAGAAAAGACCATTTCTGAGTTGAAGAATGCAAATAGTGAACGCAAATAAGAAAATAATGTGAAACTTCGAGATCAATCAAGCATAACTTATAAAACAAATACACGCATTGAATATTTATTTTCTTCACTCTTTCTCTGCAATCTTGCACTCAAAACATTAACCAAATAATAGAAATAAGATAAAGTAAGGTGCAGACAGATTTGAATAGGTTTTGTGTCTTCGTTTAACTTTATTTTCTTTCACTTCGGCTGTTTAAGGCCTGCCTTTCTATGGGTCGGCTTTGTTGTGGGCTAATTAATAATGTTGCTTGTTCCAAGTTGACGTTAATTATGTCAACAATTTTGTTTCTTAAGTCACAATCAAACAAGTTCAAATTGTACTTTGTCTCCTCTCGGTGCACTTTTGTTATATTTTAATCCACGCTAAATTCCGTGCAAGGTGAGAGAAGCATCATTAGCGTTATTGCCGACATGCCGGCTTAGCGTTAAAGAGCTTCTGAGTTCAAATACAGCTTGGCGATCGCTAGTCGACCAGGCAGACGAACATTGGGTAGCCCAGGTCATTAAGTTGACAAAAACATAAAAATAAGAATAAGCACCGTCTCCCTTGGGAGCCGCAATTGCTCAGTGGTTAGTGAACTGGACTATAAAGGACAAGGGGCAGGGTTCGATCCCAACGGACGGCCTCCGGGTTCACCCAGCCTTAAATGGGTACCGGTGTTTTCTAGGAAAGTAAAGCGGCGCGGGCGTAATACCGACCACATTACCCCGAATATCATGTGCTGAAGGTCTTTAAAATGTATGGTCACTAACACCATATTCCCTATACGCCACTTGGCGTGACGGGGGCTCTTTACTTTACTTACTGTCTCCATTGGCTCCAATGTCGTGACCGCGAACTGAAAGCTCGATATACTAGGTATAAGTCACGCGTCACATTTTCGCGGATTTTTTTAGGTCGCAAAATATTGAGCTTGCGATCGATTATTCCTCCCTCTTCCACATCTTCTTTCTTTCTTTTCGTCTTTCTTTCTTTCTTTCTTCCTTTCTTTCTTTCTTTCTTTCTTTCTTTCTTTCTTTCTTTCTTTCTTTCTTTCTTTCTTTCTTTCTTTCTTTCTTTCTTTCTTTCTTTCTCGTTTTTTTATCACTGTATTTTCCCTTCTCTTTATTTCTCTCTGAATTTCTTTCTTTATCTCTATATTTCACTCTTTCTTTCTTTTGTATGTATTTATCTCGTTCTTTCTTTCGATATTTTCATTTTCCTTTTCTTTCTCTCTGTGTTTCTTCCTCTCTTTCTTTCTCTCAATTTCGTTTTCTTTCTATTTATCTATTTCATTGCTTTCTTTCTTATATTGTTCTATTTTTCTTTCTCTCTGTATTTCTCTTCTTATTGTCTCTTCTTTTGTTCCTTCCATACTTCTGTCCGTCTTATGTGATTGTCTTCCCAGTGTTGAGCCAAATAATGGGTTATAAAACTCACTTTAAACACACTGCAGGCACGTAGCCAGATTGCTGCTTCGCGTCACCTAGAAACCACATTTACTGCTTGGATTGTGATTTTTTCTGTGACCTGTATTCAAAGATTGGTCGCGATCGGGCCAATCTTTCAACCGGATAGTGAGGTTAGACCGTCCTGCTCAATGAATCGAAACACAAATTCAAAGTAATTTTACGGAGTGAGCACCCTGAAATTGAAAGTCACAGATCAAATATACCACGCTTGGGCAAGACCAATTGCCGGTTTCGGGGTCTGCAGTGAGAATATATAGTACAACAGGTCAAATTTCGAGGAAAAACGTTAACTGGTTTTGAGAAGTGATGAACGAGTCATAGCCATCTTTCACCGAATGCCCAATGTCTGGCCCACAATATTGAAATTAATTCCACTGTCTTCTCCCATGTTGTAATTCGTCTCCTTCTATCTGTTTCTCTCCATCTCTTTTGAGTCCTCCACAAGATGGTTTCTACTATCGTTTATTGATCTGCCGAGCACATAACTCATCCTACACCATCCACTGCTTGCTATCCATGAGGTGCTTCTCCCCTTATTTTCACCTTTTCAGTAGTTATCTCTAGTTGGTTTTACATAAATTGTGTGATCATTTTTTTCAAAAAGGTTCTGTAGCATTTCAACTCCCTACACCTTACCACTTATTTTACATGAATGCACTCTTGAAAACATTTTAATGACTTTACATACACCCTAGACCTCGGTAGGGGGTCTCGGTAGCCTATTTGGGAAAAGCACCCGACTGGGCTACCGACGTTCGGACAACCCGTTTACGATTCCAGCTGGAAGCAGTGTGAGTTGTACTCGTGGTTGGAAAAGAAAAATACCCCCCCCTACCCTTTCCCCCGCGGTCGACCCAGCCGCTGGCAGAAATGGGTACCAGAGTCTCCGAACACATCTGTATAGATGGATAAGCGACAGAGCACATATGGGTGAACACTCGCGAGCTAAGACTCAGATTCAAGTCTCGTACTTTATCTTTACCTGTTCATTTTCTGTTACATTTACCTTTACCTGGGAGCCGCGGTAGCACAGTGGTTAGTGAACTGGACTACAAAGGACAAGGGGTAGGTTCGATCCCAACCGACGGCTTCCGATTTCACCCAGCTTTAAATGGGTACTGGGGTTTTCTGGGAAAGTAAAGCGACACGGGCGTAATACCGACCACATTACCCCAAAAATCATGTGCTGAAGGTTTATCATATCCCCTATACGTCACTTGGCGTGACGGGGCTCTTTACTTTACTTACCTTTACTTTCACAACGCAGGAAAAAAAGGAGGTGGGGGGGGGGGAATAACAGTCTAGAGGTACGATGTAGACCTCTGAACAGAAGAACCTGGGCTGAAAACCTACAGAAGGCGGTGGTGTTTTCTCATAAATAAGAAGAATTATTCCACTGTTTCTTCGTGTATGTGTTGGCAATAAACAGCGGCCATAAGAACTGGAAATCATTTGGGAATGTTTCAACAAATAAAACAGGGTGTTAGGCGAGTATGCGTGCTGTCACCAAATTTGTTTAATATGTATATTGAGATTATTTTAAGATCCATAAGGGGCATGCCTGGAATAACAATCGGAGGTCATAATATAAATAATCTAAGGTATGATGATGATACAGTCTTAATCGCTAAGAGTAAAAATGAGTTACAAGAAATGTTGGACATTATAGTGAAAGAAAGCAAACATAAAGGACTCAGCTTTAATGGCAAAAAGACAGAAGTAATGATAACAACAAAGAAAAAGACATCAATTCGGTGCAAACTAAAAACAAGTGGAGCAATATTAAAACAGGTAAATAAATTTAAATATTTGGGAAGTTTGTTAACCTCAGACGGAAGATGTACAAAAAAGGTGAGATGCAGAATGGCTCAGGCATCAGCAGCTTTCCAAAAAATTAGGAAGATACTATGCAATCCATTTTTGACAATAGAAAAAAAAAGAAAAAGAGTTCTTAAATGTTATGTAGAGCCAGTCTAAACATATGGATGTGAATCATGGACAATAGGACAACAGATAAGGAAATCTTTGGAGTCTCTAGAAATGTGGTTTTACAGAAGAATGTTGAAAATACCATGGAAAGCTAAGAAGCGTAATGAAAACATTCTGAAATAGGCCAAAGCAAAAAGAGAGCTAATTTCCAATATTAGGAAGAAACAATCATCATTTGTTGGCCATGTAATGAGAAGAGAATAGCTGGAATATATTGTAACAACTGGGAAAATTGAGGGAAGAAGAGATAGAGAGAAGAAAAGAAAAAATATACCAAACAGCTTAAGATAATGGCTTGGCAGAAGGTCAACACCAGAAATGATAAATAACTGTCGAGATCGAAAGTTGTGGAGAGACATGATCACCTACGCCAGCAGGCCCGGTACTTGATGATGATGTTTCTTCGTTGCGTTACAGTCATCAGACTTCTGGATGGTAAGCGCCAATGTCTAGCCCTCTCGGATAGCGGCAATAAACCATAAGGTCTCGTGTGCACTTGCGCACGTTAACGAAGTCGGGACAGTTACAATCGAAAATTGTAGGCCATAAATATAATCGCTGCTAGGAAAAAAATTATTAGTGAAAGTCTACCCGTTCTGAGAATCAAGATTGAGCTATGGAGTTGGTGTACATGGGTCACGATTCTGCTTCGTTTTCTTAATGAGCAGTCGGAGCACCTACAGATTCGTCTTGTGTGTAAAGATGATGAACTTGACAACACGGCTCCACTGTTTTGACACTTTCTTATCATTTCGTCACTTTCTCGCCATTTTGAAACTCTCTCACAGTTTTGACACTTTTTCACAATTTTGACACTTTCTCACTATTTTGACACTTTTTTCACCATTTTGGCACTTTATCACTATTTTTACACTTTCCCCACCATTCTAACACTTTTCCCTCCATTTTGACACGTTCTCACTATTTTGACACTTTCCCCACCATTTTGACACTTTCCCACCAATCATTCTGACACATCCGTTTCGTAACCTACTATTCCCTCCATAAAAAATTCAGGGACAAAGCCACACGTTACTTACCAACACCACACGAGCATTGCTCTCTTCATTCTCACTCACTATATGCTTGGCTACATTGCACACATTCTAACTAATTTGAATTCTCCTTAATCCCAAGTGTGTCTGATATACGGAAATTCGTGTGCTGTCCACGTTTCTCTTTTTTTCCCCCCTTCCTTTTTTTTAATGGGACATAACCCTGTTAATTTCTCAACGATATTTCTTCGGGTGTCTTTAACAAGGCAATGAGATCAGTTGCCAAACTCTCTCCCCTTGCCTCCTTCCCTTCGTGCACTCACAAATGTTCAATCTTTATTTTAAATTTAGTTCTTGATTGCGAGTCTGTCTTTAACATAAACATGATCATAGTTTAGCAATGCGAGATCAGCTCACCGACTCCGGTTGTTCTAATTTTTGGGAACTTATTTGGGACTCTGAAAGGAGGTGTCGATGTGTCAACAAAACTTTACAACAACACCACATGACAATAAAACTTTACAACACGGTATGACAATACAACTCTACAACAACACCGCATGACATTAAAACTTTACAACAACACGGTATGACAGTAAAACTCTACAACAACACCGCATGACATTAAAACTTTACAACAACACGGTATGACAGTAAAACTCTACAACAACACCGCATGACATTAAAACTTTACAACAACACGGTATGACAGTAAAACTCTACAACAACACCACATGACATTAAAACTTTACAACAATCCCGTATGACAATAAAACTTTACAACAACTCGGTATGACAATACAACTTTATAACAACTCGGTATTACATTAAAACTTTACAACAACTCGGTATTACATTAAAACTTTACAACAAAACCACATGACAATAAAACTTTACAGCAACTCGGTATTACATTAAAACTTTACAACAACACCACATGACAATAAAACTTTACAACAACTCGGTATTACATTAAAACTTTACAACAACACCACATGACAATAAAACTTTACAACAACTCGGTATTACATTAAAACTTTACAACAACACCACATGACAATAAAACTTTACAACAACTCGGTATTACATTAAAACTTTACAACAAAACCACATGACAATAAAACTTTACAGCAAACACAGCATGACATTAATCCTTTACAACAACTCCGTATGGCATTAAAACTTTACAACAAAACCACATGACAATAAAACTTTACAACAACTCGGTATTACATTAAAACTTTACAACAACACCACATGACAATAAAACTCTACAACAACGCGGTAAGACAATACAACTTCACAACAACACGTTATGACATTAAAACTTTACAACAACGCGGTAAGACAATACAACTTCACAACAACACGTTATGACATTAAAACTTTACAACAACGCGGTAAGACAATACAACTTCACAACAACACGTTATGACATTAAAACTTTACAACAACACGTTATGACATTAAAACTTTACAACAAGACGGTATGACAACAAAAGTTTACAACACCACCACATGACAACAAAACTTTACAACAACACCGCATGACATTAAAACCTTACAATAATACATTATGACAACAAAACTTTTATGACAGTACAAGATTGCCACCAGGATGTGGACATCAGACTCGATCAGAAATGTTTCACAGAACAAGTTCATTTATTATATGTCAAACAAGTGAAGGCCGGCTCTAAACGCAGGCAATGGGTAAAGTCATTGCAGAAATAAAAAACACGTAGGATCACCTTTGTTTACGTCCCAGTAGATGCAGGAGTACGGGGAAATGAATGAGTGGACAGGATACTAGCTGTGCTGTCGTTGGAGACGGTCAACCACTGGATCGGTTGGACGTCATCAATGCCCTCCAAGATGTGGAAAGGGCACACGACTTCGGCAACCATGAGTCCATGTCACTCCTTCGGATGATAGAGATGGGAGCTAAGATGGGCACAGCCAGAAATGAGAAACTTAGTGGGTGTATAAAAAGACTTATCAACCAACACAGAACTGGAGTCGTCAGTGGTTGGACAGTGCGGGACTTGCTAGGAATTGGTCTGAGCACCTATGGACGTGTTCGGAGTGCAATGATGATGACCCACGAATAACGCAATAAGTCTACGTCTAACTTCGAGTGAGCTAACAAGCTGTAAGGTGGCATGAGGCCGACGTTCGGGAGTCATCACCCAGGCTAGCCCGCATGCCCCCTCTCAATAATGTCAAGAAGTTAAAGGGACGAAACATAAGCTTCTGGTGATCATATTGCCTCCCACTGCGATGATCTGTACATAGTTTCATATAATCACATCACTGTGTCTCACTTGACACTCAAAAAAGTAGGAGAGCAAGTACAGGAGAGAAAAGAAGATGAGCAACATCAAGAACATTTTACTGAAACTTATGAGAACGAAATAAAATAAATGTGGAAGTGGCGAACAACAATTACAAAATGGAAAAATAAAACTAAAAAATTCAAACTAATCATACTCTCCATACTTTACAATCAGACAAGTTTCAGACAATATGCTGCATTAGCAACGTGTAGATGTCTGGAAGAGATGCGCAAGATGAGAGATATATAAAGAGCCTTTGTATCTCACACTAGGATTAAGCAGCAATAATATGTATCAGAGAATGATGTTCTCACTGCAGTGAACCAGACAGTGATGCAGTTTATCCAAGTGTTCATTCATCGCTAAAAGCAATGTTAAAACTTGAAAAATACACACACATATAAAAGCAAATAACATAAAAACTAAAATTACGAATAGTATAATGTTATATGTACTCAACATTACTGTATGGTGCATAAAATAAGCAAGAAAACAGAGCAGAAAGTTGAAGCCTTTGAAATGTAAAAAAGTAAAGTAAAGAGCCACCGTTACGCGAAGTGGTGTATAGGGAATATGGTGTTCTTCTACCTGTTTAGCTCCCAGTGGAGCATAGGTCTTCAACAACACTTTCAAGTCGTTCTGTTTTTTGCCATTCTTTTAAGATCATCCCATGTCTTCCACATCATCTTCAACTCTGCTTCTATCTGTCTTCTCCAAGAATTCCTTGGTCTTCCTCTTTGTCTTTTCCCTGGGGATTACAAAAAGGGACTGTTGTATAATACTCTCAGTAGGCTTCCGTAGTGTGTGTCCTATCCAGCGCCATAGTCTTCGCTGTATCTCTTTATCCACTGGTGTTTGACTGGTACATTTCCATAATTCTAAGTTAGTGATTTTGTCCTGCTATTTTCATATTTTATCCGTTTCTTCTTTTTCTCTTCTTCTTCTCTTTATCCTTCTTCTTCTTCTTCGTTTATTTCTCCTTCTCCTTATTCTTCTTCTTTATTCTTTTTCTTCTTCTTCTTCTCTTATCCTTCTCCTCCTTCTTAGTCTTCTCCTTCTTCTTCGATTGCTTCTTAGTCTCCTTCTCCTTTCTTATTCTCCTTTTAATTCTTTCTCCTTCTTTTTAGTCTCTTCTCCTTCTCTTCTTAGTATCATTTTTCTTCTTCTCCTTCTTCTTCGTCTCCTTCTCCTCTTCTTATTCTTAGTCTCAATTCTCCTTATCTTCTTCTCCTTTTCCTTCTTCTTCTTTTCTTCTTCGTCTCCTTCTCCTTCTTCCTCTTTTCCTTCTTCTTCTTATTCTTCGCCTCCTTCTCCTTCTTCTCTTCGTCTCCTTCTCCTTCTTCCTCTTCTCCTTTTCCTTTCTTCTTCTTCTTCGCCTCCTTCTCCTTCTTCTCTTCTCCTTTTCCTTCTTCTCCTTCTTCTTCGTCTCCTTCTTCTTCTTCTCTTCTCCTTTTCCTTCTTCTTCTTCTTCTTCGTCTCCTTCTTATTCTGCCTCTCTCTTTTCCTTCTTCTCCTTCTTCTTCGTCTCCTTCTTCTTCTTCGCTCCTTCTCCTTCTTCTCTTCTCCTTTTCCTTCTTCTCCTTCTTCTTCGTCTCCTTCTCCTTCTTCTTCTTCGTCTCCTTCTCTTCTTCCTCTTCTCCTTTCCTTCTTCTTCTTCTTCTTCGCCTCCTTCTCCTTCTTCCTCTTCTCCTTTTCTTCTTCTCCTTCTTCTTCGTCTCCTCTTCTTCTTCGCCTCCTTCTCCTTCTTCCTTTCTCCTTTTCTTTCTTCTCCTTCTTCTTCGTCTCCTTCTCCTTCTTCTTCTTCGCCTCCTTCCTCCTTCTTCCTCTTCTCCTTTTCCTTCTTCTTCGTCTCCTTCTCCTTCTTCTTCTTCTTCGTCTCATTCTCCTTATTCTTCTCTCCTTTCCTTCTTCTTCTTTTCTTCTTCGTCTCCTTCTCCTTCTTCCTCTTTTCCTTCTTCTTCTTCTTCTTCTTCTTCGCCTCCTTCTCCTTCTTCTTCTTCGTCTCCTTCTCCTTCTTCCTCTTCTCCTTTTCCTTCTTCTTCTTCTTCGCCTCCTTCTCCTTCTTCCTCTTCTCCTTTTCCTTCTCTCCTTCTTCTTCGTCTCCTTCTTCTTATTCCTCTTCTCCTTTTTCCTTCTTCTTCTCTTCGTCTCCTTCTTCTTCTGCCTCTTCTCCTTTTCCTTCTTCTCCTTCTTCTTCGTCTCCTTCTTCTTCTTCGCCTCCTTCTCCTTCTTCCTCTTCTCCTTTTCCTTCTTCTCCTTCTTCTTCGTCTCCTTCCCTTCTTCCTCTTCTCCTTTTCCTTCTTCTCCTTCTTCTTCGTCTCCTTCTTCTTCTTCCCTCCTTCTCCTTCTTCCTCTTCTCCTTTTCTTCTTCTCCTTCTTCTTCGTCTCCTTCTCCTTCTTCTTCGCCTCCTTCTCCTTCTTCCTCTTCTCCCTTTCCTTCTTCTCCTTCTTCTTCGTCTCCTTCTCCTTCTTCTTCTTCGTCTCCTTCTCCTTCTTCCTCTTCTCCTTTTCCTTCTTCTTCTTCTTCGCTTCTTCTCCTTCTTCCTCTTCTCCTTTTCCTTCTTCTCCTTCTTCGTCTCCTTCTTCTTCTTCGCCTCCTTCTCCTTCTTCCTCTTTCCCCTTTCTTTCTTCTCCTTCTTCTTCGTCTCCTTCTCCTTCTTCTTCTTCGCCTCCTTCTCCTTCTTCCTCTTCTCCTTTTCCTTCTTCTTCGTCTCCTTCTCCTTCTTCTTCTTCTTCGTCTCCTTTCTCCTTCTCTTCGTCTCCTTTACTTCTTATTCTTCGTCTCCTTCTACTTCTTCTTCGTCTCCTTCTCCTTCTTCTTCATCTCCTTCTCCTTCTTCTTCTTCGCCTCCTTCTCCTTCTTCCTCTTCTCCTTTTCCTTCTTCTTCGTCTCCTTCTCCTTCTTCTTCTTCTTCGTCCCTTCTCCTTCTTCTTCGTCTCTTTACCTTCTTCTTCTTCGTCTCCTTCTACTTCTTCTTCGTCTCCTTCTCCTTCTTCTTCGTCTCATTTTCCTTCTTCTTCTCCTTTTCCATCATCTTCTTCGTCTCCTTCTCCTTCTTCCTTCTTCTACGTCTCCTTCTTCGTCTCCTTCTCCTTCTTCCTTCTTCTACGTCTCCTTCTCCTTTATTATTAATGAAAGTCTGTATCTTCGTGATTGTCAATTTTGTTGTTCTCCATGTTTCACAGCCATATTATAGGACCGCCTTAACATTTGAGTTGAAAATTTTATTTTTGTATTTAACCTAATTTCTTTGGATTTCCATGTTTCCCAGTGCAATGAAAGCTCCCCTTGCTTTTGATATCCTTATTTTGGTATCATTTTCTGTTCCTACCTCTTTATCTATATTACTGCCCAGATATATGTAAGATTGTACATCTAATAGAGGTATTTCTCCTAGTTTTATTTGGTTATTGCCAACTGTATTAATTATCATAATGTTGGTCTTATCTCTATTAATCTTCAGTCCTAGCTGTTGTGATCTCTCATCAAGTACGCTCATTTATCCTGCATCTGTTGATGGCTGTGTGATATGAGAGCTATGTCATCAGCAAAGTCTAAAACACACCTTCATCACATGATTTTTGGGGTAATGTGGTCGGTATTACGCCGTGCCGCTTTACTTTCTCAGTAAAAATCCGGTTCCCATTTAAGCCTGGTAAACCCGGAAGCCGTCGGTTGGGATCGAACCCTACCTCTTGTCCCTTGTAGTCCAGTTCACTAACCACTGAGCTATCGCGGCTCCTCCTTGAATGTGGACCTACAGAAACATTGGGAGAATGAGTGGAAGAAAAAGAAGACAAACTAGGAAGTTCCCAATCAGCTGAAAGTAAAAAAAAAAAAGAACTACTTAACACATCTGAAAATAACAATGATTGGGGTTAAGTAAAAATACCCGATACTCTACTAAAAGTCATCTTGGCAGGGGAGGTAAGATGTCGACAAATCAAGACTAGATTGGACCGATGACATCACAAGACGGAAAGGTAAACATATTACAACCATCTAGACAAGAGACAGAGAAAAATGGCGCTCCATAGTAGCCATCCTTCGATGTGGAGACGGCACCTAATGAATGAATGAATAATTTATTCTACACACGAAGAAAGATTGTGAGGAAGTCGAAGAAATACCATGCTTAAACATCGAGTATAATGAACTGTCTAAGATATGCAGATAATGTCATGCTGGTATAAACCCTGGCAGAGCTACAATATTTAGTTAAATAAATAACAAACAAATGCAGAAACTAACGATTTCCAATGAATATTAGAAAAAAAAATATAGTAACAAGACAGAAATGAACTAAACTTTCAAATCACGATCTAAATAAATTAGTAAAAATCTTGAAAGATTGCAAGAATCAAGAAAGGGAAATAATTAATTGTGTAGATTTTGTCTGGTAAAGAAAGATGTCCAAAAGTAGAGCTGATCTCATTACCAAAATTGTACAAATGGTAAAGGACAAGGACCAATGGCAATATTCTCTCTAGCAAGAATAACACGTTTGCCCTGCTATGACAGTGATAGGAAACTACACCGAGCTTCGCAGCATGAGGCAATCTGATCATCAGAAGTAGCTGCTTCGTCAAACAATGGTTTCTACCCTTTAGCTTCTTACACTCTGATGGGTGGTGTTGGAGGGAGGAAGGCTCCAATGAACTAGAGCCTGAAAGTTCACAATATATTAATATGCGTCCCCCTCTTCGTCTTCTTCTTCTCATCATTTCTTCTTCTTCTCCTCCTCCTTCTTCTTCTCCTTCTTCTGCTTCTCCTTCTTCTTCTTCTTCTTCTTCTTCTTCTTCTTCTCATTCTTCTTCTTCCTCTTCGTCTCCTTCTTCTTCTTCTTCTTCTTCTTCTTTCTCTTCTTCTTCTCCTTCTTCTTCTTCTCATTATTTTTCTTCCTCTTCGTCTCCTTCTTCTTCTTCTTCTTCTTCTTATTCTTATTCTTCTTTTCTTCTTATTCTTATTATCCTTCTTCTTCTTCTCATTCTTCTCATTCCTCTTCGTCCTCCTCTTCTCTTTTTCTTCTCCTTTCTTCTTCTTCTTCTCCTCTTCGTCTCCTTCTTCTTCTATTTTCTTTTTCTTTTTTTTCTGTTTCTTCTTCTCCTTCTCCTACATTTTTATTCTTTGTCTCCTTTTCTTTTTCTTCTCATTCTTTTTTTGTTTCTTCTTCTTTTTTTCTCTCACCTTCTCTCCTTCTTTTTCTTCTTATTCTTCGTCTCCTTCTCCTACTTTTTCTTCTTTGTCTCCTTATTCTTCTTCTTTTCGTCTCCTTCTCATTCTTCTTCATCTCATTCTTTTTCTTCTTCTTCTCTTCGTCTCCTTCGCTTCTTCTTCGCCTCCTTCTTCGTCTCCTTCTCATTATTTTTCTTCTTCTTCTTCTCCTTCTTCTTCTTCGTCTCCTTCTTCGACTTCTTCTTCTTCGTCTTCTTCTTCTTCTTTTCCTTTTTCTTCTTCTTCGTCTTCTTCTTCTTTTCCGTCTACTTCTTCTCCTCTTCGTCTCCTCTCCTTCTTCTTCTTCTCTTTTTTCTTCTTCTTTTCCGTCTACTTCTTCTCCTTCATCGTCTCCTTCTCCTTCTTCTTCTTCTTCAACTTCTTCTACTTCTCCTTATTCTTCTTCTACTTCTCTTCTCTCTTCTTTTTTCTTCGACTACTTCTTCTCTTCTTTTTTTCTTCTTCTTCTCCTTATTCTTCGACTCATTCTTCTTCTCCTTCTTTTTGTCCTTCTTCTTCTCCTTCTTCTGATTCGTCCTCTTCGTCTCCGTCTTGTTCTTATTCTCCTTCTCCTCCTTCTTCTTCTTCTTCTTCTTCCTCTTTATCTACTTTTTATTCCTCTTCGTCTCCTTCTCCTTCTTTTTCTGCTTCTTCCTCTTCGTCTCCGTTTCTTTTTCTTCTCCTTCTCCTTCTTCTTCTTCTCCTCTTTATCTACTTTTTCCTCTTTTTCTTCTTCTTCTTCTTTTACTGCTTCTCATTCTTCTTCTTCGACTCCTTCATCTTCTTCTTATTCTTCTTTTTCGACTGCTTCTTCTTTTCCATTTTTTTCTTCTTCTTCTTCTTCTCCTTCTTCTTCTTTTTCGACTCATTCTTTTTCTCCTTCTTCTTCTCCTTCTTCTTCTTGCCCTTCTCTTTCTCCTTCTTCTTCTCTCATTATTTTTCTTCTTCTTCTTTTACTGCTTCTCATTCTTCTTCTTCTAATTCGTCTCCTTCTCCTTCTTCTTCTTCGTCTTCTCTTTCTTTTTCTTCTTCTTCGTCTTATTCTTCCTCTTCGTCTTCTGGTTTTTTTCATCTTCTTCTTCTTCTTCTTCTCGTCTCATTCTCTTATCCTTCTTCTTCTTCTTCTTGGTCTTCTCTTCTTCTTCGTATAATTCTCTCCTTCTTCTTCTTCTTCTCTTTTCCTCCTCCATCTTTTTCTTATTCTTTTTTCTTCGTCTCCTTTTTCTTCTTTGTCTCCTTTTTTTTCTTCTTCTTCGTCTCCTTCTCATTATTCTTCTTCTCCTTGTTTTTTCTTCTTTTTCTTCGTCTCCTTCTTCTCCTTCTTCTTCGTATCTTTCTTCTTCTTCTTCTTCTTCTTTGTCTCCTTCTTCTCCTTCTCTTTCTTCTTCTTCTTTTCTTCTTCTTCTTCTTCTTCTTTTCCTTCTTCTCCTTCTACTTCTTCTTCGTCTCTTCTTCTTTGTCTCCTTCTTTTCCTTTTTCTTCTTCGTCTTCTTCTTCTTCTCCATCTCCTTCTTCTTCTTCTCCTCCTTCTTATTCTTCTTCCTCTTCTCCATCTCCTTCTTCTCCTTCTTCTTCTTAGTCTCCTTCTCTTCTTTTTCTTCTTCTTCTTCTTCTTCTTCTTCTTCTTTTCCTTTTCTTCTTCTCCGTCTCCTTCTTCTCCTACTTCTCCGTCTCCTTCTTCTCCTACTTCTCCGTCTCCTTCTTCTCCTACTTCTCCGTCTCCTTCTTCTCCTACTTCTCCGTCTCCTTCTTCTCCTACTTCTCCGTCTCCTTCTTCTCCTACTTCTCCGTCTCCTTCTTCTCCTACTTCTCCGTCTCCTTCTTCTCCTACTTCTCCGTCTCCTTCTTCTCCTACTTCTCCGTCTCCTTCTTCTCCTACTTCTCCGTCTCCTTCTTCTCCTACTTCTTCGTCTCCTCCTTCTCCTACTTCTTCGTCTCCTTCTTCTTCTTCAGCTTCTTCTCCTTCTTTTTCTTGTTCGTCTCCTTCTTCTCCTTCTCTTTCTTCTTCTTCTTGTCCTTCTTCTTATTTTACTTCTTCGACTCTTTCTTCTTGTCCTTCTTCTTCACCTTCCACTTCTTCGTCTTTTTCTACTTCTTCTTCTTCTTCTTCTTCTTCTTCTTCTTCTCCTTCCTCTTCTTCTTCGCCTTTTTCTTCTACTGCGTACATCTCTAGACGTCATTATTTTAATAAGTTCCAAGAAATCGTTCATCAGCACAGGACTGATGGCATCACTGTATAGCTTGTACCAATATGGTGCAGGTGATGGCCACAAGAACCTTCTCTGTTCAATTTATGTTGGGCATGATAGTAGCAGATGTTCAGCTGTCATTGTACCTGTGCCACCGTCACATTCATTCAATAGTTCCCAACCTTCGGGTGTTGATGAGAAGGCGGTACGTGTATCTATTATAGCCTGTTCAGAGTCTAACAATTGTTATTTATTCTTTTCTGTTGAGCATATCTTCTTCTACCTTTCAGCTCCCTGTGGAGCATAGGTCCTCAACAAACACTTTCCAAGTCGTTCTATTTCTTGCCATTCTTTTTAAGATCATTCCATGTCTTCCCCATCATCTTTATCTCTGTTCCTATCTGTCTTCTCCAAGAATGTTTGGTCTTCCTCTTCGTCTTTTCCCATGGGGATTCCAAAAAAGAGCCTGTTGTGTAATACTCTCAGTTGGCTTCCGCAGTATGTATCCTATCCAGCGCCATCGTCTTCGCTGTATCTCTTTATCCACTGGAATTTGACTGGTACATTTCCATAATTCTATGTTAGTGATTTTGTCCTGCCATCTCCATTCTTTTATTCTGCGTAAGCAACCATTAATGAAAGTGTGTATCTTCATGATTGTCAATTTTGTTGTTCCCATGTTTCACAGCCATATAATAGGGCTGACTGTTGAGCTTATAGTAGGCATTATTTTATGGTAGCCCTGGTGTTCTGTATTTTAAAATGTTCCGCATATGATAGAAGAGACTCTTCCACACAAAATTTCTTCGCGGATATATGGAACTCAACGAAGGAAAACAAGGAGACAGAAAAATGTTTAGAAAAAAATAGAGCGGAATTAATAACACGATATACGCTATTTTATCTTTAAAATTGTATTTAAAGCTGTCGCTATTACTAAAGTACAGTATCAACACTTTAATATCGCATAGAAACATCGGCGTTGAAACAGAAGACAGAAACAAAAAAATGAAGTTAGTAAAGGGTCGCTTATGTTACAATTATTTTACATTACATTTTTAAAATATCCAACGGAGCAAAGACCGTGACTTCGGCTGCATGCTTTGTGCTTGAACTTGCGTTATAGAAATTCCTATGTGATGGAGAAGAGGTAACGAGTATTAGTGTCGACTGTGGATGCTCAGACGACACTTGCCCTATTGTCGTATTTACATATCTTTAATATGCTGGAGGACGTATTTACTGATTATTTTACCTGTCTGCTACCAAGATAACTTGTAAATTACCATGACTGTTTCTTGTTAAGTATATTAGCCAGCGATTGGATACAATGATATCAACAGCTTCAGTCCTGCGTTGTTGTACCTTTCTTGTGTGTGCGGTGATGAATTTACGTTTTCGCTAAAAGAAAAATCCCCTGCAATATGTGAACGGCTTTTGGATGTTGATTGTTCGAGGCTCTCTAACAAATCAGGCGTCTTTAGCAACGTTATTTCCTCATAGTTGATGGTTGTGACGACCAAGAAAAAGGTGTCAATGTTCAACAGGCCTTTAGAAAACGTCATACTAAAACTGTTCTTCGGTTTTTGTTTTGATAGGTTTAGGTATGGTTTTTCCTCAACTCATTCGAGTGAGTTGTAGTGAGAAAGATAGTGATCTCTTTTCAGAGGTATCGTTTGAATTTTCCGCCTATGGATCCGAATATGGCTTGCATGGAGTTCGATCTCGCTAACGACGTAAACCGACAACGTCAAAATTGACGGTCCACATCGCTGTTTTTTTTTCTTTGGAGTGACTAGTATATCGCTGAAAATATCTTGGTTGCCGTGTTTTTTTTCCTGGGAACATGAAAGAGGAAGGGACTGGAAGCAAATATTCTCTTTTCCAAGGAAGCCGTTTGGAATCGTCGCCTGTGCAGTCGAAGAGGACGTGAGGAAGGTAGACCTTAAAAGTAAAAGTAAAGAGCCCCCGTCCCGCCAAGTGGCGTATAGGGAATATGGTGTTAGTGACCATACATTTTACAGACCTTCAGCACATGATTTTTGGGGTAATGTGGTCGGTATTACACCCGTGCCGCTTTACTTTCCCAGAAAAATCCGGTACCCATTTAAGGCTGGGTGAAACCGGAGCCGTCGGTTGGGATCGAACCCTACCTCTTGTCCTTTGTAGTCCAGTTCACTAACCACTGAGCTAATGTAGACTTGCACACGTAATTTTACTGATTCGTTTTTGGAGATTTTATGGAAATTTTCTTGACTGTATTGAAATTGGTTACATTTACATAATAGAATAGAATGTAGTAGAAAAAAATAGTTGATCGTTCTACTCTTTTTCTTGTTTCTATGTCAAAATGGATTGCACAGTATCTTCCTCATTTTTTTAGAAAGCTGCTTTTGCTTGATCCATTCTGCACATCACATCTGTTGTACATCAACCATCCGATGTTAGTAATGTTCCCAGATATTTAAATTAATTTACCAGTGTTAATATTCTTCCACTTGTCTTTATTGTGCATTGCGGTGATGTCGTTTTCTTTGTTGTTTCCATTACTTCTGTCTTTTTCTTTAAGAATACACATCCTAATTCGGGTTAATTTATCGACAATATACTTCAGATTATCTTCTTCTCTAGTTAACATCTCAATGAAGATTCTTTTTCACGTGTACATATTCGAGTTGAATTGTAGAGTCAAACAGGGATGTATCTTTGCCCCTACCCTATACGGAAATTTTTCGCTTCCAGACTATAAATTGCGTTTGAAACCGGCTCTGGAGACATCTACATCCATACAAGACCTGATGGCTCCTTATTCAAACTAGCACGTCAGGGGTCAATATTTTAAACAACTGAGACCTTAATCAAGGAGCTTCTATTCTCTGATGATGCAGCACTGGTTGCTCACGGTGAGTCTGTCCTGCAGTCAATGATTGACAATCTAGCTAGATCTTGTGATTTATTCACCCTGTCAATATATATATATATATGGATCAGAAACGTGGACTACCTATGCAGGGCAGGAGAACAAATTAAACAGCTTTTATGTGCGTTTATTTCGAAAAAAATAAACTTTAAATGGCAGAACAAATTAAAACACTCAAATGTTTTACAACGAGCCAAGCTCCCATTAATCACGGCAACATTTAGGAGTCGCAGACCAAGGTGGCTGGGCATGTAAGATTCGTATTTCCAAACAAATATTGTATGGCGTAATTTTGGATGGAAAGAGATCAAAAGGCAGACCAGTGCTGAGATATAAGGATGTTTGCAGGGCTTCTTTGAGTGAATTCTCTATCAGTGAACGAAACTGAGAAAATATGCCTGCAGATCGCAGTACACAGAGAACAAAATTAACAAATGGCATAGCCTTGGAATTCGGGGGCCTCGGTAGTCTAGTTGGGAAAACCACCCGATTGGACTACCGACGTTCTGACAACCCGTGTTCGATTCAACCACCCGATTGGACTACCGACGTTCGGACAACCCGTGTTCGATTCAACCACCCGATTGGACTACCGACGTTCGGACAACCCGTGTTCGATTCAACCACCCGATTGGACTACCGACGTTCGGACAACCCGTGTTCGATTCAACCACCCGATTGGGCTACCGACGTTCGGACAACCCGTGTTTGATTCAACCACCCGATTGGGCTACCGACGTTCGGACAAACCGTGTTCGATTCAACCACCCGATTGGACTACCGACGTTCGGACAACCCGTGTTCGATTCAACCACCCGATTAGACTACCGACGTTCGGACAACCCGTGTTCGATTCCCGTTGGGAGCAGTGTGAGTTGTACTCGTGGTTGGAAAAAAAAAGTACTCCCACGGTCGACCCAGCCGTTGGCAGAAATGGGTACCAGGGTATTACCCTGGAAAGGTGAGGAATGTCGCCTCGCATCTGAGTTTCGATGCTTGAGGCTACACTATACAGAAATATCCGAACATTTCTGGATAGGCGGCCGAGCACATATGGGTGTAAACTCGCGTGCTAAGATAGGCGGCCGAGCACATATGGGTGTAAACTCGCGTGCTAAGATAGGCGGCCGAGCACATATGGGTGGAAACTCGCGTGCTAAGACGCCGGTTCAAGTCTCGTACTGTACCTTTACCTTTACAGCTTTGGAATTAAATACAGAAGACAAGAGGCGTAGGAGAAAGGAAACGAGGCCAGGCAACACAAAAATATCTCATTCGTCCTATCCAATATTGACTGATTCAGCCACGAGAGAAACTGTTCAGCAAAACAGCATCAGCATAACACACTCGTATTTGACCAAACTACTGACTTATCATGATTGCGTGGTACCAACTGTCTGTGAAGACGCCAAATGTCATACATATACATATATTATTATTGTAAAGTAATTAGCATATCCTTTACATAACGTTGCTATTACCCCAGCATTTTTTGGCTGTGTAAATGTCTAGGCGTTATACGTCAGTGGTTTGCCATTGCCTTCCGATGGTAGGCACGGTCCTGAAGATGGTAATCCCACGAGTAGCGATTTCTGTCAAAACTGGGATCCGTGGGGATCGTTCTCTGGGACCTCTGGTTAGTGGAGCTGCGTTGACTACCTATTAGCCACAGATGCCTAATGTGAGTGTCAATAGTTTAAAAAGTATGACCACTAATGCCATGCATATTCTCCTCCGCCACACTTGGGGGGCTTGGCAGTACTCTTTCATCCTTTCTTCGTTCTGAAAGATAATCTTATGCAACAGATAACTTGGTTTGGCCGGGTGACAAGACATAAAGAACTAAATAGGACATTATGATCCATTAACATACGCTAAGGGAATACCAGATCAAACGATGGCCACGAAACAGATGCATTATTAGAAAATTATAGAAAGTGGGAAATTTAACAGCAGGATATGCCAATAAAAAAGTTGAATACCGCAAACTATAGCTCCCTTTTGCTGAAAGACAAATGGAGAAATATTACTATTATATATTTACATCTAAGTAGTTCTTAATGACTTAGCATCTAAAAATACATCTAAAATGGAAACATAATTTCTTCAAAATAGCTTAATAATGACTTACTTGTTACGCTTTAATTAGAAGTTACATTTCTGAACATATTTTCATGAGGAATATTTACTCTTTGTTCAAGAAAGATCTCAAGTTTGAGTTATCGTTTAGAAACACGGTAATGTCCATCGCCTTTGTTGCCTAGCAACGATCTTTACGGCATTATTCCATTTCTGGGGTCTGAAATGGGGAGGGAGGGGTGGAGGGTCGGACAGATACGCTTCATCTTTCCATCCTCATTTGCCTTTCAGCGTCGAGGAGAGACATATTTTGCAGTCTTTTGCTTTTCTGTTGGCCTCCGTGCTGCTGTTATGTTTCCTAGTGTTACGTCAATCCATCTTTTTTCGTGGTCGACCTTAAGATCTGGGTTCTCGCAACGTTTATTGAAGGCTCATTGTGTTGTGTTTTGATCCTTATACATTATCACGTGGCCAAATCATTTTATCTGTTGTTTCTTTAAGTACTCTATGCGGTAAAGGTTCCTAGTTCTTCATTTCTGATCTCATCTCCCAGACTGTTTCCTGTCATTCGTCTAACACACTTCATCTTGGTAGAGGTTATTTTTCTTGTTGCTCTTGCATCTAGGGTCCAGGTCTGGCAGTAGCACAACGTTGAAATGGAGATTGTATTGTAGAGTGCCTGTTTTACCGTTTCTAGAGTTATCTCCTGGTTGGACAGGTGATAGCTGTCTAATGATTTGACAAGCTTTTTCACATCTTAAGTCTATTTCTCTGCTTGAGAATTGTCGCTTATCACTAGACTTTCTAGAAATTTAAATTCATCCACCTGTTTTAATTGTCTGCCCACCTGTTTTATGTTGACTTTCCGTTTCTATTTTGCGATATTCATGACTTTTATTTTGTTGATTTTCATTTTCATGCTGTATTGAGTGCCTGTCCGTTTAAGCCTATCTAAATGTTCTTGTAAGTCTTCTATTTTTTCCGTGCCTGATTGTCGACAAATAGAAGCTCGTTAATCCCTTATGTCTCCGATGGGTTAGCTAACTGACATTGGTAGCCCATATATGTAATAAACAATAGGGGAGGTAGTACGCAGATCTAGAGACAAATACGATCGGATAAATATAGACCGCTTGTCTATTGCAGTCACGAGGTTTTCGAGTGTGAGTTTTTATTTCATTTTACGTATCAACAACGAGGAGAAAATGAAGTGTTTAGATCACAATTGTATTACTTCTCTCATGCGTGGTGCTCATATCTGCAGTTTCACGTCTTCTTGATCTATTTTTCCCTCTTTGCCCGGTGCTTCAAGGTGTTATATTACTAAGTGAGTGCCTCATTTCGGATGAGAGTTATTCTGTTTTAAATTAAACGATTTGATTGGTCATTTCTTGATTGATCCAATACTGGAGGAGGGGCCTCGGTGGCTGAGTGGTTGGTGTGATCGGTACCAGAGATTTTTCTTGGAAGTAAAAGCGGCCTGACGTGATACCGACCACATCACCTAAAAATGTGCCGTAGAAAAAAAGTACCCCCGTCACGTCAAGTAGCGTATAGAGAATATGGTGTTAGTGATCATCAATTTTACAGACCTTCGGCACATGATTTTTGGGGTAATGTGGTCGGTATTATGCCCGTGCCGCTTTACTTTCCCAGAAAAAAAATCCGGTACCCATGAAAAAAATGTGCCGTGGCCATAGAAAAATATGGTTACTAACTACATATTCCCCATACACCTAGCAAGGCGTGAATGGTACTTTTACCATTTTTGTTAAGCTGGTATTGACTTTTATTATAATTTCTTATTATATCTTTTATCTCTTCTAATCGCATTCAGTATCTTCTCTCACTTAATATCCATTGTAGCGATTTGTCTTTATTTCTTTGGCGAGACACGTTTGCCCTTTTGTGTAATTGTACAACATATATATATATATATATATATATATATATATAATATATATATTATATATATATATATATATACATACATACATATAGCCGTTGGTGTCTTCTCAGACGCTTGGTAGAAAGCAATCATGATTAGCCTTTAGTTTGGTAAAATACTAGTGGCTTATGTGGATGTTTTTTTGTGAACAGCTTCTCTCGTGACTGATATTGGATAGACAGTTTCGATCACAGAATGAGCAAGATGTATTTGTTCGCTCCTGAGCTCATCTTCTTTTCTTCTGTTTCCTGACTTTGACATCAACGTTCGCACCTGAGCTCATCTTCTGTTTCCTAACTTTGACATCAACGTTCGCACCTGAGCTCATCTTCTGTTTCCTGACTTTGACATCAACGTTCGCACCTGAGCCATCTTCTGTTTCCTGACTTTGGCATCAACGTTCGCACCTGAGCTCATCTTCTGTTTCCTGACTTTGGCATCAACGTTTGCACCTGAGCTCATCTTCTGTTTCCTGACTTTGACATCAACGTTCGCACCTGAGCTCATCTTCTGTTTCCTGACTTTGACATCAACGTTTCCTCGAATGTTGCTAGAGCTGTAACAGTTTATATTTTTTAAAATGTTGTTCTCCATGTGCTACGATCTGATGTAAGACTTTCCCAGTTTCCTTCACTGATAGAGAATTAATTCCAGGGAGCCCCGCAAACATCCATATATCTAAACACTTGTCTGCCCTTTGCTCCATTTCCGTTCTTAAGTTCCCCATACAATATTTTTTGGGAATATCCTTGTTTGCTATTCTTCTTACATGACCCAGCCACCTTAGTCCACGACTCCTAAGTGTTGCCATGATAGATGGTGGCTTGGCTCGTTACAAGACATTAGAGCATTTTACTTTGACCTGCCATTTGATGTTCATAATCTTTCGAAGGCATTTCACATGAAAGCTATTTAACCTATTCCCCTGCCCTGCATAGGTAGTCCAAGTATCTGATCCGTATAAAGTGGACTAAGCACAACCATATATTTTGTTTACACTAAACTACTTTCATCTTGTAATCTTTTGCATCTTTAGGATAAATCATTAAGAAACAAATTAAACAGATTTATCTTCTTGAAAAATAATTTCTTGCACATAAAATAAGTAAAAGTAGAGTAAAGGTTCTCTCCTCGCCTTGCTAGACCTATGGGGAATATGATGTTAGTGACCATAATTTTCTATTACCACGACACATTTTTGGGTGATGTGGTCGGTATCACGCCAGGCCTCCTTTACTTCCAAGAAAAATCTCTGATATCCATGTTTAAAGGCTGGCGAACCCCGGAGCCTTGTCAGTCCGAAAAAAAAAATCTCTCACTGCTGGGTATCGAACCCGAACCCTTCTGGTTAGAAAGCGAGCAGACTAACCACTCAGCCACAGATGTTCATGTACATAAAATACATCCATGATATATGGACACATTTTTTAACGATGACTTACATGGTAACATGTTTTTTTTTTTTTTTTTTTTTTTTTTTTTTTTTTTTTTTTTTACGATTCGCATTCATGAAAATATTTTTCTAAAAGATAGATTTCATTTTCTTAAATTCATTACACGTTTCCTGAAATATAAATTAATTTCATGAAAATATGATGTTGTAGATAAAATACATTCATGATGCATGAAAATATTTAAGATTTTATGTTCATAAACCACCCCCCCACCCCCCCCCCCCCAAAAAAAAAAAAACTTAAAAAAAAACCTCATAAAAAAACCCACACACAATAGCCTCCACTAGACCGTCTGGCACGACGAAAAGGGCCATATATATATCTCGGTGTCTCCAGCAATTTTTTTCTTAATGAGACATGAAACCATGATTGAAACCATTTCTTAGACAAGAATTATACAATTTTAAATATTTTAAATACGTGTAACAACTATTTTATTGCAATGTTTATTTACACATTAACTGTTATTGGGATTTTATTTCATGAAGCACTATATTACTGAATGGGTACCGGAAATTTTTTCTGGGAAAGTAATGAGGCACGGGCGTAATACCGACCACATTACCCCAAAAATCATGTGCTGAAGGTCTGTAAAAATTATGGTCACTAACACCACATTCCCTATACGCCACTTGGCGTGACGGGGTCTCTTTACTTTTTTTATATTACTGAAGTATACTGAAAGACTACAATATTTGTGGGCAGAATAAGTTAGGTGTGTAGTATACACCGAATATGTTGTAAGCCTTAGAGTTCAGTGCAGCAGGAAGTCGACGCCTGGGAGTCATGACCCAGGTGGGCCAACCTCGCTTAGAGTGTCAATAAGCTAAAGGGTCGAAACAGTTGCTCCACGAGGTCCACTTCTGATGATCGGATTGCCTACTTCTGCGAAGCTCTGTATAAAGAGTTTCATGTTACTGAAAAATTCCTATAATGGCGACTTTTAATTTTGTAAATATTCCATAATGAGAACGTTTTGTTATCGACAATTTCTAAATGAGGAGTTATGTTGTTCGTATATCTTAATAAAGAATTCTATTACTCAAATTATTTCTTAATTAAATCATCTATTATTCACAATATTTCTGAAAATTGGATTTTTCCTTTCTTAAAATATATTAACTGAAGCTTGTCTTTCTAAAGGTAAAAATACTGACTCATCTTGTTAAGTGATTATGTCCACTGAGACAACGTTAATAACAAAAAAAAAATAGGAGATCGCATATGAGTGAAAGACAAGCCGTTTCAATAATAAAAGAAATTGAAAACATGGCTTGTAATGAAGTAAGACATAAATTATGGCGCAAAGAGAAACAGAAATTTGATGGAAGTAAGAAACAGTGGCGTATAGTGAGTTGCCAGGGCCCAGAGAAAGACAAGTATTCCCCCCACAACCTGTTATTTTTTTTTAAATGTATTATTGACACTTTTTAAAATTTTTAATATGCGCCGGGGGCAAAGTCCAATCAGCCCCCCCCCCCCTCCCCACCACCATCTATTTTTGCAACGCCAATAGTAAGAACTAATGTTATAAAAGAACCACTGATTCTCCCAATCAGGCTTCGGAACATTGACTACAGGTCTCGACCCTTCTTGCCCAACTAAGATGCATTAACGAAAAGACTCAACAATGCAATCATAGATATGTAGAGAAAAAGGTGCCTCCAGAAAACTTTCACACAAGCTTTTATCTGACGGACAAAAGAAAGAAAAATAAAGCTTTACGTAATAAGTGGAGGACATACATTTGAACAACGTTTCGGCTCAATAGGCCTTCAGCAGGAACAAACATACAACACACACACAGCTATGTATTTAAAACAAAAAAAAAATAAACATAATAAATAATTAAAAAAAAAATTTAGAACTACAATGAAAAATAAAAATAAAAAAAGAATAAAAGGTCTTCCCTGCAAACTATGATATGGTCAAAGGAAAATAAACGCCACTGTACACGCACGGGATACATGTGCGCGCACCAAAGTGAAAATGCACACACACACACACACACACACACACACAGAGCACGAATAACAAGGAGTTCCCACACACAGGTCCACCCTTATCCGACACACCTTTATCTCACACACCCTTATCTGAATAACCTTTATCTGACATACTTTCATGTGACACACCCGTATCTGACACACACTTATCTGACACACCCCTCTCTGACGCACCCTTATCTGACGCACCCTTATCTAACACACCTTTATCTGTCACATCTTTATCTGACACACCCATATCTGACACACCTTTATCTGACACACCCATATCTGACACACCTTTATCTGACACACCCATATCTGACACACCTTTATCTGACACACCCATATCTGACACACCTTTATCTGACACACCCATATCTAACACACCTTTATCTGACACACCCATATCTAACACACCTTTATCTGACACACCCATATCTAACACACCTTTATCTGACACACCCATATCTAACACACCTTTATCTGACACACCCATATTTGACACACCTTTATCTGACACACCCATATCTAACACACCTTTATCTGACACACCCATATCTAACACACCTTTATCTGACACACCCATATTTGACACACCTTTATCTGACACACCCATATCTAACACACCTTTATCTGACACACCCATATCTAACACACCTTTATCTGACACACCCATATCTGACACACCTTTATCTGACACACCCATATCTGACACACCTTTATCTGACACACCCATATCTAACACACCTTTATCTGACACACCCATATCTGACACACTTTTATCTGACACACCCATATCTGACACACTTTTATCTGACACACCTTTATCTGATGGTCTTACGACTGGCATCAACAAAAAATAAATTTTTCTTCGTTAGAAGTCATTTTCACAAGTTAGAAGTTTGTTGATCTTCAGCATTTGGGGAACAGAAATAGCAAAATATAGCAAAGCAAAAGGTCAGCACTGACGTAACATTCAAGTAAATATTTGTTAAGAAGAAAATACCGCGACTCATGTTATTGCTACTTTCTGGTGGTAGGATTTGCAGAGGATGTTTCGTTTCTACGAGATCAACTTTTTCAACACTTTTAAAGGATAATGCCTCTTCGTGTAGTTTTTTTTTCCTTGCATAAACTGTTTGTCATTGTCTATTTGCTTACATTAACTTATACATGTTGCTTACATTAACTTATACATGTTGCTTACATTAACTTATACATGTTGCTTACATTAACTTATACATGTTGCTTACATTAACTTATACATGTTGCTTACATTAACGTATACATGTTGCTTACATTAACTTATACATGTTGCTTACATTAACTTATACATGTTGCTTACATTAACTTATACATGTTGCTTACATTAACTTATACATGCTGCTTACATTAACGTATACATGTTGCTTACATTAACTTATACATGTTGCTTACATTAACTTATACATGTTGCTTACATTAACTTATACATGTTGCTTACATTAACTTATACATGTTGCTTACATTAACTTATACATGCTGCTTACATTAACGTATACATGTTGCTTACATTAACTTATACATGTTGCTTACATTAACTTATACATGTTGCTTACATTAACTTATACATGTTGCTTACATTAACTTATACATGTTGCTTACATTAACTTATACATGTTGCTTACATTAACTTATACATGTTGCTTACATTAACTTATACATGTTGCTTACATTAACGTATACATGTTGCTTACATTAACTTATACATGTTGCTTACATTAACTTATACATGTTGCTTACATTAACTTATACATGTTGCTTACATTAACTTATACATGCTGCTTACATTAACGTATACATGTTGCTTACATTAACTTATACATGTTGCTTACATTAACGTATACATGTTGCTTACATTAACTTATACATGTTGCTTACATTAACTTATACATGTTGCTTACATTAACTTATACATGCTGCTTACATTAACGTATACATGTTGCTTACATTAACTTATACATGTTGCTTACATTAACTTATACATGTTGCTTACATTAACTTATACATGTTGCTTACATTAACTTATACATGTTGCTTACATTAACTTATACATGTTGCTTACATTAACGTATACATGTTGCTTACATTAACTTATACATGTTGCTTACATTAACTTATACATGTTGCTTACATTAACTTATACATGTTGCATACATTTATACTTCAACTTGTACTCATTGTCTATATTTTTACATCAACTTATAAGCTTTGTCTATATGTTTATATCAACTTACAATCTTTGTCTGTATGTTTACATCAACTTATAATCTTTGTCTATATGTTTACATCAACCTATAAACTTTGTCTATAAGTTTACATCAACTTATAATCGTCTATATGATTACATCAACTTATAATCTTTGTCTATATGTTTCCATCAACTTATAATCGTTGTCTATATGTTTACATCAACTTAAGCACTCACTGCCTATTTGTTTATGAAGCATTCTCAATGTCCACCCTTTCACCTCAAGCCATCCTGATTGCCTTTTAGTTTATACCAATCTGTCCTTATCGCCCACTTATTTACAACAAATTCGTACCCACTTGCTTATATCTACTCGGGACTTCCGTTTCTAAGATGGCGGATCTAGTCCACGTTCTCTTGATCGCTGCAGAAAGTGCATTCGATGTCTGTTTTAATTTCGATTTTCCATTGCACTGCTATGCGTTAAAATCAAGATGATGATCTACTTATCACATCTACGTCGATAAAACAATGTCGTACGCCGGCAATATTCCATTTTCGACAAATCCAATGTTGTGAATGCGACCTTTCATCGTCTATTCTGCGCTTTACGACACATTGGTGCTGTTCATGACTGTTGATGGATTTGCTTGACGCAAGTTATTTATATGTTCTCATTAAATGTGAACTGCTTCGTCAGCCGCAGTTTTATCTCTTTAGGGAATTTGCAAGGTGTTCTGTTCGTCGTAGGCTACATTCACTAGAGTAATCAAGAATCTAAAAGGCGCGTCATTGCTGTGCTTACATTGTTATGTGTGCCAAGTCATCGTAATGGCCCATCGTAAACCCCTAGACGGGATTCTAGTACGCTAGTCTTGCGGTCTGTTGTTTGATGTGCGACGGGGATAATCTGACGACTAACTGTGTGTTTATATAGTTTATATGTTCGAAATTGGAGTCAACAACGATGGCCTAACATCATCAGACGCTATGCATTATTAAGGAAATATGACGATCATCACTTTCAGGAGGACGTGAACTTTTGGTGTATGGTGGATAGGCGGCAGGGGCCATTGCAGGCTATGCATGAAAAGTGTTCATTGTGGCAGTTTCCTCATATTCCAAGTCCATGGGGGACTGGTTAGTCTCGAGGCAAGACGCCGGCCTCGGGACAGAGAGGTTGTAGGTTCAAATCTCGGCTACACCGGTTGGGATTTTTATTTGTGATTTCTCTCTGCGATAACCACCCCTGGTCTCAGCAGCCAGGCACAGCTTGAAACGTCAGTTACTCATCGACGGAAAAAGCATGCGTACCTCCGAAGTCGGAGTTATCTGCCTGTGCGGCGAGAGACCCCGGTGCACGCGGCTGCCAGGGAAAAATGGATTAACACGCAAAACTCAGTTCCTAGTCTCTAAGGACTTCGTCAGAGGTCAAAGCTGGCGGACGCAACAACAACATATCAACTCATCTTTACTCCCAAACAGTTTACATGACATATCTGGGTAGTAATATAGATAAAGAGGGGGGAACAAAAAATGATACCAAAATAAGGATATCAAAAGCAGATGGAGATTTCGTTGCACTGGGAAACATATGGAAATCCAAGGAAATTAAGTTAAATACAACAAATAAAAATTTTCAACTCAGATGTTAAGTCAGTCCTATTATATGGCCGTGAAACATGGAGAACAATAAAATTGACAATCATGAAGATACAGACTTTTATTAATGGATGCTTACGCTAAATAAAAGGATGGAAATGGCAGGACAAAATCACTAACATGGAATTATGGAAATGTACCAGTCAAATTCCAGTGGATAAAAAGATATAGCGATGACGATGGCACTGGATAGGACACACACTGCGGAAACCAACCGAGAGTTTTACATAACAGGCCCATTTTTGGAATCCCCAGGGGAAAAAACAAAGAGGAAGACCAAGGAATTCTTGGAGAAGACAGATAGAAGCAGAGATGGAGATGATGGGGAAGACATGGAATGATCTTAAAAGAATGGCAAAAAACAGAACGACTTGGAAAGTGTTTGTTGAAGACTTGTACTCACTGGGAGCTAAAAAGGTAGAAGAAGAAGAAGTTTACATGACGACATGAAACAGCCAACAAATTTGTAAATATAAACTCATCATCATCGACCACTTGTTCAAACACACACACTCGCATCGCCAACATGTTTACATAAACTTGTTAATTTCTTTCCGTAAATTTATTCCCATACTCCCCATAATTTATTTCACAATCATGTCCCTGACATTGCACAAACTCATCTTCGCTTCTCGTTTACGTCATATATTAGCCCTCGCCGACCTCTCGGTTCCACAATCTTGTCTTCGTCTCTTCATCAATCACGTAAATTCGCTAGATATCGTCGTCTGATTGGTAACATAGAATCCATCTAAACTTTCCTCGCATACGAAAATTATCAATATCAACATACTTTACTACAAACAAGGAATATTATTAAAAGAATTAATTATGTTCAAAATATAAAGAGTATTTTTGGGGGAATACTATTAATGATTCCGATATGCGGATGTGAAAGACATAAAATATAAAGGACTCAATAAAATAAAGGCCTTAATAGCAAAAAGACAGAAGTAATGGTAACAACAAAGAAAAAGACATCACCTCAGTGCAAAATAAAGACAAGTGAAACAATATTAAAACAGGTAAATGAATTTAAATATTTGGGAACTTTGTTAACCACAGAAGAAAGATGTACAACAAAGGTGAGATGCAGAATGGTTCGGGCAAAATCAACTTTCCAAAAAATTAGGAAGATACTATGCAATACATTTTTGACAATAAAAACAAGAAAAAGAGTTCTTAAATGTTATATAGAGCCGGTCTTAACATATGGATGTGAAACATGGACAATATGACAAAAGACAAGGAAATCACTGGAGTCTGTAGAAACATAGTTTTACATATAAATGTTGAGAATACCATGGGCAGCTAAGAAGAGTAATGAAACCATTTTGAAAGAGGCCAAAGCAAAAAGAGAGTTAATTTCCAATTTTAGGAAGAAACAATCATCATTTGTTGGCCATGTAATGAGAAGAGAAAAGTTGGAGTATATTATAACAACTGGGAAAATTGAGGGACGAAGAGATAGAGGGAAGCAAAGAGAAAAGATACCAGACAGCTTAAGAGAATGACTTGACAGGAAGTCAGTCAACAACAGAAATGATAATTAACTGCCGAGATCGAAAGTTGTGGAGAAACATGATCACCTACGCCAGCAGGCCCGGTACTTGATGACGATGATGATGATGCGGATAACACAGTGTTGGTGGCAGAGGCGGAGAATGAACTGCAGGAAATGATGGACATAATAGGTGGGAGAGCAACGGGAAGAGTCTCGGTCTCAGTGTTGGGAGAACAGGGGTGATGGTTATGTTGAAGAAACAATCATCACCATCATGAGGCATACAAATAAACAGGACAAGTCTGAAGCGAGTGCGGGGCGTCAAGTGCTTAAGCACGGGGGTAACATCGGATGGGGGATGGAAGACAGAAATAGAGGGCAGAGTGGCTCAGGCCAAGGTGGCATTTCGGAGGATGAAAGGCGTCTGTCTTGTGAGACAAATATATGTCAATAGACCTGAGAAAGAGAGTTAAACGGTGTTATATAGAGCCAATTCTGACCTATGGAAGCGAATCATGGACAGTGGACAAACAAATGCAATGACGAATAGAGGCCACAGAGATGGGATTTCTCAGAACAATGTTGAAAGTTCAATGGACAGCTAAAGAGACTAATGAGGAAATTCTCAAAGAGGCCAGCAAAACAAAGGGAGCTCCTAAGAAACACCAGAAAGAAACAATCAACATTTTTCGGGCACATCATGAGAAGAGGAAAGTTGGAGTACTTTGTTACAATTGGTAAAATAAAAGGAAAGAGAGATCGCGGACGACAAAGAGGAACGATCCTGTATAGCTTGTTGTCATGGCATGGAAAACAGTCAACAACAGAACTGATACGATGTACTGTAGATAGAAGATTGTGGAGGGACATGATCACCTACGCCAACCGGTAAGGCACATGATGATGATAATGTTTTTATTTTAAATTACAGCTTGGGGTATTCATTGATAGTAAGATAAGATAAGCGATAAATGATCGTCAGTGCTGGCCTGGCGAGCCACAGTTTGGCTCTCTGGTAAAAAGCTGAGACAAAATAGACTGGCTATCGAGGTAAGGGTGCCGTAGTCACCGCAGTATTTGGATCTATTGATATAGAACATCTAGTACAGCGATACCTCTAGTATAGGAAAGCCGCGACTTCTTCATCGTAATCCATTACTTACGTATAATATATTTTTCCGTTCATTGAGTCAGCTAAATTTTCCTCTCTTTACGACTCGTCGCGTCTCTCCACCCCTCCATGAATCAGTGCATCTTTCTCCCTTCATGACCAGCTAAGCCTTTCCACTTCTGCACAACTAAACGCATCCTTCATCATTCCATCACTCAGCGCACCTTTCTCCCGTCTATGACCCCGAACACATTTCGTCCCTCCATACACTATGACACATTTCTTCCCTCCACGACGAATCAAACTTTATTCCTGTCAAGATCCATCTTTCCTCTCTCCACGACTTATCACACCTGTCCTCTGTCCACGACTTATCACATCTTTCCTCTCTCCATGACCAATCACACATTTCCTCCCTCCACGACCTATCACACCTTTCCGCCCTCCACGACCTATCACACCTTTCCTCCCTCCATGACCAATCACACAGTTCCTCCCTCCACGACCTATCACATCTATCCTCCCTCCACGACCTTTCAAACCTTTCCTCCTTCCATGACCAATCACATCTTTTCTCCCTCCACGGCCTATAAAACCTTTCCTCCTTCCATGACCAATCACATCTTTCCTCCCTCCACGATCTATCAAACCTTTCCTCCCTCCACGGCCTATCAAATATTTTCTCCCTCCACGACCAATCACACCTTTCCTCCCTCCACGATTTATCAAACCTTTCCTCCCTCCACGACCTATCACACCTTTCCTCCCTCCACGACCTATCACACCTTTCTTCCCTCCACGACCAATCACACCTTTCCTCCCTCCACGACCAATCACACCTTTCCTCCCTCCACGACCTATCACACCTTTCCTCCCTCCACGACCAATCACACCTTTCCTCCCTCCACGACCAATCACACCTTTCTTCCCTCCACGACCAATCACACCTTTCCTCCCTCCACGACCAATCACACCTTTCTCCCTCCACGACCTATCACACCTTTCCTCCCTCCACGACCAATCACACCTTTCCTCCCTCCACGCCCTATCACACCTTTCCTCCCTCCACGACCTATCACACCTTTCTTCCCTCCATGACTCAACACACCTTTCCTCCCTCCATGACTCAACCACATCTCCTCCCTCCATGACTCAACACACATTTCCTCCCTCCATGACCCAACACACCTTTCCTCCCTCCATGACCCAGTACACCTTTCCTCCCTCCATGACCCAGCACACCTTTCCTCCCTCCATGTCGCAGCACACATTTCCTCCCTCCATGACCCAGCATACCTATCCTCCCTCTATGACCCAGCACACCTTTACTCCCTCCATGACCCAGCACACCTTTCCTCCCTCCATGTCGCAGCACACATTTCCTCCCTCCATGACCCAGCACACCTTTCCTCCCTCCATGTCGCAGCACACATTTCCTCCCTCCATGACTCAACACACCTTTCCTCCCTCTATGACCCAGCACACCTTTACTCCCTCCATGACCCAGCACACCTTTCCTCCCTCCAGCACACCTTTCCTCCCTCAATGACCCAGCACACCTTTCCTCCCTCCATGACCCAGCACACCTTTCCTCACTCCATGACTCAGCACACCTTTCCTCCCTCCATGACTCAACACACATTTTCCTCACCATTCAACACCGATTTCCTCCTTCCATGACCCAGCACACTTTTCCTCCCGCCATGACTCAACACACCTTTCCTCCCTCCATAACCCAGCACACCTTTCTTCCCTACATGACTCAACATACCTTACTAACCTCCATAACTCAACACACCTTCTCTTTCCCCATTACTCAACACACCTTTCTTCCCCCCATGACTCAACACACCTTTCTTCCCTCCATCACTGAACAACCTTCCCTCCCACCATGACTCAACACACCTTTCCTCCCTCCATAACTCAAAACCCCTTTCTTTCCTCCATGACTCAACAAACATTTTTTTCTTCCATGACTCAACACACCTTCCCTCCCACCATGACTCAACGCACCTTCCCTCCCACCAAGACTCAACGCACCTTCCCTCCCACCATGACTCAACACACCTTACCTCCCACCATGACTCAACACACCTTCCCTCCCACCATGACTCAACACACCTTCACTCCCCCATGACTCAACACACCTTCCCTCCCACCATGACTCAACACACCTTCCCTTCCAACATGACTCAACACACCTTTCCTCCCACCATGACTCAACACACCTTTCCTCCCACCATGACTCAACACACCTTTCCTCCCTCAAAAACACAACACACTGCTTCACTCCATGATCCAGTACAATTTTCCTCCCTCCATGACTCAACACACCTTCCATCCCATCATGACTAAACACACCTTCCCTCCCATCATGACTCAATACACCTTTCTTTCCTCCATGACTCAACACACCTTGCATCCCATCATGACTAAACACACCTTCCCTCCCATCATGACTCAATACACCTTTCTTTCCTCTATGACTCAACACACCTTCCATCCCATCATGACTAAACACACCTTTCTTTCCTCCATGACTCAACACACCTTCCCTCCCACCATGTCTCAACACACATTTCCTCCTTCAAAAACTCAGCACACCTTTCCTCACTCCATGATCCAACACAATTTTCCTCCGTCCATGACTTAACATACCTTACCTCCCTCCATGACTCAACACACCTCCCCCCCCCCTTTCCTTTACCAGAAAAAAATCCGGTACCCATTTAAGGCTGGGTGAACCCGGAAGCCGTCGGTTGGGATCGAACCCTACTTCTTGTCCTTTGTAGTCCAGTTCACTAACCACTGAGCTATCGCGGCTCCATACGGTGGCTAGTTGTATACTAATATTTACCTTAATGAGCTGCAGTGTCATTTTGTTTTGTATTTTTATAAAATATTAATGAAGCCGTGGTCTCCGTTACCTGCTCTTAATATGTTTCGCTGTTCAGCGTCCACCTATCTCTCTTGCCATGAATCTCCGCTCCAGATTTGTTCATAACTCTATCTCGTTCTTCTTCCATTCACGACTCTGTGACATTTCCATTCATTATATTTCAGCGTCTACTTCCTTTAAATCTGACGTAGAATCACTGAGTTATTGAGTTATCTGCGGGTCATCATCATTGCACTCCGAACATGTCCATAGGTGCTCAGATCTCCTCCTCAGCAATTCCCTCAGTGTCCAACGACTGACGACTCCAGTTCTATGTTGGTTGATAAGTCTTCTTACACGGCCACTAAGTGTCTCATTTCTGGCTGTGCCCATCTTAACTCCCATTTCCATCATCCGAAGAAGTGACGTTGATCTGTGTTTGTCGAAGTCCTGTGCTCTTCCCACATCTCGGAGTGCATTGATGATGTCCGCCCGATCCATCGGTTGCCCGTCCTCAACGACATCGAGGCTAGCCAACCTGTCCGCTCTCTCATTTCCCCGTACTCCCGCATGTCCAGGGACATAGACAAAGGTGACCTTACGCATTTTGGATTTCTGCAACGACTCTACCCATTGCATGCGTACAAAGCCAGCCTCCACTTTTGTTATCATGCTCATCGAATCACTCAGTATACATGCGTGGATGTAGTCTTGTGACTCTAACCATTTGAATGCCTTGGTCACTGCCATCACCTCCATTGTCATGCTACTCGTGGTCATGGCGTATGCACCACTGTCTTCCTTGGCTATTTTGCCTGCCGAGCGTGCTGTAAATGCCCATGCACTTCTTTCGTGTCGTCTTACAGTTCCGCCTGTATAGATGACTGCATCTTTCTCATCGGTGCTATCGCAGATGAGACCGTTGACCTCAGCATTAATCACGACCGGGTTCTGTTCCCTACTTTTCCTGTCGAGTGTGACAATACATGAGAAAGTCCCCTTGAATGACGTAGGCATCGGTATCCACTCCTTACCAACGCTGATATTGGTATGTCCACATACCTGTTTGATGTCATCTTCTGCTCGACCCACCCATGATTTGTCTCTTTTTAGCCTGGTACCTTTCACTGTGTTGAGCACGTGGTGCAATGGATGCTCTGTATCAGGTATGCTCGTGCTCTCCAGATCTTGATTCTGTCATCCATGGTTAGAAAGTCAAGAAGATACCTCATTGCTACACAGGGAGTGTCCCTCGTACATCCCAGGATAATGCGCATGGCTTCATTTTGTATTTTCTCCAGCCTATCAATTTGAGTCGTACTGACAGTAAGAATGGCCAGGGCATACTCGATTGGTGCGAGGACTAATCCCTGGAACAGAAGAGTAAGTAGCCTCTGCTCGATGTTGACAGCTGCCATGACCTTCAAGGATCACTTTCTTTACTAAATGACTCACTCCCACCTTGCCCTCTCCATTACTCAAAGCCCTCATAACTAACTCTTAACTTCTCCTCTCCATTACTCAACACACCCATAACTCATCCAACCTTGCTCTCTCCATTACTCAACGCACTCTCCAACCTTGCTCTCTCCATTACTCAACGCACCCGTAACTCAGTCCAACCTTGCTCTCTCCATTACTCAGCGCACCCATAACTCAGTCCAAACTTGCTCTCTTCAATATTCAATGCCTCGATGACACATTCCAACTTTCCCCTCTCTATTACTCAACACCCCCAAGACACAGTTCCAATTTGGCTTCTCCATTAATGAACTCCCCCATGACTCATTCCCACATTGCCCTCTCCATTACTGAACTCCCCCATGACTCATTCCCACATTGCCCTCTCCATTATTGAACTCTCCCATGACTCATTCCCACATTACCCTCTCCATTATTGAACTCTCCCATGACTCATTCCCACATTGCCTTCTCCATTACTCAAAGTCCCCATGACACAGTCCCATTTTGCCCTCTCCATTACTGAACTTCCCCCATGACTCATTCCCACATTGCCCTCTCCATTACTGAACTCCCCCATGATTCATTCCCACATTGCCATCTCCATTACTGAACTCCCCCATGACTCACTCCCACATTGCCCTCTCCATTACTGAACTCCCCCATGACTCATTCCCACATTGTCCTCTCCATTACTGACCTCCCCCATGACTCATTCCCACATTGCCCTCTCCATTACTGAACTCCCCCATGATTCATTCCCACATTGTCCTCTCCATTACTGATTCCCCCATGACTCATTCCCACATTGCCCTCTCCATTACTGAACTCCCCCATGACTCATTCCCACATTGCACTCTCCATTACTGAACTCCCCCATGACTCATTCCCACATTGCCCTCTCCATTACTGAACTCCCCCATGACTCATTCCCACATTGTCATCTCCATTACTGAACTCCCCCATGACTCATCCCCACATTGCCCTCTCCATTACTGAACTCCCCCATGACTCATTCCCACATTGTCCTCTCTATTACTGAACTCTCCCATGACTCATTCCCACATTGCCCTCTCCATTACTGAACTCCCCCATGACTCATTCCCACATTGCCATCTCCATTACTCAAAGTCCCAATGACACAGTCCCACTTTGCTGCCTCCAGTACTTAGCGTCCCCATGACTCAGCTAAACTTGCTCTCTCCATTATTCAACGCCCCCAAGACACAGTCCCATCTTGCCCTCTCCATAACTGAACTCCCCCATGACTCATCCCAACTTTTGCTCCCTCCATTAATTAGCGCCCCAATAACTCAATCCAACCTTGCTCTCTCCATTACTCAGAGCCCCCTTAAATATGTTCTACCGTCTTCTCCTCTCTATTTTTCAGACTTGCTCTCGTCCTACAGAACTCATTTACATTTCCTCTCCTCCATATTTCAATATCTTCATTCGCTCTCCACTGCTCAGACCAACCATCTCACACCTCCACAGTAGTTACTTTAGTTGACCTTCATCCCTACAAAACCCAGCCCTCTTTCTTTATCCCTCCTACATAAAATGGCACCAAATAACCACAATTTTGAGACCCCCTGTATTTCAGTTTAATTCTTTGAAAAAAAAAAACAAATTAAGAAAGAGTCAGACAAATAACTTCTAGTAATTCCTGATTTACACGGACCATTCCAGACGGTGCAATTTAAAAGAGAATGTTGCATTGAGAAGCAGAAATAGACGTTTCTGGAAAATTTCGTTAAGAAAAGTCACTATTAATTGAAGTAAACAGCCAGGAATGGTGAATGGTCGTTGTGGTGATTCACGCGTAGCTTAAGTTGGACGTGATACCCTCTTAAAATAAAAGTAGTTACAACCCTCGATTAAGCCTCGGCGTTTTGCATTAAATTATTCACAATATTTTGCCACGAGTATGTCCCAGTTGTTTCACTAGAAAGCAAATAATTATCACGCTGTTCTTATTTCTTAACCTCTTTTCATGAAAGGTGAGAATATTAACTTCTTCACAATGATTTCCTTTCTAGAATTTCACTCACTCACTCATTCATTCACTCACTCGTTCACTCAATCACTCATTCACTTATAAAAACAATTCATTCGAATTCTCTATATTACTCAGTCTTACCCACTTCTTCACTCTGTAGCTCATCCTTTTTTTTTAAATTAATTAATTAATTCATCCATTAATTCATTCATTCACTCTGCTGACTACTTTTACTAACTCACTCATTCAGTCACTCCCTTGTTCACCTAGCCTTGCCCACTCCTCTAAACAGCAACTCATTCTTGTTTTAATCACACACTCACTCATTCACCCACTCACTCGCAAACACACTCACTCACTCACTCAAACACTCATCCATCCACCCACTCAACAACCCACTCACTCACTCAATCAGTCACTCATTCATTCAATTAATCTATATTACACACTCAGTCATAACCAATTCTTCACTTAGCAGCTCATTCTCTTTCCATTACTTCATTCATTCACTCACCTCACTAGCATTCACTCACTCATTCAATAATTTCCTTACTCACTAGCCTTACCTAGTCCCCTAAACAGCAGCTCATTTATTTGTTGCTCCCTCACGTGCTCTCAAATTCCATAATTCATTCATTTATTCACACACACACTTCGTTACTCACTCCATCTTACCCATTTCTCTACACATTGGAAAATTCAGCCACGAGAGAAGTTGTTCAGCACCAAGTATGAGACACTAATGCTTTACCAAACTACTGACTGATTATGATTGCTTGTTACCAACTGTCAAACAATCAATTCAGAGGAAGAGGTATGTTTACAGCACTCGGAAAAAATGACAAATAATCAACAACAGAAAAAAATATGGACCAAGGCAGGATCGAACCCGTACTCAGTGGCACAGCGCCTTGCCACGAAAAGCCAAACGCTAGGAAACACTGCCACTCAGCTATTTATTTACAACTATATATCATTGTATTTGATTTAGCTATTTATTTACAACTATATATCATTATATTTGATCAGCTATTTATTTACAACTATATATCATTGTATTTGACTCAGCTATTTATTTACAACTATATAGCATTGTATTTGATTTAGCTATTTTTTTTACAACTATATATCATTATGTTTGATCAGCTATTCATTTACAACTATATATCATAGTATTTCACTCAGCTATTTATTTAAAGTTATAAAACATACATTTCAAGCAACCGTCAACAATTATTTCCTGGAAACATTGTTCTCTGTAAACAATACAATTTATTACGGAGGGCACACAATGGGAAAACAGGTGCTGATAACCACGCAAATAATATTTTCAAAACATCCACATAAATATGCTTATGATTTCCCTTACTAATTTTCCATTTAAATTAAAACAATTTTATCGTAATTTGAATTTTCTTCACAAAGACTGCTTCTTTCCAGAAACATCTTTCCTCATTAATTTGTTCTCTTATAGCTAATAAATGGGCAAAACGTGAATAATTCAAAACCATAATGTGGCAAGTTTTTTGTTTTATTTTTTTTTTCGTCATGGTTATACATTTATTTGTGTTTATACATGGCTTATATGTACGTACTGATTTACTCTATTTGAATGACGTACACGTTTACAGATTTTCGAGGACAAAAGAGGAAAAATCAGTGGTGGGATAAAATCTAGAGGAGAGGGGGACGAAGCTTGTGGGGTGAGTGAGTATGGGAGTGAGAGTGCATATATGGGAGTGAGGTGGACATAGGGATGAGAGATGGGATGGTGAGATGAGAAAGAGTTGTGTCACATGTTGGATGATAGAGTTAAGGAGAGGTGGACATAGGGATGAGAGATGGGATGGTGAGATGAGAAAGAGTTGTGTCACATGTTGGATGATAGAGTTAAGGAGAGGTGGACATAGGGATGAGAGATGGGAAGGTGAGATGAGAAAGAGTCGTGTCACATATTGGAGGATAGGTAAAGTGTAGAGATATACAATTGTAAGTATCCACTTGGAGTGTACATCATACCCCACTACTGGCTCATTGATACCAGCTTTACCGCAGCATTGCAATTAGATGCCTGTTCTCTACAGAAATAAAAACAGAATAGCTCAGGATATAATAGCCTTTAAGAAAATGAAAAATATCTTATACAGCAAATCTATGTCAATAGAAGTGAGAATGAGTGCTATATAGAACCAATTATGTCCTATGGAAGCGAATCATGGACCGTAAATAAACAATTGAAAAGACGATTAAACGCCACATAGATGATATTGATACGGCCACGTCCTCTACCTGAACAGGCGAGTGTGTGTGAATCTGTGAGTGTGCTCGCACGCGCGCGTATGTGGAATGTTGACACATTTGAATACACATTTGTACACGAACCGGTACTGAACTTATCAAACAATAAACTGTATCATGAACACATTGCTTCTTTTATTTTCGTTTCGTCATTATTATTATTAATTTTATTTCGAAAAACCCATTTTTGGGTCATTATTCCGCCAAATATCGAACATATTTCACGAAAACTTATCTTAGTTTACTAACAGTGAACCTCGTTTACTAATCGTCATCATCATCATCAAGTACATGCCTGCTGCCGTAGGTGAGCATGTCTCTCCACAAGTTTCAATCTCAACACTTATTTATCATTTCTGTTGTTGACCTTCTGTCAAACAATTTTGTTTAAGCTGTCTGGTATCTCTTATTTTTGTTTCCCTCTATCTCTTCGTCCCTCAGTTTTCCTAGTTGTAGCTATATATTACAGCTGTTCTCTTCTCATCGCATGACCAAAAAATTGTGATCCTTTCTTCTTGAAAACTATCCTTTTGCTTGTGGCCTCTTTCATAACGTTTTCGTTACTCTTCTTAGCTGTACATGGTATTCTCTACAATTCTTTTGTAAAACCACATTTCTAGTCTCCAGTGATTTTCTTGTCTGTTGTCCCATTGTCCATGATACATATCCATATGTTACGACTGGCTCAACATAGCATTTAAGAACTCTGTTTATTGTTTCTATTGTCAAAAATGGATTGCATAGTATCTTCCTCATTTTATGGAAAGCTGCTTTTGCCAGAGCCATTCTGCACCTCACCTCCGTTGTTCATCTACTATCACCAGTACTACTAACGCTATGATTCAGGTAAAGAATGCCTCTCTAAAGGCTTTCTCTGACAGTGGTGACGTAGTGTTCCAGTGTAATGATATATCATACCCTAATGTTTCTATGAACACTATTGTAGTCACCACACAAACACCAATGGCACACATTCAGATTGAGTACTCACCGACCATTTCGCAGACCGGCTGTGCACTGACGGTGTGTGAGGTGCAAACATTTACAGATACCTATTGTCTGAACGGGTATTCTTGGTCGTTTTGTGCAGTATGTAGCGGGTGTTACAAAAGCTGCGACGTCATCATCGGTACGTGTTATGGCAAATGTTCTCATGGGATCTATGGACACGACTGCTCCAGGTCTTGTCTCAGTGTCTGTCCTTTATGTGAGAAAAATCCGGAAAATGTCTACAATGTAAACATCCTGGCTATACCTGTAATAACACTTGTCCCGATGATAATTTTGGGCTACAGTACGAACAGACGTGTTCTCATGGCTGTGACATCATATGTAACCCGGAAAGTGCTGACTGTATGTGCAAGGAAACGTACTGTGAACAGTCAAATGGGAAATGTGCATGCAAGGGAACGTTCTATGGGTCAGACTCACCTCAAATCTCCGGACAAATGTTTCACGAAACCTGTGAACAGTTATTCGGGGCCTGCATCTCGTATGTCGATGATTCCCACGTTAAGAAGAGTCTGCAGACTAACCCAAGCATATGGATACCTCAATGTGTTTATGTGCTAGACTTGGTTCATTTCTTGGTGTTTTTCCGTGAAGCCATGACTCATATCTTAATGTGTTTCTGTGCTGGTCATGGCTCATCTCTTGATGTGTTTCTGTGCTAGCCATGGCTCAATCTTAGCTTGTGTGTGTGTGCGTGCTAGCCATGGCTGATATCTAGGTGTGTGTCATGTTAGTCATATCTCATATCTTGGTGTGTCCGTGTTAATCATGTCTCATATCTTTATGTGCGTCTGAGTTTAGTAATATCTCATAACTTAGTGTGTATCTGTGTTAGTCATGTGTCATATCTTTGTGTGTGCATGTCTGGGTTAGTGATATCTCATATCTTTGTGTGCATGTTTATGTTAGTCATATCTCATATCTTTGTGTGTGCATGTCTGTGTTTGACACATCTCATATCCTTGTGTGTGCATGGCTATGTAAGTCACATCTCATATCTTTGTGTGTGCACGCCTATGTTAGTCATATCTTATATCTGTGTGTGTATGTCTATGTTAGGTATGTGTCATATTTTTGTGTGTGCATGTCTAAGTCAGTCATATCTCATATCTTTATGTGGATGTCTATGTTATTCATGTGTCATATATCTTGATGTGTGTCGGTGTTAGTCATGTCTCGTATCGCTGTGTACATGTCTGTGTTATTCACACCTCATATCTTTGTGTGTGCATGTCTGTGTTAGTCATATCTTATATCTGTGTGTGTATGTCTATGTTAGGTATGTGTCATATTTTTGTGTGTGCATGTCTATGTCAATCATATCTCATATCTTTATGCGCATGTTTATGTTAGGCATTTGTCATATATCTCGATGCATGTCAGTGTTAGTCATGTCTCGTATCGCTGTGTACATGTCTGTGTTATTCACATCTCATATCTTTGTGTGTGCATGTCTGTGTTAGTCACCTCTAGTGACTCGGGCAGATGGTGCTCGTAAACCTGGGAGGGCAGACCATCTAAGGGCAGAATCCCCTTACAGAAAAGACAATATGTTGCCTTGCAGGAAGATTGGGGACAATCAAAGGCTAAGGAAAGCGAACCTGAATAAAATGCTGGCTGAAATCGGATGCACTGGGCCACTGGCGCAGAACACAGTGCAACGTATTAACGGGTGTTCAATCAGAGTGGATCTGGCGAACTCTACTTGTGATGTTCTGTCTGTGGGGGGCGATCAACACTCTTAACCTGACAGCTGACTTCATGTGGGATTCTGGAATCATACTCTGATTGAGTCCTGATCGCAGAGAGAGAGAGAGAGAGAGAGAGAGAGAGAGAGAGAGAGAGAGAGAGAGAGAGAGAGAGAGAGAGAGAGAGAGAGAGAGAGAGAGAGATACAGTTGGCAATAACCAAATAAAAAAGCAAGATGAGCTTTCATTGCACTGGGAAACATATGGAAAACCAAAGAAATTAGGTTAAATACAAAAATTAAAATTGTCAACTCAAATGTTAAGGCGGTCCTATTATATGGCTGTGAAACATGGAGAACAACACAATTGACAATCACGAAGATACAAACTTTCATTAATGGATGCTTACGCAGGATAAAAGGATGGAAATGGCAGGACAAAATCACTAACATAGAATTATGGAAATGTACCAGTCAAACACCAGTGGATAAAGATATACAACGAAGACGATGGCGCTGGATAGGACACACACTAAGGAAGTCAACTGAAAGTATTACACAACAGGCCCTATTTTGGAATCCCCATGGTAAAAGACAAAGAGGAAGACCAAGGAATTCTTGGAGAAGACAGATAGAAGCAGGGATGAAGATGATGAGGAAGACATGGAATGATCTTAAAAGAATGGCAAAAAACAGAACGACTTGGAAAGTGTTTGTTGAAGACCTATGCTCCACTTGGAGCTAAAAAGGTAGAAGAAGAAGACCCTATATTTTACAGACCTTCAGTACATGATTTTTGGGGTAATGTGGTCGGTATTACGCCCGTGCTGCTTTACTTTCCCAGAAAAAAAACCGGTACCCATTTAAGTCTGGGTGAACCCGGAAGCCGTCGGTTGCGATCGAACCCTACCTCTTGTCCTTTATAGTCAAGTTCACTAACCACTGAGCTGTCGCCGCTTATTTTTAATGTAAGAATATCCTTAATTCTGAAAGAATAGAATAGAAGAAGTATTTGATGCCTTTTGACCACCTTCTTCTGTGTCTGCCCTGTCTTGTCTTCCTGGAACCATTCCTGCATCTGGTAGGCGGTGTTTATTCCGAATACTTCATTAACCCTAGACAGATAGAAACGGACATTGGGCTATTATTTTGTGCAGTTTCCCTTTGATAGATGTAAACACTATTTTACTATGACTCTTCTGCCTCTTTCCTTCCTCATCTGCCTTTCAGTGTCGAGGGGAGATATAATTTGCGGTCTTTTGCTCTTCTGTTCGCCTCTGCTACTGTTTTGTTTCCTAGTGCTTCTAATATTTCATCGATCCATCTTTTTCGTGGTCGATCTGGTGTTCTTACAATGTTTGCTGAAGGCTCGTTGTGTTATGTCTTGTCAGGTGGCCAAACCATTTTATCTGTTGTTTCCTTATATATTCTATGGCGGGGGCTATTCCTAGCTTTTTTCTCAGTTCTTCATTTCTAATCTTGTCTCTCAGACTGTTTCCTGTCATTCGTCTAACACATTTCATCTCTGTAGAGGTTATTTTTCTTATTGTTCTTGCATCTAGGTCTGGCATTGGTAGCACAACGTTGGGATGAAGATTGTATTATATAGTGCTCGTTTTTCCTCCAGAGGTATTTTCTTGTTGGACAATAGTGGTGATAACTGTCCAATAATTTGACAAGCTTTGCTGCATCTTGATTCTATCTCTGCTGTTTGAGAATTATCGTTTGTCATTAGACTTCCTAGGTACTTGAATTCCTCTACTTGCTTTAGTTGACTGTCTTCTATAGTTATGTTGATGTTCGGTTTATTTTTGGCGACATTCATGACTTCTGTTTTGTTGTTGTTGATTTTCTTGTTGTATTTCGTGCCTGAGCTGTTGAGTTTGTTTAAGTGTTATTGTAGGTCTTCTATTGTTTCATGTATTAGTGCCAGATCGTCTGCAAATAAAAGCTCGTTGATCTCCTCTGTCTCTGATGGGTTGGCTAGCTTGCATATATAATACATGTTTGTAATAAACAGTAGGGGGGGGGATAGTACGCACCCCTTCCTTACACCTGATCTAACTTCAAAGTGGTCTGTGTAGCCTGCTGATGTTCTGACCCTGCAGCTGCTTTTAAGAAGGTTGGTTAGATGTTGGCTTACTCCGTATGTTGTTAGTATCTCCCACAGCTGTTCTCTGTTTACTCGGTCGAATGCTTTTTCCTGGTCAATGAAGGCTATGTATAAGTTTTGATTGTGTCCTGTCGTTTTTTCTGCAAGCTGTTTTAATGTGAATAGTGCGTCAGTACATCCTCTGTTTTTTCGGAACCCCATTTGAGAATCGCTTAATTGTAGTTCTATTATTGGTCTCAGCCTTTTTTCCAAGATTTTGGCGTATAGCTTTCCTACATGGCTGAGAAGAGATATACCTCTATATTGATTGCAGTCTCTTTTGCTACCTTTCCTTTTCCATATTAGTATGACGATTGCATGTTGCCAGTCTTCTGGGGCTTGTTGTTGGTGCCATGCTGCATTAAATATTCTGTGCAGCCATTGCACTCCTGTTTCTCCCGTCGCAGCTATTATTTCTATTGGTATGTTATCTATCCCCGGTGCTTTATTTCTTCGTGCATATTTGATTACTTCTTCGATTTCTAATTTCATGATGTTGGGTTCAGTATTTGTGAGTTCTAACGTGGTTTTGTTGTCTTATTGGTAGTTGGTATGTTTAACAGGTCTTCAAAGTATTATTTCCATCTCTGTTGCATACATTGGTTATTTGATATATGCTGCCCGTCTTTGTCATTTATCAGCTCAGTTGGATCTTGGTTTTCTTTTCTCGCTCTTGTGGCTTTTACTGCTTTGCAGAAATCTCTTGTGGCTGTCTTGAAGTCCCTGCTCATGTTTTGTCCGAATTCTGTCCATTTCTTTTGCTTAGCTTCTTTGATCAATATTTTAACTCTTTTTCGAACTAAGACATATTTATCATATTTTTCTTGGTTCTTGTTCTCCCTCAAATTTGTAAACAGTTTATTCTTTTATTTAATTGCTTCTCTGATTGTTTTGTTCCACCACGGGGTGCTCTTTTTCCTTCTCTTGTTCTTAGCTTCGTTTCCACAAACTGTTTTAGAGATGTTGGTTACTGTTTTCTTAAATTGTTTCCACTCTTTTTCTACTGTGCATACTTCGTTAGGGAGTTTCTTGAATCCCCCTGTTAGTTTTTCTTCTAGGGTTTTCCTTGTTTCTTGATCTTTTAATTGTTTTATTTTTATTGGCTGTTCTTTTCTCTTCTTTTGTTTCTTTTCGTATATTCTCTTTATTTTTGGCTGTCTTAGTGTGATCATAACCATCGTGTGATCCGCGTCATCTGTAATATTTGGGATTGCTCTACCGTCGGTTACTTTTTTCTTGTTCTGTTGTCTTGTTAGTATAAAATCTATCTGGCTTCTGCATGTTGTGTCATTCCATTTGTACCAGGTGTATACTTGCGACTCTCTGTGTTTGAAGAATGTGTTGGTGATAAATAAATCATTTTGTATGCATAGTTCCAGCAGTCTGCTTCCATTTTCGTTTATTTCAGCTGTTTTATCGCCATAGGGTCCTAAGATATCACTGTTCTCACTGTTGCGTTTCCCAAGCCTTCCATTAAAATCTCCCATCACTAACATGTCGTCGCTTTCGTCAATCTTGTTAATGATTTCATTCAATGTGTCATAGAATTATTCGCTGTCTCTTTCATTGTTGTTGCAATCGGCATAGACCTGAATGTAATTTGTTTTGCGATCGTCTTCTAGTAGTTTAATTGTGATAATTCTTTCTGAATGGTATTTTTATTTCTAGAATATTCTTTGCGTGTTCTGGGTCGATGATAAAACCTACTCCATGTGTTGCTCTTTCTGTGTTGTCGACTCCTGAGAATATTTTCGTCTAGTTCATGTGTGTTTTCTGTATCTGTTGTCCTTTTACTCTGGTGTCAGCTAATCCTAGTATTTTAATTTTCCTTTTTGTCATTTCTTCTATAAGTTTGACTTCTTTATTTTTTATCCCACATATATTTATCGTTGCTACTTTATGTTTATCTATCTCCATCTTCTGTGTTTTTCTCTGAGCATAAAACATTTATCCCTTACCGACCTGCTGAGTCAGTAGTAAGTTAAGGGATTAACTTAAGAAAAACACACGTTGGGGGTTTAGCCCGACTGATGTTTCCCCCCACGTGTTTGAACGCTAAGGTCTCACATGCGATCTTTTACGATCTAAATATAAAACTTTAGCTGTTTGCATTTTAAAAAGTTCTTATCAGTTCTTATCCTCCTCCTTGGTAGAAAACTGTACACAACTTTTCGAAAATTACAATCCGTTGGAAACACTATATTCAATCACTTTAATCACACAAACTACACTTTACTATGACTGTTGTCTATAAATAATTTGGAGCACGTCTTACTTAGATCGTACCACACATGTTAGTCACGTGTTAGTCACCTCTAGTGACTCGGGCAGATGGTGCTCGTAAACCTGGGAGGGCCGACCATTTAAGGGCAAAATTCCTCTACAGAAAAGACAATTTGCTGCCTTGCAGGAAGATTGTGGACAATCAAAGGCTAAAGGAAAGCAAACCTGAATAAAATGCTGGCTGAAATCGGATGTACTGGGTAACTGGCGCAGAACACAGTGCAACGTTTTAACAGGTATTCTATCAGAGTGGTACCACACATAAAAAAGTTCGCAAAAGAATACAAGTAATCGAACTACATGATGATCTTTTTACTATTGTGAAGAAGTGCACAATAAAATGGTTTTGCCACTCATCTCGATTGTCTGACCTAGCAAAGATCCATTCTGCAAGGAAATGTGAAAAGCACGAGAAGTAGAGTTAGATAGAGAACGAGATTTTAGAAAAAAATATATCATCAAAGAATGGACAGGTCTCAAATTCACAGTGTCCCCAAATAATGACTAATGATAGAGACAAATAGTGAAGATGAACGAAGTTAGTCGTACCAAAAGCCTATTGAGCAGTAGGAAGAAGAAGAAAAGAACACGGTTCATTATGCTTTTATTGTCTAGGAGGGTCCCTTGATAAATGCTCGTTTATTTATTATTTTTGTTTCAGTCTTATCACATATTGTTCAACAATGATTTAAAAAAATACTATCTTTAAGACACATAGAACCAGAGGGATAAAGGCCGCTTGGTCAAATCATTCGCCACGACGTGTGAGACTCAAGATTTTTATTTCACCCGCGATAGAAAGTAATCTGTCTGACGCGGGTTTCGAACATCGCACGTCGGTATCTTAGCCAGTGAAACAGTAAACAACAATGATGGAAGTTTAAAATGACGGTAAAGATGATAATCGTTTTACTTCTTTAATGTTAATTCCTGTCCCTCTCCCAGCACGAAAAGCTGAAACATTGTTCTACTTTTGCTTTGTTTCTCCATCGTTCTACTTTTGCTTTGTTACTCCATCGTTCTACTTTTGCTTTGTTACTCCATCGTTCTACTTTTGTTTGTTTCTCCATCGTTCTACTTTTGCTTTGTTACTCCATCGTTCTACTTTTGCTTTGTTTCTCCATCGTTCTACTTTTATTTGTTTCTCCATCGTTCTACTTTTGCTTTGTTTCTCCATCGTTCTACTTTTGCTTTGTTACTCCATCGTTCTACTTTTGCTTTGTTACTCCATCGTTCTACTTTTATTTGTTTCTCCATCGTTCTACTTTTATTTGTTTCTCCATCGTTCTACTTTTGTTTGTTTCTCCATCGTTCTACTTTTATTTGTTTCTCCATCGTTCTACTTTTGTTTGCTTCTCCATCGTTCTACTTTTGCTTTGTTTCTCCATCGTTCTAATTTTATTTGTTTCTCCATCGTTCTACTTTTGTTTGTTCCTCCATCGTTCTACTTTTGCTTTGTTTCTCCATCGTTCTACTTTTATTTGTTTCTCCATCGTTCTACTTTTGTTTGTTTCTCCATCGTTCTACTTTTGCTTTGTTTCTCCATCGTTCTACTTTTGCTTTGTTACTCCATCGTTCTACTTTTGCTTTATTTCTCCATCGTTCTACTTTTGCTTTGTTTCTCCATCGTTCTACTTTTGCTTTGTTTCTCCATCGTTCTACTTTTGCTTTGTTTCTACATCGTTCTACTTTTGCTTTGTTACTCCATCGTTCTACTTTTGCTTTGTTTCTCCATCGTTCTACTTTTGCTTTGTTTCTCCATCGTTCTACTTTTGCATTGTTTCTCCATCGTTCTACTTTTGCTTTTTTTCTCCATCGTTCTACTATTGCTTTGTTTCTCCATCGTTCTACTATTGCTTTGTTTCTCCATCGTTCTACTTTTGCTTTGTTTCTCTATCGTTCTACTATTGCTTTGTTTCTCTATCGTTCTACTTTTGCTTTGTTTCTCCATCGTTCTACATTTGTCTTGTTTCTCCATCGTTCTACTTTTGCTATGTTTCTCCATCGTTCTACTTTTACCTTGTTTCTCCATCGTTCTACTTTTGTTTGTTTCTCCATCGTTCTACTTTTGCTTTATTTCTCCATCGTTCTACTTTTGCTTTGTTTCTCCATCGTTCTACTTTTTCTTTGTTTCTCCATCGGTCTACTTTTGCCTTGTTTCTCCATCGTTCTACTTTTGCTTTGTTTCTCCATCATTCTACTTTTACTTTGTTTCTCCATCGTTCTACTTTTGCTTTGTTTCTCTATCGTTCTACTTTTGCCTTGTTTTTCCATCGTTCTACTTTTACTTTGTTTCTCCATCGTTCTACTTTTGCTTTGTTTCTCTCTTACGTAAAGCTGTTACCATAGCACTTTTTCGTTTTTTTTTTTAATTTTTCATTATTATTATTATCAGCTTTGATCAAGAATGTTGAATACCATGGACAGCTAAGAAGAGTAACGAAAACGTTCTGAAAGAGGTCAAAGCAAAAAGAGAGCTGATTTTCAATATTAGGAAGAAACAATCATCATTTTGTGGTCATGTAATGAGAATAGAACAACTACAATATATTGTAACAACTGGGAAAATTGAGGGACGAAGAGATAGAGGGATGCAAGGAGAAAAAAATAACAGACATCTTAAGAGAATGGCTTGGCTTAAGGTCAACACCAGAAATGATAAATAACTGCCGAGATCGAAAGTTGTGGAGAGACATGATCACCTACGCCAGCAGGCCCGGTACTTGATGATGATGATGATTATCAGCTTTACTGTAGCTTTGCAGTTCTAAGCCTCTTGATGTCTCTTTATGTCGTTACCCACACAAAAAACTTGTGCTTACTATCTCTCTCTCTCTCTCTCTCTCTCTCTCTCTCACACACACACACACACACACACGCACGCACACACACACACACACACACACACACACGCACGCACACACACACACACACACACACACACACACACACAGAGACATATAAACAATCATACTGTCCTCATTCCATACCCAGCATTACATTCAAAGAATGTATGTTTGCAATGTGTGTATATATATATATATATATATATATATATATATATATATAACATTAAAGCCAAAACGATAAATCAACCAGAGATGAAGACAAAATCAATTCTAGTGTTATCCTTTTGTTATCATACAAGATTATCATGACCTCATCTCTAGTATCCTGCGACTTTACCACTCATCTTTCTCACGTCTGTGGTAGCGGAAGACGTGATCTGAACAAGACCTCATTAATTCAGCCTAAGTGGGATGTATCTGAAATATGACAGTCGAAGTCAGGACGATGATCATTTGGCCGCAATAGAAGAATGTGTTTCGGTAGAAATGTTTGTGGTGAGTGATTTCCAAAATATTGGTAGGAGATATTTGGTCTCCTGTCAGGCGATTTGGGTAAGAGAGATGGATAGACAGATAGGAAGGCAAGTATGCTGACAGACAGAGACAGGCAGGAACACAGACATGCAGACAAAGGACGGACGGATAGACAAAGAGAATGGCGGAGAACGGACGGACAGACAGAGATGTAGGAAGATAGACATACAGACATGAAGGGAAGCAGGCATGCAGGCAGACGGCCGGATAGACAAACAGACAGACAGAAAGGCAAGCAAGCAAACAGGCATGCAGGCGGACGGACGGACAGGCAGGTTGGCAGCGGGCATGCTGACAGTCAGACGGACGGACAGACTGGATCGACGGGCAGACAGATAGGCAGACAGGCATGGAGGCGGACAGACTGGATCGACGGGCAGACAGATAGGCAGACAGGCATGGAGGCGGACGGACTGACAGACAGACAGACTGGATCGACGGGCAGACAGATAGGCAGACAGGCATGGAGGCGGACGGACTGACAGACAGATAGGCTGGATCGACGGGCAGACAGATATGCAGACAGGCATGGAGGCGGACGGACGGACAGACAAACAGGCTCGTGGAGGGCGGGTGAACGAATGAGCGCACCGACAGACAGGCAGGGAGGCGGACGGACGGACAGGCAGACAGACAGGCTAACGGCGGGCGGTTGAACGGACGGAAAGAGAGACAGACAGATAGACGGACAGACAGACCAAGATAGATAGACAGACAGATAATACGGACGGACGGACGGACAGACAGACAGACAGACGGATCTGATTCCGTTGCCACAGACACGGCTCTTGCTGCCGTGAGAGGAGTTAATCTTAAATAATGACAATAATTTAATTTTAGATCTAAATAAAATAAAATAGATTAGCGCCTTACAAGTCTCTTCACATAGCTTAAAACCTATTGTTTCTGGAGACATGCATAATCCTAAAGATTAATAATTTCTTAACATAATTATATTTTATTTTGGTTTAAAATTTTGGAAAATAGAACATACAAGGACAAATAAGGACAAAAACGAGAATGCATTAATTTAACAATTACAATATTCTTCGTAAACATAAAACATAAAGTAACAAATAGTTACAGAAGAAACTCGTTGCCATACAAGTTTATGGAGGTAAAGAAGGACTCTCAATAACGTATTATATTTGTTTTATATGAATATACATTCATTCGGCAATAATATTTGTTGTTACACATTTACGTTAAGAATACTAACATGTATAGTACAAATAGGTTTCCATTAAACTTATTTTTTTTTTTCAAATCACCTAGTATTCAGTATTGAACATTATTTGTATGTTGAACTTACCTGTTCCCAGTAACTCCATATTTGTAGCTATATCGTAATGGAGCTTTCATACGATACATTCGTATATTTGTATTGAATATGTTAAAATTGTATAACGTGACTAAAATAAAATCAGTTTATTTTCATTGTGTAGTCCATTAGGACTACACAATGAAAATACATGACTTTACAGCGAGCATATAATGAGATCAATAGTAGACAGAAAAGGAATTGGAGTCAACGGTTACAACATAAATAATTTGCGATAATGCGGATGACACAGTCTTAATAGCAGAGACAGCGAATGAACAACAAGAAATGATAGACATAATAGTAAAAGAAAGCATCAAGAAAGGTCTCAGTCTGAATAGTAAGAAAACAGAAGTAATGGTCATTTCGATGAAACAACCATCACCAGCATGCAGCATAAAAATAAACAGGACAAATTTGAAACAAGTGCAACGCGTCAAATACTTGGGCACAATAATAACATCAGATGGGAGATGCACCACAGAAATAAAAAAGCAGAATAGCTCAGGCCAAAATAGCATTTCAGAAAATGAAAAATATCTTATGCAAAAAAAATGTATGTCAATAGAAGAGAGAAAGAGAGTTCATCGGTGCTATATAGAACCAATTCTAACCTATGGAAGCGAATCATGGACAGTAGACACACAAATGAAAAGACGATTCGAGGCCACAGAGATTTCTCAGAAGAATGTTGAAAGTTCCCTGGACAGTTTTAAAAACCAATGAAGAAGTTCTCAAAGAGGTCAATACAAAAATGAAGCTCCTAAAAAAATATAAGAAAGAAGCAATCAACATTTTTCAGGCACATCATGAGCAGAGAAAAGTTGGAATACCTTATTACAACTGGCAAAATAGAAGGAAAGAGAGATCGCGGACGACAAAAAGAGAAAATACTGGATAGCTTGGTGTCATGGCATGGAAATAGTCAACAACAGAACTGATACGTTGCACTGTAGATAGAAGATTGTGGAAGGACATGATCGCCTACGCCAACCGGTATGGCACAAGATGATGATGAGTCCATTAGGGAAATAGTGTACCAACATATGATATTACGTACTAGAATATAGAAAAGATAAATGTTTTATCGACTTAAGTTCTGAAGCTTTTATGTTATTCTACATGTCGTGCTTCTTTATTCTACTATTGATATGTCAAGACGCTAATGATTAAAATTACTGTTTGTATGTGAGAGCTAGAAAACAACAACTGAAATAAAGAATTAAACTAGTTGTATTCGATAAATCTAGATAATTTAAGAGGATAATCTGACGACTAACTGTGTGTTTATATGTTCGATATTGGAGTCAACAACGATGGCTTAACATCATCAGGCGCTATACGTTTTTAAAAAAATATGACGATCATCAGTTTCAGAAGAATGTGAACTTCCGGTAGATGGTGGATAGGCAGTAGGAACCATTGAAGGCTATGCATGAAAAGTGATCCTTGTTACAGTTTCCTAATATTCCAAGTCCGGCTTGTTGCAGGAGCTACTGAGTTAAGTGCTCTGTGCACACCGTGAGCTGTGTGTCTCATCCGTTTTGATCATGTTTCGATATTCCAATTGTTTAGGATGAATGATGATATCTTATGACAGGGAACAGTTGGCTGTGTTCACTTTCTGCGTGGTTTCGCCTTATGTCTTTTGACGTGTGCTGAGACTGCTATGATGGGGACTACAGTTACCTTTCATTGTTTGGGAGATGAGATATCAATTCGGATGATTACGCTGGCACGGGCGGTTGATCAATTATGGATTTTAATTCGTGTGCAGTGATAGAGCCTTCCATAACCAAATTCGATAAATACTTCATGTACTTCCCCTTTCCTTCCTTCTTTTACCTAACAGCGTCCAGGTGAGATATCATATGGTCTTTTGCTCTTCCGTTGGCGTCTGCTGCTGTTGTGTTTCCTAGTATTTTTAATATTACATTGATTCGTCTTTTTTGTGTTCGACCCTTGGGTCTCTGTTCTCGCAACGTTTACTTTAGGTTATTGTGTTGTGTTTTTGGTATCTCTGTCTTATTATGTGGCTACACCACTTTATCTGTTGATGCTTCTTTAAGTTTTCTGTAATGGGAATTACACCTATCTTTTCTATCAGTTCTTCATTTCTGACCTTATCTTTCCGGTTGTTTCCTGCTATTTTTCAAATATATTTCACCTCGGTACTGATTGATTTTCTTGTCTTTAGTCAATTGTCTAGGTCTGGCATTGGTAGACACCATTAGGATGAAGATTGTATTGTAGTGTTCGTTTTGCGTCTAGTTTTATTTCCTTGTTGGACAATAGTTATAACACATGTCCAAGGATATGACAAACTTTGTTGCGTCTTGCGTCTATTTCTGCTGCTTATGAATTGTCGTTTGTCACTAGACGTCCTAGATATTCCTCCACTCGATTTAACTGTCTGCCGTCTATCATTGCGTTGATGTTCTGTATTTCCGTTGAAATGTTCATGACTTCTGTCTTGCTGGTATTGAGTTTCATGTTCATGTTGTATTGGGTGTCTATACTGTTAAGTCTATTTCAGTGTATTTCTAGGTCTTTTATTTTTTCTCTCCATGTATTAGTGCTTGCTCATCTACAAATAGATGATCGTTAATCTCCGCTGTCTCCAATGGATTGGCTAACTTACATATGTAGTCAATGTAAGTAATAAACAATAGAAGAATATATTTTATATGTGTGTACAATGGAATGGTTGTGTGTTGTCACCAGATTTGTTTAATATTTATAGTGAGATTATTTTAAGATCCACAAGGGGCATGCCTGGAATAACAATTGGAGGTCATAATATAAATAATCTAAGGTATGCTCATGATACAGTCTTAATCACTAAGAGTGAAAATGAGTTACAAGAAATGTTGGACATTATAGTGAAAGACAGAAAAAATAAAGGACTCAGCCTTAAAAGCAAAAAAAAAAGAAATAATATTTACAACAAAGAAAAAGACATCACCTCAGTGCAAAATAAAGACAAGTGGAACAATATTAAAACAGGTAAATGAATTTAACTATTTGGGAACTTTGTTAACCTCAGACGGAAGATGTACACAAGAGGTGAGATGCAGAATGGCTCAGGCAAAAGCAGCTTTCCAAAAAGTGAGGAAGATACTATGCAATCCATTTTTGATAATAGAAACAAGAAAAAGAGTTCTTAAATGTTATGTAGAGCCAGTCTTAACATATGGATGTGAACCATGGACAATGGTACAACAGACAAGAAAATCACTGGTGTCTGTAGAAATGTAGTTTTACAGAAGAATGTTGAGAATACCATGGACAGCTAAGAAGAGTAATGAAGATGTTCTGAAAGAGGTCAAAGCGAAAAGAGAGCTAATTTCCAACATTAGGAAGAAACAATCATCATTTGTTGGCCATGTAATAAGAAAAGAACAACTGGAATATATTGTAACAACTGGAAAAATTGAGGGACGAAGAGATAGAGGGAAGCAAAAAGAAAAAAAGTACCAGACAGCTTAAGAGAATGGCTTGGCAGAAGGTCAACAACAGAAATGATAAACAACTGTCGAGATCGAAGGTTGTGGAGAGACATGATCACCTACTCCAGCAGGCCCGGTACTTGATGATGATGAATGCATAAATGAGAGAAATGGTCACGAAATAAAAAAAAATGTCACCTACAAGTAAGGAATGTTTGGTTGGTTGGTTGATTGCGTTCGCCCGATGACTAAAGTATTCTAGAGTATCGTGGTTGACTAGAATATTCTTTTTCATCATCCGCCCTTGCAAGGACGTACTGGACGTGTCTGCATTGTGTTGTGGTTTGCAGCATAACTGTTATATCTGCGCCTTTCAGCCCAACACATCCGACTTCAGCACGACATTTTTGAGTACCGGGTTGTCTTCCCTCTTCGATCCCTGCACGCTTGGCCAGACTAGACACATTAGTCTGCTACTGGAGGTACCACGGAGAGGTGGAACAGGGTCTGGATGGTTTTGGTTCACTGATCCTGGCCCATACCATCAGCTGTGGGTAGCTGACAGCTTCCAGCTCTGGTGCTAAGGAAAATAGGTGTGCGTATGTCGACCGCGTGTCGAAGAGAAAAATCAAGAGAATCAGAAAGCAAACAGACAAATAGGCACATACAGAAAAAAAAGCAGAAGACCTACCTCGAGAGACACTAATAAGAAAGACAGGAAAAGCAGACATCGACTCCTTTACTGAGAGGAAGTACTAATGGCGAGGTGCATTGTGAGTCCTGTTTGACGTCAGATAGCACCGGATAGTACACGATGATGGTGATGATGATGTTGATGATAATGCTGATGATGCTGATGATGATATTGATGACAATGACGATGCTGGTGATGCTCATTGAAAGCCAGAAAGATCACTAAGAGAGGTTTGAAAACAAAATAAAACAAAAAATTAAACAAATAATAATAATTCAGAAGAAACCATTACATTTGTCTATATAATTGACAAGCGAGAATAGGTCATCGACGCCCATCCAGCAAGTGAGATAAGAGCGGTCAGCGACCCACAGCTGACTGCCTGCGTCCACAAACACCAGAGCTGGTAAATGTCTTGTTCCGCCTTCTAGCTCTGCTTCTGAAAAAAAACCCAGACTATCCAGCCTGGCCAAGCAAGTAGAGATCAACGAGGGAAGGCAACCATTTACAAAAAATGCTTTTCAGACGTCGGATGTATTGGGTCGAAATGCATATATATCACAACCTAGATGAAAATCATAATACAACGCATCTAAACCCTCTTAACACCCTTTTAAAGCGGATAGCAAAGTGGGGCTATTCATTAGGGAACAGGCAAATGATTGTAGTGTTGCAGTAAAGCTGGTAGGAGGGACTATTTATTGAGAACTACACATTGAGAACTATTCATTGAGAACTGTTCATTGAGAACTACTCATTGAGAACTGTTCATTGAGAACTATTCATTGAGAACTACTCATTGAGAACTATTCGTTGAGAACTATTCATTGAGAACTGTTAATTGAGAACTACTCATTGAGAACTACTCGTTGAGAACTATTCATTGATAACTATTCATTGAGAACTGTTCATTGATAACTTTTCATTGAGAACTGTTCATTGAGAACTACTCATTGAGAACTATTCATTGAGAACGATTCATTGAGAACTATTTATTGAGAACTATTCATTTAGAACTATTCATTGAGAACTGTTCATTTAGAACTGTTCATTTAGAACTATTCATTTAGAGCTATTCATTGAGAGCTATTCATTTAGAACTGTTCATTGAGAACTGTTCATTGAGAACTATTCATTTAGAACTATTCATTTAGAACTATTCATTTAGAACTATTCATTGAGAACTATTCATTGAGAGCTATTCATTGAGAGCTATTCATTTAGAACTATTCATTGAGAACTATTCATTGAGAGCTATTCATTTAGAACTATTCATTGAGAACTATTCACTGAGAGCTATTCATTTAGAACTATTCATTGAGAACTATTCATTGAGAGCTATTCATTTAGAACTATTCATTGAGAACTATTCATTGAGAGCTATTCATTGAGAACTGTTCATTGAGAACTGTTAATTGAGAACTGTTCATTGAGAACTACTCATTGAGAACTATTCATTGAGAACTATTCATTTAGAACTATTCATTGAGAGCTATTCATTGAGAACTGTTCATTGAGAACTGTTCATTGAGAACTATTCATTGAGAACTATTCATTTAGAACTATTCATTGAGAACTATTCATTGAGAACTATTCATTGAGAACTATTCATTCATATAATAATCCTCAGCGAAGGCCAGAATAAACAACACGTAGCATCTAGCAGCGAAATTAGTAGAGACACGAGACAAACAGCGACGTTTCAGTAAAAGCTTTCGTCAGGCATCAAACAAAACAAAAAACATACAATGATCAACACGATGAGCAAATATTATTCTAAAACAACAGAAATAATGAGCACGAAGCGCAAACAAGAATCAAGAAAATGAAAATGGCGGAAAGAAACAGTGACCAGGATTTGCTTCCCTGATGGTTATAAGATTAAAAGATAATAGGACAGGTAGGATCTTATTGGACCAAAAGGAGCCAAACAGGAAAATAAATAGAAAAGGTATAATGAGGATGGAACAAATGTGGGGGTTCATATAGCACATTATTTTACTCGCGGCCATAAATAAGTAATACAGAGTAAAGTGTCCCGTCACGCTAAGTGGCGTATAGGGAATATAGTGTTGGTGACTATAATTTTTACATACCTTCAGCACATGATTTTTGGGGTATTGTAACCAATATTACGCCTGTACCGATTTACTTTCTCAGAAAAAATCAGGTATCCATTTAAGGATGGGTGTCCCTGAAATCTGCCGATCATGATCGAACTCGACCTCTTGTTCTTAGTAGCCCAGTTCACTACCCATTGAGCTATCGTGGTTCCCACTTGGCCACACATAGTATTTAATATTTAACACACTTTGTATGTGTATGAACTGGACTACAAAGGACAAGAGGTAGGGTTCGATCCCAACCGACGGCTTCCAGTTTAACCAGCTTTTAATGAGTACCGGAGTTTTTTCTGAGAAAGTAAAGCGGCACGGGTTGTAATACCGATTACATTACCCCAAAAATCATGTGCCGAAGGTTTGTAAATTGTATGGTCACTAACACCATATTCCCTGTACGCCACTTGGCGTGACGGGAGTACTTTCCTTTTTTTTTTTTTTTTTTTAAATATGTATGTTTATCTTCATAAAGATCAGAATGAAAAAAAAAATATTAGTGCAGATAATGACGGTAAGGTATGCAATTAACAGCATAATTAATTAGTTAGTAACCGTAGAGATCGGAAACTGTGGAGAGACGTGGTCACCAAACGCTAGCAAGTATAGTACCCCAATGGGATAATCATCATCATCAAGTACCATGCCTGCTGGCGTGGGTGATTATGTCTCACCAAAATTGTCTAGCTCCACAGTTATTTATCATTTCCGTTGTTGACCTTACGTCAAGCCATTCTCTTAAGCTGTCTGGTATCTTTTCTCGTTGCTTCTCTTTATCTCTTCGTCTCTCGATTTTACCACTTGTTACAATATATTCCAGTTGTTCTCTTCTCATTACATGGCCAAAAAATGATGATTGTTTCTTCCTAATATTGAAAATTATCTTTATTTTTGCTTTGGCCTCTTTCAGAACGTTTTCATTATTTTTATTACCTGTCCATGGTATTCTCAACATTCTTCTGTAAAACCACATTTCTACAGACTCCAGTGATCTTGTCTGTTGTCCTATTGTCCATGATCCACATCCAAATATTAAGACTGGCTCTACATAACATATAAGAACTATTTTTCACCTTTCTATTGTCCAAAATAGATAGCACAGTATCTTCCTTATTTTTTGGAAAGCTGCTTTTGCCTGAGATATTCTGAATCTCACCTCTGTTGTACATCTACCATCTGAGATTAACAATGTTCCCAGATATTTAAATTCATTTACCTGTTGTAATATTGTTACACTTGTCTTTATTTTGCACTGATGTAACGTATTTTTCTTTGTTGTTACCATTACTTCTGTCTTTATGCTATTTAGACTAAGTCCTTTATTTTTACTTTCCTTCACTATAATGTCTAAAATTTTTTGTAACTCATTTTCACTCTTAGCGATTAAGACTGTATCATCAGCATACCTTAGATTATTTATATTATAGCCTCCGATTGTTATTCCAGGCATGCCGCTTTATGTATCTTAAAATAATCTCACTTTACATATTAAACAAATCTGATGACAGCACGCAACCTTGTCTAACACCCTGTTTTATTTGTTGAAATATTCCCAATTGATTTCCAGTTCTTTTCGTCGCTGTTTGTAGCCAGTACATGTTCTTTATTATTCTTAGATCTTTGCTGTCTACGTTTATGCTTTTTAAAATATTGATTATTTCTTGGTGCTTTACTTTGTCAAATGCATTGGTATAATCTATGAAACATAGGTATACATCTGTTTTCACTTATACAGCTCTTTCTACTAAAGCGCTTATGATGTATATGGCATTGCTCGTTCCTTTATCTCTAACAAAATCACACTGTTCATCACCAATTTCTGGACTGATTTTGTTTTGCAATCTTCGCATGATGATTCTTTTTATTTATCCGAAGGATTGTTGTCTTTCTGCACTGTTAATTCAAAACTGATTTTCTGCATTAACTTGGATTCTCGGCTAATACAACACGTACAGTCATAATAATTTTTATTGACTTCTCCGATGCTGATGCTCAGATACTCCATATATTTTGTTTGTGCCATCAATTATTATATGTTTCATTATTGAAGATGGAATGGAAGTAATTAAAATTGAAATAAACCATTATGCTTTATTGTACGAATATGACATATGCCTTTATTACCTCCAATAGTTGGGCTTCACACTGCTACTTTGTGTACATCTTGAATATTTTCTGAAACACTTTTCCAGATCTATTGGTATTTTAAAATAGAGTCCCTGTTGGTCTTCATCTTTTTCCTCTTTTTATTCTATTATCATTTTCTATAGATATATTGATATTGAGAAAATACAGGACATCGAGTAGCAGTGGGAAATGCTCAAAGAATCGATTCAACAAACATCAAAAGAAGTAATACCGGTGACTAAAAGAATCAGCAAAAAATAAATGGATGACAAAAGAAATACTACAATTAATGGACGAAAAGACGAATACATAAGAAAGAAGAACGGACATATAAAATATTGCACAAAGAGATCCAAAACAAATGCAGAGAAGCAAAGAAAGGATAGTGACAGCAGAAATGTGAACAAATGGAAAAAAAACAACAAAAGAAAGATTCAAAATTTATGCACAATCAGTTAAATGAATTAACAGGAAGAAAAGAAGTCAAAGTTTCAGGATGTGTGAAATCAAAGGAAGGAAATATAATAATGGGACAAGAGAAGATAATGGAAAGATGGACAGAATATATCAGTCAACTCTATGATGATGAAAGACCAAAGCTAAACAATTCAAACAAAGACACAGGCCCATGAAGTGGAGAATGCAATTCAATACATGAAAAGAGGCAAAGCTCCAGGTCCCAACAATATAACAATCAAAGAGATAAATGCATTGGAAGAGCTGGGAGTACAATTCATAACAAAACTACTCAATGACATATATAACACTGGAGACATACCCGAAGATCTACTAAAATCTATCTTTGTAGCCATACCGAAGAAGTCAGTCGCCACTGATTGCGATGTCCATAGCACTATTAGTCACATGAGTCACATGACTAAAATATTCTAAGAATCATCATGAGACGTATAGGAACAAAATAAAATCAGAAATAAGTGAGGAAAAATGTGGATTTGTGGAAGGGAAGGGCACAATAATGCAATATACATCTTAAGAACATAGATACAAATATCTATAGAGGTGAAGAGAGATCTAAATATGTGCTTTATCATCATCATCATGTGCCATACCGGTTGGCGTATGCGATCAGGTCCCTCCACAATCTTCTATCCACAGTGCATCTTATCAGTTCTGTTGTTGACTGTTTTCCATGCCATGACACCAAGCTATCCGGTATTTTCTCTCTTTGTCGTCCGCGATCTCTCTTTCTTTCTCTTTTACCAGTCGTAATCAAGTATTCCAACCCTCCTCTTCTCATTATGTGCCTGAAAAATGTTGATTGTTTCTTTCTGATGAGTTCCCTTTTTGTGTTGGCCTCTTTGAGAATTTCTCATTGGCCTTTATAGCTGACCAGGGAACTTTCAACACTATACTGAGAAATCCCATCTCTGTGGCCTCTAATCGTTTTTTCATTTGTTTGTCTACTGCTCATGATTAGCTTCCACCGGTCAGAATTGGCTCTATATATCACAGATGAAACTCTCTTTCTCACTTCTATTGACATAATTTTTTGTATAAGATATTTTTCATTTTCTGAAATGCTATTTTGACCTGAGCTATTCTGCTTTTTTTTTTTTTTATTTCTGTGGTGCACCTTCCATTAGATGTTATTATTGTGCCCAAGTATTTGATACGTTGCACTTGTTTCAGATTTGTCCTGTTTATTTTTACGCTGTCAACATTTTTCGGACACATCACGAGAAGAGGAAAGTTGGAATACTTTGTTACAACTGGTAAAATAAAAGGAAAGAGAGATCACGGACGACAAAGAGAGTAAATACTGGATAGCTTGGTGTCAAAGCAATGAAAACGGCCAACAACAGAATTGGTACGATACGTTTGTAGACAGAAGATTGTGGAAGGACATGATCTCCTACGTCAACCGGTATGGCACATGATGATGATGATCAATTTCTATGTTTTAAATTATTTCTTTTTTTTTAAATTAAAACTCTACAGGATGTCTGTTACGAAATAGCATCTAACCATTTGCGGCCTAAATGCACAAGTGGTGATGTAAGTATCGCTCCAATACGGGTAGATGTTTAATCAATACTTACTAAAGATATTATTTCAAGTACTGGTCGCGCCATCTAACAGTCTTTGTGGAAACTACATCTGCCTGATTGAAAAGTTGCTTTGCAAATAAATGTAGGTATCAAGAGATTTCAATGACAAGTTTCAGTGTCGTTAATTGTTATTTTCCTTAAGAATCAAACTGAGCATTTTGGAAAGATTTCTAATTTAAATAAGTTTACATCTCAGTACCTTTCAACTTTTTCTATTTTCATTGAGTATTAATTTTTTAAAAATTTTCATTGAGTATCAATTTTTTTCTATTTTCATTGAGTATCATTTTTTTCTATTTTCATTGAGTATCAATTTTTTTCTATTTTCATTGAGTATCAATTTTTTCTATTTTCATTGAGTATAAACTTTTTTCTATTTTCATTGAGTATCAATTTTTTTCTATTTTCATTGAGTATAAACTTGTTCTATTTTCATTGAGTATCAATTTTTTTTTCATTCAATGGGTGCCGTCTCCACATCGAAGCTTGACTACCATGGAGACCCATTTTACTCTGTTTCTTGTCTGGATGGTTCGCGTTGTCACATTTTGATGTTATTAGTCCATTCTAGTCTTGGTTTCCCTCTGCCTCGCATGCCTTGTACTTTCCCCTCCAAGATGATTTTTAGAAGGATATTATCTCTTTTCACATGTCCAAATAATTTCAGTGGTCTTTTTCGAATTGTGTTCATCGTCATTCAGTGGTGTCTCCACATCGAAGGTTGGCTACCATGGAGCGGCATTCCGCTAAGTCTCTTGCTTTGATGGTGGAGGTTGTCATAGATTGAATTGTACATCTTTTGATGTTATTCGTCCATGTTAGTCTTAGTCTGCCTCTTCCTCTGCTACCTATTATTTTCCCCTCCAAGATTACTTTTAGTAGGCTGCTATATCTTTTAAAGGGTTAAGGCATAAAAATGCGAAGCTGCAGTAAAGCTGAATGTGAGGAAAAATTTAAAAAATTTAAAAAATGGTATGTAAGAAGCTCAACGTGATAAGTGGACGACACAGACTAAACAACGTTTCGGCCCAATAGGCCTTCATCAGGAACTAACAAAAAAACACACACAAAACTAATAACGAAACACCCAAAACAAAAATAATCGAAATGTGTTAAAGAAAAAAAAAATTAACTATCCAGTCAAAACCAAAAGGAAATCGCAACCAAGTGCGGCTGTCGTGAACGTCGAGAAACGTGCAAAAATGTGCGCAAATGCACACAGAACCAGAGGAGTTCACACAGGGGTCAGCGTGCAAACACAAAGGAGAAAGAATCGAATAGTAGACCAACAGGTACTAAAAAGGCGGTAAGAGTGAGATGTCCGAGAGTGGGGCACAACAAAAACAAACGAGGGGTAATGAGCACAGAAAAAAAGGGTTAGAGGAGAAAACCGAAGTGTCTCATAAGGTTTGCTTTATTGTGTTAAGTAGTTATTGTTTTTCATTTTCAGCTGATTCAGAACTTCCTCGTTTATCTTCTTTTCCTACCACCAAATTTCCCCATTTTTCCTATAGATTCACATTTCATAAACTACAATTTTTCTGCTCTAATTTCTTATTTAATATCAATGTTTCTGAACCATACATGAATGTTGAATAAATATAACATTTTGCTATTCGTAGCTGTAGATCTGATATTATGTGTTTTCATGTCTGTTTATTTTGCTTGTTAAAATTGTTTTTCTTTCCCTTCCCTATTCCTTTATTTATTTCTGTCTTACATTTTCCATCATTTGCTATAATATGCCCAAGATAGTTATATTCTTGATATTTTCCAGGTTTTTTTCCATCTATTTCAATATATTCTTGCATATTTTGTGTCTTTTGCCTGCCCATAATCATGGGTTAAGTCTTCTCTATTTTTAATCCATATTCTTTACTTGTTTTGTTTATTTGTTCACTAGTTGTTGCAGGTCTTCTGGATTGTCTGTCAGTAATACAGCATCATCATATCGTAGATTATTGATTATGTATCCATTAATGTTCAGTCAAATAAAAAGACATTACTGCAATGCATAATAAAGACAAATGAAAGAATATTAAAAAAGGTAAATGAATTTAAATATCTGGGGAAATTGTTAATCTCAGTTGGTAGATGTACACAAGAGGTGAGATGCTGAATAGTTCAGGCACAAGCAGCTTTCCAAACAAAATTAGGATGATACTGTGTAATCTATTTTTGACAATAGCAACAATAAAAGTAGGAGTTCTTAAATGTTATATAGAGTCGGTCGTAACATATGGATGTGAATCATGGACAATAGGATAACAAACAAGAAAATCACTGGAGGCTGTAGAAATGTTGTTTTACAGAAAAATGTTAAGAATACCATGGGCAGCTAAGAAGAGAAATGAAGACGTTCTGAAATAGGCCAAAGCAAAGATAGCGCTAGCATCCAATATTAGGAAGAAACAATCATCATTTTTTGGCCATGAAATGAGCAGGGGACAGCTGGAATATATTGTGACAACTGTGAAAATCGGGAGACGAAGAGATAGAGCGAAGCAAACAGTAAAGGTACCAGACAGGTTAAGTGAATGGCTTAACTGAAGGTCAAAAACAGAAATAATAAATAACTGTCGAGATCGAAAGTTGTGGAGAGACATAATCACCTACGCCAGCAGGCATGCTACTTGATGATGACGATGTTTAGTCCTGACATCCCTGTGATGTCTTTGAAGATCTGCTCAGTGTATACATTAAATAAACAGTATCGACCTAAGTTAATCTAAATAATTTATATTTTAAATAGATACAAAACTGTGTGGGGTAAAATTCCATAATTCTACGTACGTTAGTGAAATTGTCCTGCCATTTCCATCATTTTATTCTGCGCAAACATCCATTAAATCTGTATCTTAGTTACTGTCATTTTGTTATTCTCCATGTTTCACAACCAAATAACAGGAATGACTTAACATTGGGGTTAAAAATTGTTATTTTTGTATTTAACCTAATTTCTGTGCATTTCCATATCCTTCCTAGTGCACCGAAGGATCTTCTTTCTTTTTGTATCCCTTTTGTGGTATCATTCTCTGTTCCTCCTTCGTTGTCTATTTATAATATCTATAATTAGTCTCATTGTTTCAATAACATAATTTCACAATATTGGTTATTTTCATCTCTTTTTGTCTCTCTCTCTCTCTCTCTCTCTCTTTCTCGTTTTCTCTCTCTCTCTCTCTCCCTCACTTTCTCGAGAGATATCCCCATCTATCTGTAGGATTGACTATATGCCTAATGTCTTTATCTGTATATTCATCCGCCCAGTCACTCATCCACTCATCTATCCACCCTAATCATCTATATATCTATTCACGTATTTTTCTATTTATCCGCCAGTCTGTTGCTTATTTATCTATCCATCTATATATCCATTTGTCTAGGCACTCATCCACTCATCACATATATTTACTTATGTATTTTACTATTTATTTGCCTTATCTCTGTTCCTCGACTTATCTTCATAACTAACTACCTACATAACAACATAATTTTCTACTATCTTGTATCTACCTCTCTACCTACCTAACAGCATATCTTTCCCTTTATGGTATCTATCAATCTACCTGTTAATGTGCCTCATCATCATCATCATCATCATCGAGTGCCATCTCCGCATCGAATGTTGACTACCATGGAGCGCCATGCTGCTCTGTCTCTTGCTTTGATGGTGCAGGTTGTCATAGGCTGGTTTCTCCATCTTTTGATGTTACTCGTCCATGTTAGTCTTGGTGTGCCTCTGCCTCTTTTACCTTGTATTTTCCCCTCCAGGATTACTTTTAGTAGGCTGTTGTGTCTTTTAACATGGCCCAAAAAGCGCATTTGTCTTGTTTGAATTGTGTTTAGTAGTTCTCTTTCCATTTTTAGTGTGTTTTCTTTTCCTTACGTGCCTACGTTTAATTGTTTATCTATTACCTATCTCCCACTTATGTCCGTTGCTGATATGACCAGCATGCACTAGAAAAGGAAACAAAAATACCGCTACTGAATTTGCGCCATCTTGTTTTGTTTTAAATAGGTCAACTCAAAACTTAGAAAGGTTTGTCCAAAGACAGAGAAGCATTACTTTACTTCTCCATTGTAATGACATTAGAGAATAATGACAGTCACTTTTTATTATTGTGACAATATCTGAAAATAAGAAAGTCACTTTTCGTAACTGTGACAATATCAGAGAATAATGACAGCCACTTTTTATTACTGTGACAATATCAGAGAATAATGACAGCCACTTTTTATTACTGTGACAATATCAGAGAATAATGACAGCCACTTTTTATTACTGTGACAATATCAGAGAATAATGAAAGTCACTTTTCATAACTGTGACAATATCAGAGAATAATGAAAGTCACTTTTTATTACTGTGACAATATCAGAGAATAATGACAGTCACTTTTTATTACTGTGACAATATCTGAGAATATGAAAGTCACTTTTCGTAACTGTGACAATATCAGAGAATAATGACAGCCACTTTTTATTACTGTGACAATATCAGAGAATAATTAAAGTCACTTTTCATAACTGTGACAATATCAGAGAATAATGACAGCCACTTTTTATTACTGTGACAATATCAGAGAATAATTAAAGTCACTTTTCATAACTGTGACAATATCAGAGAATAATGACAGCCACTTTTCATAACTGTGACATTATCAGAGTATAATGACAAGGACGTTTCATTACTGTCCCAATATCAAAGCATAATGACAGCCACTTGTCATAACTATGTCAATATCAGATTATACTGAAAACCATTGTTCATTCTTCTTTTCTCTTTTCACTGATACCTAAAAGGTGTCGTGGTCTAAATCATTTGTCGTTCTTGAGCTGCTCGAACTGTCTGAATTAGTGATTTTCCTTTGTTGTTACATGACACTGTCACTGCATCCATCCATCTTCTTCTGGGACTTCCTCTTGGTCTTTTTCCATGCATTCTCGAGAAGAACGCCCTTGATGGTGATTGGTGAGGATTCATTCTGACCAGGTGGCCAAACCATTTAAGTTGTTGTTGTTCTATGTATTCTTGGCAGGGTTTTGTTCCTACCATTTTTCTTATGGTTTCATTTGGTACTCTATCTCTTCTTGTGTTGTTTGTTACTTTTCTCAAGCATCGCATCTCACATGTATTGATCTTTCTTAAATGTGATTTAGAAAGGGTCCATGTTTGACTTTCATAGCACAAAGTTGGTATGAAAATGCTATTTATCATTTGTTTTTTAGCTGGCATAGAAACGTGTGGATGTCTTAGCAATGGTGAAAGCTGGTATGTGATAGCATTTGCTTTTTGTATTCTCATGTCAATTTCTCTGTCTAGTTTTCCATCTTCTGTGAACATTATGCCCAAATACTAGAATTCTTCTACTTGTTTTATTTCTTTATCTTTGATCTTAATGTTTAATGAGTGTCTTAATTTACTTATTCTCATAGCCTCTGTTTTTGCTGTGTTAATTTTCATACTGTAGTTTGTGCAACTTTTATCTAGAGATGTTATATGCTGTTGTAGCAGGTTTTCGTCCTCATATATTAGGCATTGGTCATCTGCGAATAGTAGCTTGTCGATGTTAGAACTTTCTACCTCTATATTATTATTTGATTTTTCCTTATTGTTGGTTGTTTCCTGATTTATTTTGTCCATATATATGATGAAGAGGAGTGGTATTGTTCATTACTGTGACAATATCAAAGAATAATGACAATCACTTTTCATTACTGTGATAATATCAGAGTACAATCACAGCTAATTTTCATTTCTCTGAAAATGTCAGAGAATAATGACTGCCACTTTCTATTACTGTCACATTATCAGAGAATAATGATAGCCACTTTTCATTGTTGTGACATTATCAGAGTATAATGACAGTTACTTTGTAATACTGTGACAACATGATCCTATTTAATGTCTACAAAAACCAAATAAATCCTTCACAGATACCGCGCTTATTGTATGTCTTATGAGAAAGCTAAAAGCTGTATTTTCAACCTCTACATCCATTTGTTATGTTTAATTACGAGTGCATTCGTTCAATATTGTATAAATGTAAGTTTGCTCCAACATATTATTATATTCCAACGTACATATATTTTTTGTAAATGTCAAGGCGACTTCAGCCTGGTAGAATTGTTTTTCTCCTCTTTCGTATCTCGGATGAAAAAAAAAGAGAAAATAATATGATGTAGATGTTATACATTTTTATGTTAGTCCATGCTTTTTGTTGCATTTCTAGTAACATGGATCATCTTTTACGCAATGCTGCGGCTCAGCAACTAAATGATACCTTCAGTTGCTGCTTTCGATCCAATCGATCAAGTCGGCTCAGGTTAAAGTCAGAATGAACACATGGCTCCGGTGAATGTGGAAAATACCAGAACTGAAGAGCACCGGCTTTCTCCATTTCTATTACTTCTTCCTTCTCCTTCGTCTTATTCTTCTTATTATTATACTTCCTTCTTCTTTTTCTTCGCCTTCTCCTTCTTCCTTCGTTCTTCTACTCCCTAAATCGTCGTCTTCTTGTTCTTCTTTCTCCCTTTACTCTTCTTCCTCTTCTTCTTCTTTCTGATTCCTTCTTCTTTTTCTATTTCTTTTCCTTTTTTTTATTTCTTCTGTTTCCTTCTTTTTTAAAAATCTTTATTCGTTCTTCCTCTTTCGTCTCCATCCTTTTCTTTTTCAACTTCATCCTCAACTCTGCGAGTCGTAGGGCACTACTAACAGTAGTCAACCTTCTTCATTTATCTCTATCTTCACTCATTCTTTGTAAAAAAAAAAAAAAGCAAAGAGCCCAGTCACGCCAAGTGGCGTGTAGGGAATATGGTGTTAGGGACTATACATTTGACAGACCTTCGGCACATGATTTTTGGGTAATGTGGTCGGTATTACGCCCGCGCAACTTTACTTTCCCAGAAAAAAATCAGACACCCATTCAAGTCTGGGTGAACTGGAGGCCGTCAGTTGTGATCGAACACTACCTCTTGTCCTTTGTAGTCCAGTTCACTAACCACTGAGCTATCGCGTCTCCCCTGTCATTCTTTTGGGACTCTACAAAATCGAGGCATGTCTATTATTTTATGTTATCTTCCTATCTCTTTCTCTAACCAGTTTTAATGCACGCTCTCTTTATAGTGTGTCCTGTTACAGTACAGATTATTGCCTCAAGTAATTATTCACAACCTCTTTGTCTTTGGACAAAAGGAAGACCAAGGAATTCTTGGAGAAGACAGATAGAAGCAGAGATGAAGATGATGGGGAAGACATGGAACGATCTTAAAAGAATGGCAAGAAACAAAACGACTTGGAAAGTATTTGTTGAAGACCTATGCTCCACTAGGGAGCTGAAAGGTAGAAGAGGAAGAAGAAGAAGAATTCACGTTTGAATAATAATTTTCTATGCAAATAGCGCTTGTTCCTCATTACTGTTTTCAATTCAGGGTGTGATAATCATTTATTTTTCGCCTTTTCACTGTTTTAAATTCACTAAACATCATCGGGTTGCATGTCACTTGGAAAACGTTACATTCATCAAAACTCGACTGAAAGAATATCTGTCTCTAGCCAGATCCCTCACGTCTACAGTTCTTTTTGATGCCATAAACCAACCGTCTTGTGCCCTGTCTCGTAGTCCAGGAACCATGTTTTCCATTATTATTCTTTCCAGCCCGTTGTGTCTTTTGATGTGGTCACACGATTTTAGTTGAAACTTGCTCAACCTCCCAAATTTCGTACCTGATACGTTTCTTTATTAAAATAAAGGACAAGGTAAAGTACGAGACTTGAATCGGCGTCTTAGCACGCGAGTTTTCACCCATATGGGCTCGGCTGCCTGTCCAGAAGTGTTCGGAGACTTCTGGATAGTGTCGCTTCAAGCTTCGAAACTCATGATACGAGGTGGCATTCCTCACCTTTTCAGAATACTACCTTGGTACCCATTTCTGTCAGCGGCTGTGCCGACTGCGGGGTGTATTATTTTTTCAACCACGAATACAACTAAAACTGCTACCAGCAGGAATCAAAAACGGGTTGTCCGAACGTTGGTAGCCCAGACGATTGGTTTTCCCAACTAGGCTACCGACAAAATATTTCGTCCTAATGTAATCCTGGCCACATTACAACCAATAATTATTGGGAATTATAAGAGCGCCTGTCTGCACATGGACTGAAAGCTGTCAGCGACTCATAACTGATTGTCTACGCCATGATCAGTGATCCTGAACTATCCGGAACACACTCCATCTCTTCACGTTGCCCCTAGAAATAGACTAACGAGTCTGACCAAGTGTGGAGGGATCGAGAGGGAAGGTACCCTGGTTCTCAAAAACACATGCTGAAGTCTGACATGTTGGGCTGACCAAGTGTGGAGGGATCGAGAGGGAAGGTACCCTGGTTCTCAAAAACACCATGCTTAAGTCTGACATGTTTGGTTGACCAAGTGTGGAGACATCGAGAGGGAAGGTACCCTGGTTCTCAAAAACACCATGCTTAAGTCTGACATGTTTGGTTGACCAAGTGTGGAGACATCGAGAGGGAAGGTGCCCCGGTTCTCAAAAACACCATGCTGAAGTCTGACACGTTGTGATGAAAAGTTGCAAATATCACAACGCATTTATACCCAAGTTTCCACTTAAGGGTGGATGACGAAGAGAGCTACTATTCCCTTATTTAGTAATCACCGCATAAACACTATTAAGAGAAGGATGGGGGAATATGTATATTACCAGCATAAGTGTAATGCGTAATGACATGATGATGATACCGGCATTGGTAAAGCTGCGGCGTGTTTGGCAAAACAGAAAATTGACAATTCAAACAAAGACAGCAGATTACAATGTCTGCATTAGTAGTATCCTCTTGTGTGGCAGCAAATCATGGACAAAGCATGAGAGAAGTCTAAATGCATTCCATATGCTATGTCTGCGCCGTATTGGTATCACCTGGGGTGATAAAGTGACAAACGTGGAGGTCATGACTAGCACAGGCCTCCTGAACATCTACACGCTGCTCAAACAACGTAGGTTACGCTGAGTTGACCACGAACATCGTATGGAAGATGGCCGCATACTAAACGATATACTCTATGGACAACTAGCAGATGGCAGAAGAACTAGTGGCTGCCTAAAAACTTCGATTTGTGGACGTGTTAACGTGAATGAAGATTCTGACCATAAACCCTGTAGCCTGGGAAGACATAGCTACAGACCGCAATGTCTGGAAACACACTCTAAAGTTCCAACTCAAACAAGAAGCAGACAGTTCATAGAAAAAGATAACACACGGCGAAAAAAAAAGAAAAAAATACCTTTCTAGGGGCGCTGCAAAATCCATAGTCAACTATGACTGACGGAGGCTGCTAATGACATGATAAATACCTTCTATTTTTTTATTTTATTGAAAAAAGTTGTGCAAGAAAGGAAAAGAACAAGCGCCTAGCATGAAGAAACCGTTTGTTTTTAAAGACACCCTAAATAAAGACATACATAAATGGTATTTTATTGTAACAATAAAAATTTGAAGACCTTGGTACATTGAGTCAAAATGTACACAGTAAATATGCACGAGGGCAGGGAACAGGCAAATAATGTAGTGCTGCGGTAAAACTGGTTGCAAGGAGCAAGTGGTGGGATATAACGTACACCCCTAAAGCATGGGGGTCTCGGTAGCCTCGTTGGGAAAACCACCCGACTAGACCACAGTTCGGACAACCCGTGTTCGATTCCCGCTGGGAGCAGTGTGAATTGTACTCGTGGTTGGAAAAAAAAATACCCCCACAGTCGACCCAGCCGTTGGCAGAAATGGGTACCAGGGTATTACCCTGGGAAGGTGAGGAATGTCGCCTCGCATCGTGAGTTTCGATGCTTGATGCGACACTAACCAGAAATCTGCGAACATTTCTGGACAGGCAGCCGAGCACATATGGGTGGAAACTCGCGTGCGCCGGTTCAAGTCTCGTACTTTACCAAAAGGTACTTTACCTTAAAGCAGCACGGGCGCAATACCGACCACATTACCCCAAAAATCATGTGCTGAAGGTCTGTAAAATATAGGGTCACTAACACCATATTCCCTATACGCCACTTGGCGTGACGGGGGAACTTTACTTTTTTTTTTTTTTTTTTAACTTTACCTTAGCATACGTATTTCTATATGTTTTAGAGTTTATCTGTATTCCCATGTCCGTTTGTGTTATTCTAGTTTTCTGAAAAAGGCTGAGTGAAGGCCGAAACGTCAGTATTTTGTTGTGTTACTTTTTGTTTGTAAAGCTGTCACCGTACCTTGTAGGAGTGCACTGTACATCCCACTACTTGCTCCATGCAAGACGGTAACAAGAATGTAGAGACAAAGCGTATCAGATGGACAATCTCTTATAATATAATCACAAATTCAATCAGGCATTGAAGACATTGAGTTATAGATGAGGATGAAACATTCATAGAAAGAGAAGTAATATCCTATCAGAGTGTATGTTCAAAGAGAGAAGTAATATCCTTTCAGAGTGTACCATCAATTGATAGAGAAGTAATATCCTCTCAGAGTGTACCATCAACAGATAGAGAAGTAATAACCTCTCAGAGTGTACCATCAACAGAAAGAGAAGTAATATCCTCTCAGAGTGTACCATCAACAGATAGAGAAGTAATATCCTCTCAGAGTGTACCATCAACAGATAGAGAAGTAATATCCTCTTAGAGTGTACCATCAACAGATAGAGAAGTACTATCTTCTCAGAGTGTACCATCAACAGATAGAGTAGTAATATCCTCTAAGATTGTACCGTTAATATTTAGAGAAGTAATATCCTATCAGAGTGTACCATCAATAGATAGAATTAATATCCTCTCAGAGTGTACCATCAATAGATAGAATTAATATCCTCTCTGAATGTACCATCAATAGATAGAATTAATATCCTCTCTGAATGTATCATCAATAGATATAAATAGATAGAATAGTAATATCCTCTAAGAGTGTACCGTTAATATTTAGAGAAGTAATATCCTCTCAGAGTGTACCATCAATAGATAGAAAAGTAATATCCTCTCAGAATGCACCATCAATAGATAGAGAAGTAATATCCGCTCAGAATGCACCATCAATAGATAGAGAAGTAATATCCTCTCAGAATGCACCATCAATAGATAGAGAAGTAATATCCTTTCAGAATGCACCATCAATAGATAGAGAAGTAATATCCTTTCAGAATGCACCATCAATAGATATAGAAGTAATATCCTCTCAGAATGCACTATCAATAGATAGAGAAGTAATATCCTCTCAGAATGCACTATCAATAGATAGAGAAGTGAAATCCTCTCAGGGTGTACCTTCATGAGATAAAAAAAAAGCAATATCCTCGGAGATTATCATTTAAAGCAGGCGAAGATGATGATAACTTAGACAAGTTTAAGAGATGGATCAGTTACTGTCAGGATGTATCATTAAGGAAAGCTAAGATGAATAACCCATCGAGCTATCTTTGCGGGGACAGCGCTTGAGTTGACTTTATTCTGCGGTCACATTTTTGTCCTTAATGGGATTGAGTAACCATGTAAGAATGAGACAAAAATAAACGTGGACAAAAATGTCCAGGAAGAGAAAGACTCAGTACGACGGCTGAGACAACAGAGCGAGTACACCAAGTCTGTAATTGTCAACAGACGGTCGTGTAGGAATTGATCGCAAGGGATCTAGGTTTGACACAATGCTGATAGTGAATGATTGCGTCAATGAATGGACAGGAACCAGGACGTGAGTTTCGTTGTAGTTGCGGGGATCTCTACAAAATATGGAGTCAGAGAGAGAGAGAGAGAGAGACTTACCACTGATGGGAGATGTCAGGCACAGACTGTGCTATCAGTTCTCGCTTTGTTTCAGACGTCGTTAGTACACGCCCGCAAGGGGAAGTTACTGACGTCTCTACTTCCACAATCAATAGGCATCGAATCTTACGTACAGGTTTCTCAGAGCGTGTGTCAACAGCAATGGTGTACAGGCATTTGTGTGTGTACAAGTGAATTCATTTATTTATATATTTGATACATTTATTGTACTAGAATAGGGGCTCAAACTAAAAACAAGAATTGATTATCGAAAATATTTTGTTGAGGGAGAGAAGTACGCAGAGATGAATGTAGTTCAATGATAAAGGAAGATCCGTATGTTAACAGTACTGCAATTTAATAATAATAGTGATGATACTAATAATAAGAAACAACTCAAAACATAGAAAACTGTAATGACAATTAAAAAAAAAAAATTTTAAGTTATATGGTAACAGCTTAAGCGTAGTTGAGAGACAAACGAAAGTCGAACGACGTTTCCGCCAAGTAGGTCTTCAGCTAGAACAATAAATAACAATACAAAAATATATATAAGGATATACACAGAAATCTAACTACGTACCGAATATATGCTAGATTCTTCTTAAGGTCACTTACCTGCTGTCCAGAGCTTGGTCAGGCACTGACTGAACTAGATTTGGTAGGCGGGCTGACTAGGCAGTCAGGTGAGGAATTTTATTTTTAGAACCACTCACATTTATTTATTTTTATTTTCTATTTGAGGCTTTTAAAAACTAGTCGATGTTTGGACAACATGAAACATTGTCAGGAAATGCAGAATTTGACAGGCAGCTTGAACGAAGATTCGAACTCGCTCTACTTGACACAACAGCAATCTCAAACTAGCAAGGCACGTACTAAAATTAAAGGGACAGTATAGACAGTTCCAGGTGAGAGTATTTACATTTTGCCACGATAACCATCATCGTCATCAAGTACTGTGCCTGCTGGCGTAGGTGATCATATCTCTCCAGAACATTTGATCTCAACAGTCATTTATCATTTCTATTGTTGACCTTCTGCCAAGCTATTCTCTTAAGCTGTCTGGTATTTTTTCTCTTTGCTTCCCTCTATCTCTTCGCCCCTTAATTTTCCCAGTTTTTACAATATATTCCAGATGTTACCTTTTATTACATGGCCAAAAAATGACGATTGTCTCTTCCTAATATTAGATATTAGCTCTCTTTTTGCTTTGGCCTATTTCAGAACGTTTTCATTACTCTTCTTAGCTGTCCAAGGTATTCTTAACATTCTTCTGTAAAATCACATTTCTCAGTCTCCAGTGATTTTCTAGTCTGTTGTCCTATTCTCCATGATTCAGATCCATATGTTAAGACTAGCCCTACATAACATTTAAAACTCTTTTTATTGTTTTTAATTGCCCAAATGGATAGCACAGTATTTTCCTAATTTTTTTAAAGCTGCTTTTGCTTCAGCCATTCTGCATCTCACCTCTGTTGTGCATCTACCATTTGATGTTAACATTGTTCCCATATATTTAAATTCATTCACCAGTTTTAATATTGTTCCACCTGTCTTTATTATTCACTGCGGTGAAATCTTTTTATTTATTTTTTTGCAGCTAAGAAAAAGGAACGCCATTAATTTGTTTACCGCATGGCAAAATAGGTACACTGCCTTTTTATTGATTGGTTACACATTAACAGCAGGCAGTGACGGTTTCGCATTGTGACATCGTTTTAGGTATCACCAACTGTCTCCATTGCGGGCCGTATGTGCTTGAGTTGTCCGGCTTGTCTTTGTAAAAAAAAAAAAGTAAAGTACCCCCCCCCCCCCGGTCACATCAAGTGGCGGCGTATAGGGAATATGGTGTTAGTGACCCGTCACACCAAGTGGCGGCGTATAGGGAATATGGTGTTAGTGACCCGTCACACCAAGTGCTGGCGTATAGGGAATATGGTGTTAGTGATCCGTCACGCCAAGTGGCGTATAGGGAATATGGTGTTAGTGACCCGTCACACCAAGTGGCGGCGTATAGGGAATATGGTGTTAGTGACCCGTCACACCAAGTGGCGGCGTATAGGGAATATGGTGTTAGTGAGCCGTCACGCCAAGTGGCGGCGTATAGGGAATATGGTGTTAGTGACCCGTCACACCAAGTGGCGGCGTATAGGGAATATGGTGTTAGTGACCCGTCACGCCTAGTGGCGGGGTATAGGGAATATGGTGTAGTGACCCGTCACGCCAAAGTGGCGGGGTATAGGGAATATGGTGTTAGTGACCCGTCACGCCAAGTGGCGGCGTATAGGGAATATGGTGTTAGTGACCCGTCACACCAAGTGGCGGCGTATAGGGAATATGGTGTTAGTGACCCGTCACACCAAGTGGTGGCGTATAGGGAATATGGTGTTAGTGACCCGTCACACCAAGTGGCGGCGTATAGGGAAATATGGTGTTAGTGACCCGTCACACCAAGTGGCGGCGTATAGGGAATATGGTGTTAGTGACCCGTCACACCAAGTGGCGGCGTATAGGGAATATGGTGTTAGTGACCCGTCACACCACGTGGCGGCGTATAGGGAATATGGTGTTGGTGACCCGTCACACCAAGTGGTGGCGTATCGTGAATATGGTGTTAGTGACCGTCACGCCAAGTGGCGGCGTATAGGGAATATGGTGTTAGTGACCATACATTTTACAGACCTTCGGCACATGATTTTAGGGGTAATGTGGTCGGTATTACGCCCGTGCTGCTTTAATTTCCCAGAAAAAAATCAGGTACCCATTAAAGGCTGGGTGAACCCGGAAGCCGGCGGTTGGGATCGAACCCTACCTCTTGTCCTTTGTAGTCCAGTTCACTAACCACTAAGCTATCGCGGCTCCCGGCATGTATTTGGGCTGCTTCTATTTCCACTGCCCTCCCACCGATTTGTCCCTGGTCTGCATCTCTTTCGTTTTCCCTTAGAGGCTCGGCAGTTCTTGTGATTGTTTCTGGATGTGTTCTTATCACTTGATCAATCCAGCACCATCTTCTCCCTGCTTCCACTGTGTACATCAGCCATTAGTTGCAGCGTTTTGGGCAGCTCTGATACGTGGCCCAACTATTTCATTTTTCCTTACTTCACTCTTGGCAAAACATTATCGCGTACTCCGATTGTTGGTTTTTTTTTTTTTTTTTTTTTTTTTTTTGATTGATGGTTGGTTGACTTTTTGCGAATTTTTGTTCACTCGTGATAAAATCTAAGTTGAAGTTTCTCGAAAACTTGAGTTTAAATTTCATCGCTTGTGTTCAGTGCTGCAGCTGTGCTGTAAGTGTGCACAACAATGTACACCTGTTTTTTCATTAACAAAAAAAAAAAAACATTAGCGATCTTATATAGGTAAAATGATAGGTGAATGGATCGTAACCCTTTAAGATGAAGCCAAATAATCCGAGTCAAGAACGTTTATTTATTCATTACAAGCACTTCTACAACACTCTTCACTGGGCACGTCCTGGTCTTCTCAAGCGTAAAACCCACTGTCCGCCGCTGATTAACACTATATAGCAATTCCTCTTCTTCTTTCCGTCCTCATTTGCCTTTCAGTGTTGAGGGGAGATATAATGTGCGGTCTTTTCTCTGCTGTTTGCCTCTGCTGTTATGTTTCCTAGAGCTTTTAATATTCGTCAATCCATCATTTTCGTAATCGGCCTTTGCTTTACTTTCCCAGAAAAATTCCGGTACCATTTAAGACTGGGTGAACCCGGAAGCCGTCGGTTGGGATCGAACCCTACCCTTGTCCTCTGTAGTCCAGTTCACTAACCACTGAGCTATCGCTGCTCCCTTCTATCCACAGTGCATCGTATCAATTCAGTTGTTGACTGTTTTTCATGCCATGAGCCAAGCTATCTAGTATCTTCTTTTTGTCGTCCTCGATCTCTCTTTCCTTGTATTTTGTCAGTTGTAACTATCCCAACTTTCTTCTTCTCATGATTTACCCGAAAAAATGTTGATTCTCTAGTCATATAGGAGACGATAAAAGATATGTCTTGTTTTCAAGTTCAGTAATTGAAAAAGACCCTGTTAATATTAAAGATAATTAGAAAGGAAGTAATTGGGCGGTCGAATGAATTAAATCGCTCGTTTGGCAGTCACGTGGACGACGGTTCAATTATATATAAGGTTAGGTTTATTTTTAAAATTGGGAGCAGTAGGGAGAGGCAAAAATCTCATTTATGCAACACGTGACGATTTATTTTGCCCCTACGTCATTTATTCTCAATCCCTCAATAGATCCTGAAACTACCAGAAATAGTGACGAAGAAGACAAACATACACACATATAATATAAATATGAAGGAATATGGCACTAATAAAAGCATATATTATGCTTAACAAACTAAATTAATTTCAAGTATTTTGTATTAAGGTATTTAGGGAAATACAAGAAATTCAGGCGGAATTCACAAGGAAATTGAAAGAAGAAATAATTTAACGACACGTGCAAAAAACAATTAAAGATAAACAAAAACAGATATAATAGGGGCACGAATGGCATGAAAAGAACCGAAATAATTAGGCAAAAACGGAAGGAAAATAATGGAAAGATTTGTTGAAGATCTGAACTCCTCTGGGGATTGAAGGGTTATAATAATGATGGCTAGTTCTTGATTATCTCTTTGCTGCAAACAGACCATTGAACGCACAAAAAAGTAGACAAGTTAGAATAAAAACTAATTATCCGCCACACGTATCCTCTAGGAGAGTAAATATTGTATGGGAGTGACTATGTGGGTAAAGTAGACAGACCATTTGTCAAACTAGAAGATGCTGGTTTTATTACCAGTAATGTAAAGAGTTTATTATGAATCTATCAGGAAAAAACAATACAGTCTAGTCTGGACATTACATATTTAATAATTTGCCAACGGAATAGTCCTTGGCTGCCTTCCCTTTAGTAACATTCAACATCATCATGTGCCATACCGGTTGGTGTAGGCGATCATGTCCTTCCACAATCATCTATCCACAGTGCATCGTATCAGTTCTGTTGTTGACTGTTTTCTGTGCCATGACACCAAGCTATCCAGTATTTTCTCTCTTTGTCGTCCGCGATCTCTCTGTCCTTCTATTTTGCCAGTTGTAACCAAGTAATCCAACTTTCCTCTTCTCATGATGTGTCCCAAATATGTTGATTGTTTCTTTCTGATGTTTTTTAGGAGCTCCCTTTTTGTGTTGGCCTCTTTGAGAATTTCCTCATTTGTCTTCTTAGATGTCCAGGGAACTTTCAACATTCTTCTGAGAAATCCCATCTCTGTGGCCTCTAATCGTCTTTTCATTTGTTTGTTTACTGTCCCTGATTCGCTTCCATAGGTCATAATTGGTTCTATATAGCACCGATGAACTCTCTTTCTCATTTCTATTGACATAGATTTGTTGCATAAGATATTTTTCATTTTCTGAAATGCTGTTTTGGCTTGAGCTATTCTGCTTTTTATTTCTGTGGTGCATCTTCCATCTGATGTTATTATTGTGCCCAAGTATTTGACGCGTTGCACTTGTTTCAAATTTGTCCTGTTTATTTTTATGCTGCATGCTGGTGATGGTTGTTTCTTCGAAATGACCATTACTTCTGTTTTCTTACTATTCAGACTGAGACATTTCTTGTACATAACCCTACACATTAATGGTAACATCTCGAAATAGTGATTCATTAATAACTTATTTTTTGGTCATAGAAAAACAAAGGAAACTCTACAGCATATACAAGTGCAACATCAGTGGTTCGTCATCCCTCTTTGCAAAACTATATGGAATCATCAAGCTTGTCAAACTTACAGTGACTGTGTTTTAATAATTATGTAAAACACCTGCGACATATTAATTTATACACCTCCTCTATCGTAAAGCTATGGATGATTGAAAGACACTTACGTTGACAAGTTAATTAACGTTTAAAACACGTCATTGTCGTCATGCCCGATCAAATTGCGTAGTTCTCACGGAAAAAGGAGACTTAAACTAGGCAGAAGGGAAAGAAGGTAAACGCGGCGGAGCTCGTTAGTAATATATAAAGTGGGAACGTTTGGGCCCCACGAATCCTTTTATGGGGGACTGGTTGGTCTCGAGGCAGGACGCCGGCCTCGAGACAGAGAGGTTGTGGTTCAAATCCCGGTTGGTTGGGATTTTTATTTATGATTCTCTCTGCGGCAACCACCCCTGGTCTCAGCAGCGAGACCCGGTTTGAAACGTCAATTACTCATCGACGGAAAAAACATATGAGTACCTCGGAAGTCGGAGTTATCTGCCTGTGCGGCGAGGGACCCCTGTGCACACTACTGCCAGGGAAAAATGGATTAACACGCAAAATTCAGTTCCTAGTCCCTAGGAACTTCGTCAGAGGTAAAAGCTGGTAAACGAGAGAATCCTTTTATTTTATTCTGGAATTGTGAAAGCGTGCGACAACGTGAGTTTGTCCTTGAGTGTACAGGCCTGACGTAATTGTTCAGCAAAAGACCATTTTCTCTGTCTGGTTGGTTTTATCACTTTCTGCAACTTACATCACCTCGGTTAGACTATTCTCTCACAGCATCGTAGCATAACAAGTCCACAGTGGAACCTTCAATCTATACACTTGGAAAGACGGAATTAACCATCTTTATCGTCAGGACAAATCTGAAACAAGTGCAACGTGTCAAATGCTTAGGCACAATAATATAATAACATCGAAAGGAAGCCGTCATGGTGGAATAATGTGGTGGCAAACTCTTTGGCGGACATAGAGGAGAGTCACAAGGGTTTTGCTGAAGTCGAAAAAATAGTGATACCGCCCTGTCGGAGCACACACTATTACTCAGAAAAGATAAGGAGAAGAACGTTGTTTATTTAAAGTTGGCACTGGCTAAAAAAGTGAAAAATGAGAAATATTTAAAGTTTGTGACTGGCATAGAAGTATGAGCGGTGTTGTAATGAATAAGAGTAGTCCTGGTTGTCCAGACTGCAGCTCTTACCTGGCTGAAGACAGTTTCAAATATGGGGAACGTTTAATCTGGCGTATAGTGATCAGAAGGATTTGGTAGGCACTACCATCGCCAGAACAGCTATTTCAGAACTGTGTGGGGATCGGGACATGGACGATGAACTGTGTGGGATTGCGACATGGACGATGAACTGTGTGGAGATCGGGACATAGATGATGAATTGTGTGGGGATTGCGACATAGACGATGAACTTTGTGGGGATCGCGACATAGACGATGAAGTGTGTGGGGATCGGGACTTGGACGATGAAATGTGTGGGGATCGGGACATGGACGATGAAATGTGTGGGGATCGGGACATGGACGATGAAATGTGTGGGGATCGGGACATGGACGATGAACTTTGTGGGGATCGCGACATAGACGATGAACTGTGTGGAGATCGGGACATAGATGATGAATTGTGTGGGGATCGGGACATGGACGATGAACTTTGTGGGGATCGCGACATAGACGATGAACTGTGTGGAGATCGGGACATAGATGATGAATTGTGTGGGGATTGCGACATAGACGATGAACTTTGTGGGGATCGCGACATAGACGATGAACTGTGTGGGGATCGCGACATAGACGATGAACTTTGTGGGGATCGGGACTTGGACGATGAAGTGTGTGGGGATCGGGACATGGACGATGAAATGTGTGGGGATCGGGACAAGGACGGTGAGCTGTGTGGGGATCGGGACATGGACGATGAACTGTGTGGGGATCAGGACATGGACAATGAACTGTGTATGAGGGTGGATGACATTAGAGCGGCTTTAAGTTGTATTAAAACAGTGTACCAGGTTCAGATAGTATCCAGTACTATGATATCAAAGCTTTGTCTGATAAGAAGCTGGAGAAACTGGCAGATATCTACAACATCGAGAGTTCAACGATTATAGGGGAATGGTTGCACAGCTGCTTGATATCCCAGCCAAAGCCTGAGAAAGACCGCACACAAACTGAGGGGTATCACATTATCACCCTGCGGAACACAATATGCGAACTGCTGGAGAGGGTAGTTGCCTGGGAGATTGCTTGTTACCTTGAAAATATACGTCACCTTCTACCCACCTCAACGGCTACCGTCTTGGTAGAGCGACCTGGAGTAGTGCTGTCATTTTTGCTCATTAGGACTTTCACTAGGAAATTGAGACGCGTGCTTTTGCAATCGCTCTTGAGGACGGGTACAACAACTATGATTTCTGACTGGCTCAACTGCGTTCAACATCAGTCCAGACCTCCTCAACTGGATAACAGCGGTACTTTATCAGCTGAAGGTCGTTTTCAAGGGCGGTACGTGAAGTTCCGAACTTACAACTAAACCTTCCGGCCTACCACAGGGCTTTGCTCTCTCTCCATTTCTTTTCAACACGTAGACTATAAAAATAATAGGTGAGCCGACTACTAGTGTTTGGAGGACAGTGTATTGAGCTGATTGTGCTTTGGTTCACCGCCAAGGAAGAGACAAGGAGCAGGTCGTTTGTGAACTCCAGACCGATCTTACCCGTTTGAGTAGATGGTTATGTGAGACGGAAGTACTGGCGAAGGTGGCTGTAATATGGTTCTGCCTGAACAACCATATTGTCAACACATCGGCACCATTTGTGAGTATGAGTTCTGGATTCATGTAAGGACGCACGCATGACGGTACCAGGGAAAACAATTGTTACCAAAGTCTTACTATTGCCCAGCACATATCAATTGTTATCAAAGTCTTACTATTGCCCAGCACATATCAATTGTTGTCAAAGTCTTACTATTGCCCAGCACATATCAATTGTTATCAAAGTCTTACTATTGCCCAGCACATATCAATTGTTATCAAAGTCTTACTATTGCCAGCACATATCAATTGTTATCAAAGTCTTACTATTGCCCAGCACATATCAATTGTTACCAAAGTCTTACTATTGCCCAGCACATATCAATTGTTACCAAAGTCTTACTATTGCCCAGCACATATCAATTGTTATCAAAGTCTTACTATTGCCCAGCACATATCAATTGTTACCAAAGTCTTACTATTGCCCAGCACATATCAATTGTTACCAAGTCTTACTATTGCCCAGCACATATCAATTGTTAGTGAAATCTAGGAGAGCCTCTCAGCAATGAGCTTACTGGCGGTGCCAAACTGTGAACAGTAACTTCGTGTCTTCCCACACCACGTTCCTGAGGGCTTCAGTTATTGAGTGCGCACTGGCGTCTCTAACTCTCAGTCGCACGTAAATTAAAACACGGGAACGATTACAACATGAGGCCATGCACATCATAACTTGATGTTCAAAAACCACACTTTGTAGACGGTGACGCGGTATCTCCTCGAGGAGCCAGAAGTGGGGTGTGTTATACTCTCCAAGGTATGGTGACAGCTTTGCAAAGAAGGAACACAACACAATACGTTTCGGTGTGGCCTTGTTCAGAACACAGGGACAACGACGACAAACGGTAAGGGCACAAATATCTATAGCTACATGTCGGGTGATAAAGTTAGGGAGAGGTGAGGCACAAATATCTATAGCTACATGTCGGGTGATAAAGTTAGGGAGAGGTGAGGCACAAATATCTATAGCTACATGTCGGGTGATAAAGTTAGGGAGAGGTGAGGCACAAATATCTATAGCTACATGTCGGGTGATAAAGTTAGGGAGAGGTGTGGCACAAATATCTATAGCTACATGTCGGGTGATAAAGTTAGGGAGAGGTGTGGCACAAATATCTATAGCTACATGTCGGGTGATAAAGTTAGGGAGAGGTGAGGCACAAATATCTATAGCTACATGTCGGGTGTTAAAGTTAGGGAGAGGTGTGGCACAAATATCTATAGCTACATGTCGGGTGTTAAAGTTAGGGAGAGGTGTGGCACAAATATCTATAGCTACATGTCGGGTGATAAAGTTAGGGAGAGGTGAGGCACAAATATCTATAGCTACATGTCAGGTGTTAAAGTTAGGGAGAGGTGTGGCACAAATATCTATAGCTACATGTCGGGTGTTAAAGTTAGGGAGAGGTGAGGCACAAATATCTATAGCTACATGTCAGGTGTTAAAGTTAGGGAGAGGTGAGGCACAGATATCTATAGCTACATGTCGGGTGATAAAGTTAGGGAGAGGTGGACGGAGAGATGAGGGATAGGATGGTGAGATGAAAAAAGAGAGGTGTTACATATGGGAAGATTGGTGAAGTGTAGAGATATATAAAATCATAAGTAAAGATTAATGATGAGGTCTTGAAAACCAGAGAGATCTCCTCGACTTTACCACCATCCCAGACAGAATAATGATGTTCTGTTGCTCGTGCCTACCTCAGTCAGTGCTGATGTACAACATCCACCGCACAGTGAGATCGAGAGGAGAAAGTGCAGCAGCCCTACAAGAGGAAAATCATGGGAAGAACGGCCTGAGCACATAGTTGAACAGAACTGACCAGGGAAGATTGGACACGGGTATCTACTTATTGCTCTTCGGTCGTTTCTGATCACCTTAAACAGAGAATGCATAAAACAAACCGCTGTGGTTGAGGAGGTGCAGGTACTGGTCTTGATCCTTAAGAATTCCCTTGAGGGTTTGGCAGTTATCTATACTGATGGGTTTGTTGTTTCGTACAGCCGGAACGCATGGGCCTCTATGGCTCAGGTCAAAGAAAGAACAGTAACATAAGGAGACCGGTGCTTTCGCAGTAACTGGCAGTAGTCTGACTATGGAGATCATGGTAGTAACTAAAGCGATGACCTGGCTAGAAATATATCAGGAGACAAATAATAATAAATGAATATTATTATAGAGGGAAACTTCCGAGGCGATAATTCAGGGAATCATAAGAAAAAGAGGTATGTATTACAGCAAGCACTCATAAAAAATGACAAATAAACAACAACAGAAAAAAGCAGAAAAAATGTGTTCTCAGGTGTTGTTCTTTGTTTTTTCTGTTGTTGTTGTTTATTTGTCTTTTTTTTCTGAGTGCTGTAATACATACCTCTTCCTCCTATGATTCCCTAGAAATATGTCACTTTACTCAAGTATGCTTTCTAATCGACTCGATCAGCATGCTTATGAAAACCGAAGGAGCTGGGTTTGAAGCCAATGGTTGAAGTCACTAAGGAACTCAGGACTAACTGGGATATGTTTAATTGTTGCCATTGGACACACGAGCATGAAAGGGGATGAACTAGTTGACATCTTGGCTGGAACAGTGGCAGTGGACGGCGGATGTGCAATGGACCGGCTTGACATTCTGAATGCCCTCAGGATGGCAGGGGGAGGTAACAATTCAATCAATGATCATGAATATACAACCATGCCCAGACTGCACGAACATCATGTAAAGATTCAAGATAAAATGAGATTTATACGTGTAGGCACGGAAGAATAACATAGCAACGAATTGGAATCGTCAGTCTCCACGCGCTGAGGGTCATAAAGGGAAGGAGACCTGAGCAGTTATTGACATGTCCGACGTGCAATGAGGATGATACGTCATTTAAACTCAACTATGTATTGTATATCTCTACTAGACGTACAATGTTACATATATCTGGGCAGTCATATAGATATAGAGGGAGGAACAGAAAATGATACCAAAATAAGGGTATCAAAAGCAAGAGGAGCTTTTGTTGCACTGGGAAACATATGGAAATCTAAAGAAATTAAGTTAAATACAAAAATAAAAATTTTTAACTCAATTGTTAAGTCTGTCCTATTATATGGGTGTGAAACATGGAGAAAAACAAAATTGACAATCATGAAGATACAGACTTTCATTAATGGATGCTTACGCAGAATAAAAGGATGGAAATGGCAGGACAAAATCAATAACATAGAATTATGGAAATGTACCAGTCAAATACCAGTGGATAAAGAGATACAGCGAAGACGATGGCCATGGACAGGACACACACTACGGAAGCCAACTGAGAGTATTACACAATAGGTCCTTTTGGAATCAGCAGGGGAAAAGACAAAGAGGAAGACCAAAGAATTCTTGGAGAAGACAGATAGAAGCAGAGATGAAGATGATGGGGAAGACATGGAATGATCTTAAAAGAATGGCAAGAAACAGAACGACTTGGAAAGTGTTTGTTGAAGACCTATGCTCCACGGGGAGCTGAAAGGAAGAAGAAGATGTATTTTATATGAATTACCGATTAAATCAACGGTAATATGAAATAAATGGCACAATTTAAAGCTGATGTTTTATAAATAAAACAGGCACAGTTGAAAAAGGAAATGACATAGAGACAGTGAGTCCCCGTACAGGGGATGCTATTGTCTTGTCAAGGCAGATATTAAACTCTCTAAATGTACACAAGAAACAAATCTACGACCACATTTCAAGAACTTCACTTGTGGCACTTAACGAAGTTGCCCCCCAAAAAAAAACGTAAAAAAAAATGCAACACACGAACGAGACAGACTTGAATCATGTAAATAATGTATGAGCACAACATAAACATAAAAACGAAGAAATTGTTTCATTTAAAAACAGACAATCTCAATCATGTAAAAAATAAACAAAATGAATCATGGACAAGTACACGACCCATTCAATTAGGAGCAGACAAATCCATTCATGTTTGAACATAAATCAATCAATCAAAATAGACAATCTCAATCATATAAAAAAACACAAATCAATCACAAATTGCATAAAACGTGCATAACCTAATCATGTTTATAATAAATATGCCAGATCACATAAACAGAGACATCAATTAACAAGAGACATTTTTGAAGTGGAAATACACAATCTCATATCACTCAAATTGAGACATTTATGGTCACGTGAAAAGAAATAACTGTTATCGTTTAAAACAAAAAGATACATTCAAAACAACGTGACGAAGAAACGTTAACAAGCAAATAAAGAGTGTTCCCCTGCCGTTAAAAGTACGGGGAATATGGCATTTGTGCCCAAGGCAAAGAGACGATGGAACGGTCACACACTGCAGAAACTAAGAGTATTATATGATAAGCCCTTTTTATGGAATCCCTAGGGAAAGAGGCAAAGGAGGAGGCCAAAACATACTAGGAAATAGACAAGTGAAAGCAGAGATGAAGAGGTTGGAGAAGACATTCTAAAGAGAATGACAAGGAAGATGACAGCTTGAAAAGTGTTGAAGACCTATACTCCACAGGGAGCTTAAAGAAAGAGGCAGAATAGCCGATAGCACATTCTATGGATGGTATTGTCGCTATCACGGCAGACCGCCCTTACATTCTCAGCAAAAAAAAAAAATAGTTGGTATCCATTTTCAGAAGCTGGTTGAAAATCGAAGCCTTTATTATGTAAGAGAAAACCAAACTCTAGTCGCTAAAATAACAATTCTCTAAAAACGTGCAATAAAACAAATTACTAATCAACTTTCTATGAAAACAAATTCTTGCATACAGTCGTGAATACAAACAACAAAACTGAGCAGACATTTAAATGAGTGAATGCAAAAACACCCCAATAAGGGAAACACCACATGAGCCAAATGTTAAGTAAAGACCAGAACATGATAAAATACCTGCTAGAATCTTTGCTGGAATTCTCGAAGTTAAATCCGAACACGAAATGAGCGGTCACACAACTCGTGTCAGGAGCGTACAGTTTCATCGCACCGATACCCCCACAACCTCCTCCCGACTACGGCGACGTGCGGCTGGTGTCTTGGCATGCCCTGCTTGTGAGTGAATGTTTTTTTAGGAACGAGAACAGACAAAGTGAGTTGGGGGCTGGCCTTGTCTTGTCCGGTCCCACGTGGTCTTGTATAGCGCTGTACACGTTTTATTGTTTCAGTTTCAGTTGAAATGCGACATGTTCTATTATAATCATCATCATATGCCATACCGGTTGACGTAGGCGAGCATGTCCTTCCACAATCTTCTATCCACAGTGCATCGTATCAATTCTTTTGTTGACTGTTTTCCATGCCATGACACCAATCTATCTATAGTCCGTTTCATAACTGGTGCCCAACTTTTAAAATCGATATCTTTTTAACCCTTTTTGTAATTTTTTCAAACTTTGCATGTAAAGTTATAATGATTAGAACCCAACAGGGAATTAATTTCATAAAAAAAACATTTGGTTATTATTATTGCTTATTTGATTTATATAAATTTATAACGACCCGTGATGTAGTCAAAACTTAGTGTTTACAGTATTTTAATTTAAAAATAGCGATTAAAATCCATACACGGTACAATTGACGTTTTTGCACGCTTTCAACGTGAGTTCGCTGACACAATTAGACACTTGTAGAAAACACGAGGCATTGTGTGTTCCATTTCCGCTCATTCATAGGTGGAGACGTGGAACGATAACATTTATCATGAGTCTTAAAATGAAATTCTGCAGTTTACAAAACATCGCAATAAAAATGTATGACTATTTTTGCAAAGAGGCTAAACGAGGAAGATTATTTCATTCTTTAGAAAACCCTGAGAATAGGACAAGACACATTTTGGATTTATCTAAACGGTTATTTCATCGCTGGATTCAAGCACGTGACCGTCAATGTTCAAAATATACAAAATCACAAGGAAGAGCAAAAATGTTGGATAATTTCGACAGTGAACTTATTAGAAGTGAAATTCGCAAAATGTTGGGTATGAATGAAACTGTTACAATAAGAAAATTAAAAGTATCGCTGAAAAAGAACAACAGTATTGAAATATCAAAGTCTACATTATGGAGGAATGTGAGAGCTGCAGGCTTTACATTCAGAAAGTATTCAAATGGACGAAACATCATCTGTGAGAAGCCACATATAGTAGTCATGAGAAGAAAGTACTTACGTGAAGTAAAAGAGGTGCGCAAGCAAGGTTATGATATTGTGTACTTGGATGAAACATGGATCAATGCTCACCACACTAACCAAAGGGAATGACAGTCATCAGATGGAAAGATTAAGAGATTAATACCTAGCAGCAAAGGACAGCGCTTGATAATTGCTCATGCAGGTAGTCGACAACATGGACTAATACAGAATGCAGAGCTAATTTTCTTTCAAAATCCATAGACAATCGGGATTATCACTCTGAGATGAATGGTCACATATTTAGACATTGGATTGAAAATTCTGTTCTCCCATCACTAGATCGACCATCTTGATTAATAATGGACAATGCAGCGTACCACAACATTGTTGCACTTGAAGATAAAGTCCCGACGTCATCCAGTACAAAAGATGCTATTAAGATATGGCTCACAAAGGAGCACATACAATTTAATAACATGTACTTAAAACCTGAATTACTATCTCTAGTAAAGCAAAAACAGAGGACAAAGATTTTTCAAATAGATAAGATTATCCAAGAGCACGGTCATATAAGTTTGAGGCTGCCACCTTACCATGCTCATTTAAATCCAATAGAACTAATCTGGGCAAAATTAAAAGGACAAGTGGCAGATGAAAATACAACATTCAAAATATGCGATGTAAAGACTCTTGCTAATCTCGCTTTATTAATATAGACAAAGATTATTGAGCTAAATGTGAAGACCACGTCTTAAAACAGGAAGAGGAATATTGGAAAAATGATGGTTTGTGGAATGTTCAACCCCAAACAGTTATTAATCTTTTAGACTCGTCTGATTCAGAATGAAAGTATATAGCCCCCACAATGTTGGCCCTATATTACCTTAAATTAGTTCAACAAACGGTCCTTTTCAGGACCACACAACTATGAAAATTTGACATACAGGTATACCTTGATATTATCGTCCGTCCTCGAACTGAGCAGACAATAATTCTCGTGGTGTTTTGTCTTATACAGTTATTTCCCCATTACGGCCACGCCTTTACCTAGTGAAAATTAATCATAGACCAGCAACTACGGTAATTTCTATTCTTTAGGGCTTCATAATTTACAATTGTGACAAACATCAAAGAAATTCGCCGCTTTAAGAAAACTGCAGCTGCAAGATATTTGTTAAATATACATTTAAAGGGTCTTTTGCATTCTAATAACATTTTAAAAATTTCAAAAGTTTTTAACAAATGGTTAGAGAGTAATAGCGTTTTGAAGTTGGGCACATGATTTGAAACGAGCTATAGTATCTTCTTTTCTTTGTTGTCGCGATCTCTCTTTCCCTGTATTTTACCGAGAGACCGAGAAAGAGATGGATAAAGGGAATACTAGAGCCACTAGGATGAATAACATCGGAAGAGGCCAACAGAAGAGCAGAGAATCGCAGATTGTTTCTCCCCTCGACGCGAACGGCAACAGAGGAAGGATTAAAAAAAAAAAAATCGAAGTATTCCAACTTTCCTCTTCTCATGATGTGCCCGAAAAATGTTGATTGTTACTTTCTATTCTATTAGTATTCTTTCTATCTATTATAATATTGTAATCTATTCTATTTATGGAATCAGCTTAATTGCAGTCGAGGCATCCCCATACCCGCTCCACCACCTGTCCTAGCATCTCTCTAGGTGTATGTGAACGTTCCTGTAAGGTGTTGATTGTAGAGGAATCTGCCTTTCCCCACTAGATACTCCGAAACAAACAGATCTCTTTTCCACCTTCAGACTCTGCAGTCTCTTAATGTATATAGCATTATCCCCACCCCGCCCACCAAAAAAAAAAAAAGAAAAAAATTTCCTCCCTTTCTCATAAGGAATGAAAAAACAAACTTGGTGATGTCCTCTTTGTCCAGAGTAAGGCCACACTCAGTGCCAGACCTGACAGCTGATCGACTAAGCATCATAGCACTGCTGCTTCCAACATGGGAGTAGATATAGAAGCTGCAACATATTTAATTCAACTCTTAGAAATGTCACGAGATTGATATTTCCTAAACTGATATAAAAGTCATGGTAGCCTCCAAAGAAGATATTCCACAATTATGCAACGTATTTGCAAATTGTAAAAAAAGCTCATACAAGTAGATTGAAATATATTGGAGTCATCATCTTCATCAAGTACCGGGCCTACTGGCGTAGGTGACCATGTCTCTCCACAATTTTCAGTCTCGGCAGCTATTTATCATTTCTGTTGTTGACCCTCTGCCAAGCCATTCTCTTACACATTCTCCAATTTTTTAGTTGGCTGCGTGGCAGTGTGCCAAGCGTTCGGCTTCTCGTGGCAAGGCGCGGTGCCACTGAGTACGAGTTCGATCCCACTTCGGACCATATATTGTTCTTCGTTTTTTTCTATTGTTGTTTGTCTGTCAATTTTTCCGAGTGCTAACACATACTTCTTTGTTCTATTATTCCCTATTATCGCCTCGGAAGTTCCCCATATAATAATATTTATGTATTATTATTTGTACCCAGTATATAACCACTGGAAACTACTATTCGTGCTGTTTCGTCCGATAAATGTTTGTCTACAACACAAGTATTCAGCCCTACTGGGAGATACTTGCATTAATAGGAAAGTACAAATATACAATTTATTTCCGGTCTGTGATCGTTACCCTATGCTATAGTCATTGAGAACGTCATCGTGTAAGACACTGCTACAATAGCCAATTTTTAGTTGGCTGCGTGGCAGTGTGCCAAGCCTTCGGCTTCTCGTGGCAAGGCGCGGTGCCACTGAGTACGGGTTCGATCCCACTTCGGACCATATATTGTTCTTCGTTTTTTTTCTATTGTTGTTTGTCTGTCAATTTTTCCGAGTGCTAACACATACTTCTTTGTTCTATTATTCCCTATTATCGCCTCGGAAATTCCCCATATAATAATATTTATGTATTATTATCTGTACCCATTCTCTTAAGCTGTCTGTTATTTTTTCTCTTTGCTTCCCCCTATCGCTTCGTCCCTCAATTTTCCAGTTGTTACAATATATTCCAGTTGTTCTCTTCTCATTACATGGCCAAAAAATGATGATTGATTCTTCCTAATATTGGAAATGAGCTCTCTTTTTGCTTTGACCTCTCTCAGAACATTTTCATTACTCTTCTTAGCTGTCCATAGTACTCTCAATATTCTTCTGTAAAACCACATTTCTACAGACTCCAGTGATTTTCTTGTCTGTTGTCCTATTGTCCATGATTCGCATCCATATGTTAAGACTAGCTCTACATAACATTTAAGAACTCTTTTTCTTGTTTACACTGTCAAAAATGGATTGCATAGTATCTTCCTCGTTTTTTGGAAAGCTGCTTTTGCCTGTGCCATTCTGCATCTCACCTCATTTGTACATCTTCCGTCTGAGGTTAACAAAATTTCTAAATATTTAAATTCATTTACCTGTTTTAATATTGTTCCACTTGTCTTTATTTTGCACTGAGGTGATGCAACGTATATGCAAATTGTAGAAAAGCTCATACAAGTAGATTGAAATATATTGGAGTATTGTTAGCATAATATGGAAGAAGTCTAACAGACGTATAAAAGTAGAATTACACAGGCTAAGAATTGTATTAATAGAATGAGAAATGTATTCTGCTACAAGTCACTATTATTGAGAGTTAGCAAGTTAGCATATACAGTGCTACATTTAACCATTGTTGCCTCAATGTTACGAATCATAGATAATAAACAAAGAGATACAAGGTCAGAAAAGTTGTAAACAGAACAGATTCAGTTCAAATTAAAGATTCTTTTTTTTAATCTGGAAGAAAGCTAATGGTATAGAGGACAGCTAAATAAATTAAATGCAAAGGTACCATAAGATAAGGTGACCAGACGTCCCGATTTTTCCCGGACAGTCCTGATTTTTTACTGTTTTTTCAACCTTTGTTCCGGATTTGTTACTGTCCCGAATTTGTCCCGATTTTGGCGAATTTTTTAGATTTGTTCCGGATTTGTTAAAATACATTAGGGACACAAACGTTTTCACTTTTGCCAATATGGTAAACGTCTCTTCGACTTAAAAATATACATCATTCCGTTGTTTGTAGAAAATGTTTAAAAAGTTGAACTGGCTGTTCATTTGGCGAAACAATAACAGTAAAATGCACTCCAAGTTTTTAATCTTGTAGACTGAAACTGAAACACGGATCAGAAAATTACAGCAACTCTGCTTCACCTTCCATTTAAGTGACTATCACTATTGTTTTTTTTTAATCTCCTGATAACGTTTTGTAAGCCTATATTGTTAGTTGTTTTAATTAGTTTAAAATATATGTATTATTCACTTCAAAAGAAGGAAGAAATGTCATTTTATTGATGGAAAATTTAAGTCAAATTAATCCTTCCCGGATTAGGGTTTCAAAAATATGGTCACCTTACATAAGATATACATAAGAGGTATTTGTGAAAAGGAAAATTATAACACAATATGTGAAAAGAGAGGGAGCCGCGATAGCTCAGTGGTTAGTGAACTGGACTACAAAGGATACGAGGTAGGGTTCGATTCCAACAGACGGCTTCCGGTTCACGCAGCCTTTAATGGGTATCGGATTTTTTCTGGGAAAGTAAAGCGGCACGGGCGTAATACCGACCACATTACCCAAAAATCACGTGTCGAGGATCTGTAAAATTTATGGTCACTTACACCATATACCACCCTATACGCCACTTGGCGTGACGGAGGTACTTTACTTTTTTTTTATATGAAAAGAGAGTCCAGGTTTGTAGAAGACATGTGGAGAAGAGACAAGTTGGAATACATTGCTTGTGGTGTCTTGATAGCCGGTTGGTATGAAGCATTCATGATTAGCCAGTAATTAGGTCAAATATCAGTGACTTACATTCGACCGCAGAATGAATAAGATGTATTTGTGGTGCCAGACCTCATCTCCTTTCTCTGCGCCTTCTGTTTTCTGACATTGACATCATCACTTCTTCGAATGTTACTGTGCCGTTTTTTTTAATATTATTGTTCTCCTTGTTCTACGATCTGCAGCCAAGTTTCTTTCACTGATAGAGAACTCACATAAGGAATTCCTGCAAACATCTTTGTATCTCATTACTGGCCTGCCCTCTGGTCTCTTTGTGTCCCTAAGTTCACCATATACTATTTGTTTGGGACTACGATTGTTTGCCACACTTCTAAAATGATCAAAAACCACCTTATTCTTCGACTCGTCGCCATGATGAATAGGAGATTGGCACGTTGCAAGAAATTAAAGTTGTCCTGCCATTTGATGTTCATTATCTTGCGAAGGCAAGGCACCTGAAATATGGAATACTTAATAACAACAGAAAAGATAGAAAGCAGGAAAGATAGAGGTAGACTAAAGGATATAATATTAAATGATTTGCTGAAAAAAAAATGAACAGTGCAACTGGTGTACATGTACAGCGGACATAAACAATGCTTTGAGGTGACGTGAATTGCAACGTTCCTTGGCATGAACATTGAACCTGATACACCTGCCTTATTCTCCTTATTCGTAAAACCCATTACTGTAGCCAGTTTTAGTTTCTTAAAGAGCGCGTAGATGAACTAACTAAAAGATAAACATTAGAAATAGGACCATAATGGGAAGGACCTGCACATCTCGAACTGCACACACGCACACACATACACACGCACACACATACACAGACGCACGAACACGTACAAACATACACACACACACACACACACACACACACACACACACAACACACGAACAGAGAAAGAACTTTTTTCCCCTAAAATAAAATATGACCCGGAACTCAATCACCCCATCAATACCACGAGAAACACCATGACACGCGTGATTATCTGGTGAATTTATATTTGTCGAATTATATTTATACAATTAAATTATATAGGCGTAGAGATGGATATCACCGTGGATTAGTATGGAACAATTCAGCTCCATGATGATACAAATTACTGGTATTCATGATAGTGACATGAGATTATATGTTATCGTAATTAAAACAATTACATTAAAACCATTTTTATCCCGTTAGTATTTTTTTATGTGCACGTCGGACAATCCCCATTTTACTTTCTCATGTCCCGTTTTCTCCCCAAGGATATATGGTCAGCATATGTAAGGAACAAAAGGACAAGGGGTAGGGTTCGATCCCAACCGACGGCTTCCGAGTTCACCCAGTCTTAAATGGGTACCGGATTTTTTTCTGGGAAAGTAAAGCAGCACGGGCGTAATACTGACCACATTACTCCATAAATCATGTGCTGAAGGTCTGTAAAATATAGGGTCATTAACACCATATTTCCCTATACGCCACTTGGCGTGACGGGGGTACTTTACTTTACTTACCATATGTAAGGAACAGCCACCAATAGTAGTAAGGCCAGCGGGAAAAGGGAATTACTCCAATTTTGTGACGTTTTCAACTTTACAAGAAGGAGCGTTTGTGGGTCAAATGATGTCAGTCGTCTATAGCTCGTGTAACTTAAGACCTCACGTTTGTGGATTTTTTACGGGGTAATATCCTTTTCTGCCCTCTGGCTTTACTACTATAATTGACTGTGGGAATTATCACGCAGCTTAACTCTTTCAGTACGTTTCGACGCATCATGTGCCATGCCGATTTCGGTCATGTACGTTCAGCCTCACAGTGCGTCACGCTCAATTTGATTAGTGTAAACTGTCATCAAACCATATTCTTTTTACATTCCTTGTATCATCTTTTTATTGGTGAAATCTAATTCCTTGTTTAATAATCTAAAAATTCATACATAATATGTTAAGTGTTAGCTAAATATAAATATGTAGATTAATATTTAAAAACATGCACAATTTTGTCTCTGAGATCTCTACCACTAAATTGATAAAATCTTTCCGTAAGGAAAGAGTTAATGAAATTTATTGTACTAAGGGAAGTCACTATCAGATTCAACAGAATAAGTAGGGATGGCAGCCAATCCTGACGTATTTTGTTTTTAATGTTATGGTTATCGTTAGTCGAAGGCCCCGGTTTCACTGCAAACGGATTAAAATCCATAATTGCTCAACTACGCGTGCCAGTGGAATCATGTGCATTAACATCTCATCTCATTGAAGCAACAGAGGAAGGCAGCGGCAGTCCCTATCATAGCAGCTACAGCACACGCCAAAAGACATAAGATCAAGCGGCATCGAAATTGAACGCAGCTTAACTGTCCCTCGTCATACGATATTCTCATTCATCGTAAGCAATTGGAATATCGAAACACGATTCGGATGAAAAACACAGCTCACGGTATGCACAGAGCACTAAACTCAGTAGCTCCAATAGCAGGCAGGACTTGGAATACGAGGAAACTGCAGCAAGAAACACTTTTCAGACTGAGCCTCAATAGTTCTTCCAGCCTATCCGACATATTGACCGAAACTTGTTTTTATTGTTTCAACCCTTATCCTCCAACTTTTACAATGCATCAATTCCTGATTCCAAAAAGATCGCACGCAACGGAGGCAAAGAGTAGATATTTGAAATCAAATTAATATTTCTGTAATAAGAGTAATAAGAGCAATCCCGTGTGTTACCCGGGCTTCATTATGAGGGAGTTAAAGAATAGTGACACTGTGACCTTTCAGGCATGTCGTAAGAGGCGACTAAGGAGTTTGATCGATGGCTTGACAAGCTGTCATTGTAAAAAGCATTGTTATTGAAACAGAGCCATAGATTTTAGAAGCAGTGATCTCTGCAATATGTGCCATTTTGGCACGCAAGGTTTCTGTTTTTGAGATTGTGGTTCTGCCCTATGTGCCGTCTTCGGCTCGAAAGGACAATAGATAGATAGATAGAAGAGTTTACAGATTGCGCTCATATTGTTGTTGTTGTTGTTGTTATTGCGTTCGCCAGCTTTCATCTCTGACGAAGTCCCTAGAAACTAGGAACTGAATTTTGCGGGTTAATCCATTTTTTCCCTGGCAGCCGTGTGCATAGGGGTCCCGCGCCGAACGGGCAGATAACTCCGACTTCGGAGGTACTCATGTTTTTTTCCGTCGATGAGTAATTGACGTTTAGCCGGGACTCGCTGCTGACACCTGGGGTGGTTGTCGCAGAGAGAAATCATAAATAACAATTCCAACCGTTGTAGCCGAGATTTGAACCTACAACCTCTCTGTCTCGAGGCCGGCGTCTTGCCTCGAGACCAACCAGTCCCCCATGGACTTGGAATATGAGGAAACTGCAACAAGGAACACTTTTCATGCATAGCCTTCAATGGTTCCTGCCGCCTATCCACCATATACCAGAAGTTCACGTCCTCCTGAAAATGATGATCGTCATATTTCTTTAAAAATGTATAGCGCTTGATGATGTTAGGCCATCGTTGTTGACTCCAATTCCTAACATACAAACACACAGTTAGTCGTCAGATTATCCCCGTCGCACATCAGTGCTCAAAGTAACTGTCACAAAAGCCGATTTTTGTCTTACTCCTTAAACAAACTCTCCACTTCAGTCTCACCGAAAGTAACAGTGTCCTTTCTGAGATTTGTGTCTTTTCTTTAGGCAGGATGAGCAAATTCGTGAAGATGACACGATTGATTGTTTCAAACTGTCATAGAACATTATACTTTTTTCTCCAAAATTATTCCTTTAAAATTCAAATTTCAAACTGCTCGAACAACTTCAAGATAAAAATATCCACTTCCTGACTTCAAATAGCCAAACTTGTTTTTCAAGTCGAGATCTCACGGATATTGTCAGTTTGCCGACATCTGTGTCGATCTATGTATACAGTAACTTATCTCTTTTTATAAATTTGTCGCCAATAAAACTGGTAATCATAAGTGAAACCATCTCTGTGTCATAAAATACGAGTCCAGAAATTATATCGATTATTTATTTATAAAATATATACCTTGAATCAATAGGACAACAGACAAGCAATTCTCTGGAGACTGTAGAAACCGGGTTTTTCAGAAGAATGTTGATAATACCAAGGAGAGCTAAGAAGAGTGATGAAAACTTCCTGAAAAAGGCCAACGCAAAAAAGAGCTAATTTCCAATATCAGAAAGAAACAATCATCATTCAACAATCAAAGAGAAAAGAAACCAGACCTCTTAAGAGAATGGTTTGACAGAAGGTCAACAACAGAAATATACATGTCGAGATCGAAAGTTGTGGAGAGACATAATCACCTACGCCAGCAGGCATGGTACTTGATGATGATAATGATGATAATACTTCGAATCCGTTAAAAAAAAGTTATGTGCGTGTGTGTATTTTTCAACTGTATATATATATAGACACACACGACTCTACATTGTGATCAGCATTGTATGAAGCTAAAAGGGAGCCAGTTCGAGACAACAGTCAACAGCAGTCAAATTTATCACCGACACTTGCATGTACACATCAACATGCGAACGCATTAAGATAAAGACCGTTCTATGCACCAACGACCCACGGTATCACACTGCGTCCACAGTCCCATCAAACTTCCTCTCATGTATATATTCCTCGACTGGTTGGGTCGCACAGTTTTAAATTCTCACAGTCTAAGATCTACAGACTCATCAATTGCAGCTGCATCCTTAAACAGACGTGCTGTCAACGCATCCTGTATCTCTCCAACAACCATGCTTAGGGCTCCAAACTGGTGCGATAGAGACCAACCCATCCGTTTTCTTCATTGTGACAAACTCCCGCGTGGCCAGAGCAATAAATTCACACCATTTGTTGCAGCTTCGGGGAGCCTTTGTGTTGAAAATATAAATAAAAGAAGCCACACAAGTTAATTTGTGGGGAGATATTGTACACAGATTTGCCAAGGACAACTAAATGTCCTGTCTTTCGCTCTCTCACTGCGAAGTAAGAGCAGGGGAATAAAAGAAAAACAATGGGAGGGTGAGAGAGTGAGAATGAGATATATTTATATAGAGAGAGAAACGAGTGTAGAGTAAGAGAGAGAGATAGATAGAGAGAGAGAAAATGAGTGTTAGATTAAGAGAGAGAGGAAACGAGTGTTACAGTAGGAGAGAGAGGAAACGAGTGTTACAGTAAGAGAGAGAGGAAACGAGTGTTACATTAAGAGAGAGAGGAAAAGAGTGTTACAGTAAGAGAGAGAGAGGAAACGAGTATTACAGTAAGACAGAGAGAGAGAAAACGAGTGTCAGAGTAAGATAGAGAGAGAAAACGAGTGTCAGAGTAAGAGAAGGTAAAAAGTAAAACAGAGAGAGAGAAAGAAAAGAAAGAGTGTCAGAGGAAGATAGAGATAGAAAACGAGTGTTAGAGTAAAAGAGAGATAAAGAAAAAGTGTTACAATAAAAAAGAAATAAAATGACACAGAGAGTGAGAAAGAGTGTTAGAGTAAGAATGAGAGAAAGAGTTCTAGAGTTAGAGAGAGAGAAAAAGAAAGAGTTTTAGAGTAAAAGAGTGTGATAAAATGAGACAGAGAGAGAGAGAGAGAGAGAGTAACAAAATGAGACAGAGAGAAAGAGAGAAAAGTGTTAGAGTAAAAGAGTGAGAGAGAGAGAGAGAAGGAGAGAAAGAGTATTTGAGTAATGAGAGAGAAAGTTAGGGACTGAGAGAGGGAGAGACTGTGTGAGAGCAAAAGTGTATGAAAGAGAAAGTGAGATAGAGAATGAGAGAGAAAATATAACAGGGAAGAATGTAAGAGTACAAGAGTAATAGAGGAAATGAGGGAAAGTGAAAGACAGTGAGAAAATGTGGGAGAAAATAAAATAGATAGTGAGAGAAAACATATGACAGTAAACGTGTGAAAGGATGTGCAAGTGAGGGGACGAGGGAAAATGAAAGACAGTGAGAATGTACAAAAGCAAGACAATGAGAAAGAGTGAGAGTTAATGTAATAGAGAGAGTGTCGCTGGACAAGACAGACACAGCCTAAGATAAAATGAAAGTCTTACACGGATTCCCTTCTTATCCAAAATAAAAAAAAAGTAAAGAGCCCCCGTCACGCCAAGTGGTGTATAGGGAATATGGTGTTAGTGACCATACATTTTACAGACCTTCGGCACATGATTTTTGGGGTAATGTGGTCGGTATTACGCCCACGCCGCTTTACTTTCCCAGAAGAAAGTCCGGCACCCATTAAAGGCTGGGTGAACCCGGAAGCCGTCGGTTGCGATCGAACCCTACACCTTGTCCTTTATAGTCCAGTTCACTAACCAGATAAAATCCAGATAAGGAGACAAATAAGGCAAAAGAAAAACAATATACTTTAGGAACAAAGGTAGATTCAAAGATGAAAGAAATATGAAGACAACGAATAATTTTTCAGAAAATAACAGAAAACAATGGGCCACATGGAAAATGTTTTATTTGAAGACCCATGCTACTTGGGGAGTCGAAAAGATGAATAAAACTAATTATTATGACAATTTTCATTCATTCATCATCATCATATACCATACTGGTTGGCGTGGGCGATCATGTCCTTCCACAATCTTCTATCTACAGTGCATCGTATCAGTTCTGTTGTTGACTGTTTTCCTCTATTTCCATTCCTCTATTTCTGGTGCATATTTTTTTCTGTTGTTGATTATTTGTCATTTTTTCCGAGTGCTGTAAACATACCTCTTCCTCTGAATTGATTCAGTGAAATAAAATGTCTAGTGCCCTCTGGGCACTGAAATTCGATGTCTAGTCCTCTCTGTGTAGTGAAATCCGATGTCTAGTCCTCTCCGGGTAGTGAAATACAATGTCTAGCCCTCTCTAGGTAGTGAAATCCGATGTCTAGTCCTCTCTGGGTAGTGAAATACAATGTCTAGTCCCCTCTGGGTAGTGAAATCCGATGTCTAGTCCTCTCTGGGTAGTGAAATACAATGTCTAGTCCTCTCTGGGTAGTGAAATACAATGTCTAGTCCTCTCCGGGTAGTGAAAGACGATGTCTAGTCTTCTGCGGATAGTGGAATACGGTGTTTAATCCTCTCTGTGTCGTGAGATCCGATGTCTAGTCCTCTCTGGGTAGTGAAATACAATGTCTTGTCCTCTCTGGGTAGTGAAATACAATGTCTAGTCCTCTCTGGGTAGTGAAATACAATGTCTAGTCCTCTCTGGGTAGTGAAATACAATGTCTAGCCCCTCTGGGTAGTGAAATACAATGTCTAGTCCTCTCTGGGTAGTGAAATACAATGTCTTGTCCTCTCTGGGTAGTGAAATACAATGTCTTGTCCTCTCTGGGTAGTGAAATACAATGTCTTGTCCTCTCTGGGTAGTGAAATACAATGTCTAGTCCCCTCTGGGTAGTGAAATACAATGTCTTGTCCTCTCTGGGTAGTGAAATACAATGTCTTGTCCTCTCTGGGTAGTGAAATACAATGTCTTGTCCTCTCTGGGTAGTGAAATACAATGTCTTGTCCTCTCTGGGTAGTGAAATACAATGTCTAGTCCCCTCTGGGTAGTGAAATACAATGTCTTGTCCTCTCTGGGTAGTGAAATACAATGTCTAGTCCCCTCTGGGTAGTGAAATACAATGTCTTGTCCTCTCTGGGTAGTGAAATACAATGTCTTGTCCTCTCTGGGTAGTGAAATACAATGTCTTGTCCCCTCTGGATAGTGAAATACAATGTCTTGTCCTCTCTGGGTAGTGAAATACAATGTCTTGTCCCCTCTGGATAGTGAAATACAATGTCTAGTCCCCTCTGGGTAGTGAAATACAATGTCTTGTCCCCTCTGGGTAGTGAAATACAATGTCTAGTCCCCTCTGGGTAGTGAAATACAATGTCTAGTCCCCTCTGGGTAGTGAAATACAATGTCTTGTCCTCTCTGGGTAGTGAAATACAATGTCTTGTCCTCTCTGGGTAGTGAAATACAATGTCTAGTCCTCTCTGGGTAGTGAAATACAATGTCTTGTCCTCTCTGGGTAGTGAAATACAATGTCTAGTCCCCTCTGGGTAGTGAAATACTATGTCTAGTCCCCTCTGGGTAGTGAAATACAATGTCTAGTCCCCTCTGGGTAGTGAAATACAATGTCTTGTCCTCTCTGGGTAGTGAAATACAATGTCTTGTCCTCTCTGGGTAGTGAAATACAATGTCTTGTCCTCTCTGGGTAGTGAAATACAATGTCTTGTCCTCTCTGGGTAGTGAAATACAATGTCTTGTCCTCTCTAGGTAGTGAAAGACGATGTCTAGTCTTCTGCGGATAGTGGAATACGGTGAATAGTCCTCTCTGAATAGTGAAATACGGTGTTTAATCCTCTCTGTGTCGTGAGATCCGATGTCTAGTACTTTCTGAATAATGAAATAAAGGGTCTAGTGCTCTTTGTAAAGTGAAATACGATGTCTAGTCCTCTCTGGATAGTGAAATCCGATGTCTAATCCTCTCTGTGTAGTGAGATCCGATGTCTAATCCTCTCTGGGTAGTGAAATCCGATGTCTAGTCCTTTCTGAATAATGAAATACGGTATCTAGTCCTCTCTACATCATTTGGAAAGCAGAGAAGTCCATAGATGGAAAAAAGGAATCATTGTTAAGATTTAAAAATGGCAATGTTAGAGATTGTAACAACTGGAGGGGCGTGACACTTTTGTCAGTTGCCTCAAACTTATTAATCAAAATCATCCTAAATAGAATAAAGGATTCAATAGATACAGTAATGCGTGAAGAACAGGCTGGGTTTAGAAAAGAGAGAAGCTGCCTTGATCACATTTTTACTCTACGACTTATATTGGAAGAACACATTGAAAAGCAAAAACCTTTTATACTTAACTTCATTGACTTCAAAAAAGCATTCGACAGCATTCATAGAGATTCTTTTGGAAAATTCAGAGGTAATATGGCTTACCATAAAAAATCATAAATATTGCTAAAGACATGTATGATGGTTACACATGTGCAGTCCGAACAGAGGAAGGACTGAGCGAATGTTTCCCAATAGAAACTGGGGTTAAACAAGGATGTAATTTATCGCCCTTGTTATTTGGAGTTGTTATGGACTTCATAATGAAGAAATGCTGCACTGGTAATAAAGGCATCGAATGGATTCATGGAGATCATTTGGAGGACCTCGACTTTGCTGATGACATAGTTCTCATCAGCAGTCTGATAAAAACGATGCAGGGAAACACAAATGAACTATCATCAATAGCCAGCAAAATTGGGCTTGAGATCAATCATGAAAAGACTAAAGTCATGAATAGCTTAATTCCAACAGACGACAAAATATACATGGAAAACAAACTAGTGAAAGAGATCGATCATTTTATCTATCTTGGAAGTCACATTGATCGAGAAGGGGATACAAGCAAAGAAATTAGAATCAGAATAGCTAAAGCAGAAATGTCATTCAGAAGCCTTGAAAAGTTGTGGAAATCAAAACTCATTAGCACAAACACAAAATCTAGACTATTAAAATCAAATGTACTATCAACCCTTACGTATGCGTGTGAAAGCTGGAAAACAATAAGAGATATAGAAACAAAGTTGAACGCATTCGAAAATAAATGTCTAAGGAAAATACTTGGTATAGCATGGAACGAATTCAAAACAAACGAGGAAATTAGAGAAATCGCCAATCAACCACTAATATCTTCAGTAATAAAGAAAAGACGATGGTCATACGTTGGACATGTGATGAGAAGAGATAATAACCGAATAGCAAAGCAAGTCCTCATATGGGAAACAACAGGTAAGAGAAAAAGAGGAAGACCAAGAGAGACACTGAGAAGAACATTGATGAGAGAGGCAAAAGCAGTAGGAATCGGCTCCCTCAATGAGATAAAGTTGATTGCACAGAACAGAGACAAATGGCGAGATTTGATAAAACATCTTTAAAAGAATTGAAAACTGCTAGAACAAAAATTCAGATAACAGAAGGAGTATCTTGGTCTACGCCCTATGGGCCGGCTACGGCTCGAAAGGTAATAGATAGTCCTCTCTGGGTAGGGAAATCCTATGTCTAGTCCTCTCGGAAAACAGCGTAAAACAGGAGGTCATGCGTGTATTCTGCGCACAGTAAAAAAACGCTTCGAAGTTGGAAAGCGAAAAGAGTAGGCCAAAAACGAGCACTGTTCGAGCACAATTACCTGGAAAGTATCAACCCCAATACGTTAAAACCCACGGCGATTAAAATATGAGAGTATCTATGAAGTTAAATATCTGCCTGTATGGCGGGGGACACCTCAGCACACAGCTGCCGGTGTGAAAATAGGAAAAAGTGATTTCCACGCAAAATTCAGTCTCTCTGGACTTCACTAGAGATATAAAGGTGGCGAACGCAAACATAAAACAGCGACTATTACTAACTTTAATCTTGATACTATGCCAATACTATTTATTACTCTTTTGTTATCATTAATTTGTTTTGTTAATACTAATAGTTTCCCTTTTGCCACCGTTATGTTTGGTGTCCACGGTAGGTAATGAACTGGGCTGTTCTGGACGAGTTCGATTCTGACAAACGGCTTCCTCTTCTTTCTTTATTCTTTTCTCTTTCTCACTGATACGGAAAAGGTGTCGTGGTTATATCATTTGTCGTTCTTGAGCTGCTCGAACTGTCTGAATTATTGATTTTCCTTTGTTGTTACATGCCTCTATCAATGCATCTATCCATCTTCTTCTTTTCTCTTTCTCATTGATACGGAAAAGGTGTCGTGGTTATATCATTTGTCGTTCTTGAGCTGCTCGAACTGTTTGAATTATTGATTTTTATTTGTTGTTACATGTCTCTGTCACTGCATCTATCCATCTTCTTCTTTTCTCTTTCTCACTGATACCTAAAGGTGTCGTGGTTATATCATTTGTCGTTCTTGAGCTGCTCGAACTGTCTGAATTATTGATTTTCCTTTGTTGTTACATGTCTCTATCAATGCATCTATTCATCTTCTTCTAGGTCTTCCTCTTGGTCTTTTTCCGTGCATTCTCGAGAAGAACGCCCTTGATGGTGATTGGTAAGGCTTCACTCTGTCCAGGTGGCCCAACCATTTAAGTTGTTGTTCTATATATTCTTGGCAGGGTTTTATTCCTACCATTTAGAACAGTTTAATTTCTTTTAACTACGGGCAATGACATTCATTTATAATTTAAATTTCACTCCCATACGGCTTCACACAGACTTAAATGGGCACGAGACGTGTAGAGAGAAAAACAAGAAGGGACTGTGTTAACAATGATCGCATTACTCAAAAAACTTAATACACCGAATGTCAATAAAAGAAATATTGGTAGTAACACCATACTCCCTATACACCACCAGATGGCGTTACGAGGCTCTTTCTTATTTTTATATTATTAACATTTCTAGTATTAGTGCTATTACTACTATTACAGCTAATTACTATTAATATAATTAAATTAATTTTATGTATATTATAATGTTTATATTAATATTCACGTATTCACAACAGCCTAATAAAAGTAATCATGGAGGGGAAAAAAAACAAGGTAAAAGAGACAGAGGCAGACCAAGACTAAGATAGACAAGCCAGCCTATGACAACCTGCACCATCAAGGCAAGGAGTAGAATGGCGCTCCATGGTAGCCAACCTTCGTTGCGGAGATGGCACTCAATGATGATGGCATTAATATTCTTCGTCAGCCTATTAAGACCCCATGAAACAACATTTGAAACTGCTATTTTTTTTAATTTTGCTTGTTAATTTAATCAAAATAATCACTGTAACTAGACAGTTTCTACAGTTACGTGGCCATCTTTCATTGATCCTGTAACATGGTTTCAGCACAGGACACTAACAGAGCTACCATGAATCTGGGGACTACTTTAACAGTTTAAAGACAAGAGGTCAGGTTCGATCCTGATCGGCGGCTTCCAGGTTCACCCAGCCTTAAATGGGTACCAAATTTTGTTTCTGGGAAAGTAGAGTGGTATGGGCGTAATACCGACCACATTACCTCAAAAATCATGTGCTGAAGGTCTGTAAAAATTATGGTCACTAACACCATATTCCCTATACGCCACTTAGCGTGACAGTGCTCTTTATTTGACTTACTTTAACTGTTTGAATAGTGTTTGACTGGTACCAGTCAAATACCAATGGATAAAGAGTTACAGCGAAGACGATGGCGCTGGATAAGATACACACTGCGGATGCCAACTGAGAGTATTACCCAACAGGCCCTTTTTGGAATCCCCAGAGGAAAAGACAAAGAGGAAGACCAAAGAATTTTTTGGACAAGACGGATAGAAGCAGAGATGAAGATGATAGGGAAGACATGGAACGATCTTAAAAGAGTGGCAAAAAAACAGAACGACTTGGAAAGTGTTTGTTGAAGACCTATGCTCCACAGGGAGCTAAAACAGGTAGAAGAAGAACTGTTTGAATAATATCATTTCAGTGATTGTAGAACCTTCACTGTTTATTGAATGTTTCCCCCAGCAGTGTTATACAGCCAGCACTATTCTATCTTGAAATGACAACTGTTCATTTGTAGTTCAATCTGAACACGTGACTTATTTCTATCGATAAGATACAACACTCACTCTCAACCATTCAAAAATAGGATACAACTGAAGAAAGCACTCGATGATTCAACAATTGATTCAACACGGGTACTTCTCAGAGAGCGAAATGCACAGTGTTTTTTTTTCCTTGCCTCGAACTAGTCTCTCAATCTCTCTGCCCTGACATCTGCATCTTTACACCATTGTCCTTCTATTTCATCCAATTTTACCATTATTTCCCTCGCGCGTACCTCGATACTTCTGTATTAATTATTAATAACGTAAACCTACCCAAAAACTATTCAATTACTTTTCACTTTATTATTTCCTCTATTGCTATTTTCATTTTTAAAATGGATATTTCGTTTCTTAATGATTTGACTTTGATCCATCATTATTAAAGCATCACATTTTTATTGTTACGTTTGTTTATACCTTATACTATCATTAAATGCTACTGATATTTTAATTTATGTTATTATTACATTTATTATTAATTCATTTCACTGAGTGCCGTCTCCGCATCGAAGGTTGGCTACTATTGAGCGGCATTCCACTCTGTCTCTTGCTTTGATTGTGCAGATTGTCATCGGTTGACTTGTCCATCTTTTGATGTTACTCGTCCATGTTAGTCTTCGTCTGCCTCTGCCTCTTTTACCTTGTATTTTCCCTTCCAATATTACTTTTAGTAAGCTGTTGTGTCTTTTAACATGCCCCCAAAATTTCGTTTGTCTTGTTCTAATTGTGTTTAGCAGTTCTGTTGTCATTTTTAGTTGTTTTAAAACTTCATTGTTCTGTTTTCTTGTCTAATGTCCATGTTTCTGCACCATACAGGAATATTAAAAAGATGTAACATTTTGCTATTCTTAGTTTGAGCCCTGGTGTTATTTGTTGGTATTATCAATAACTTTTTTATTACAGCGGCTATTTTAAAAGAAAAATACCAACAATGAAAAGGTTTGGCCACGTATCTCGCAAAAGCTGACCTAAGAAAGGTCATTCTGTAAGGAAATTTGTAGAATGGATGAAAAGGAGCGGTGGACAGAGAAAGAAATATGAAGATAACATCCAAGAATGGAGAGGACTCAACTATGCAGGGCCCGAAGTGTGACCAAAGACCACGAGAAATAGAGAAAGTTGACGAAGTCCGGCAGAGGTACTACAACGGCCCCCGAGATTATGGGATGAGAGAGAAGGAGAAGAAGATAGAAAAAGAGGTGAAGATAAAGGTAAAGTACGAGACTTAAATCTGCGTCTTACCACGCGAATATTCACCCATATGTGCTCGGCCGCCTATCCAGAAGTGTTCGGAGACTTCTGGATAGTGTCGCCTCAAGCATCGAAACTCACAATACAAGACGGCATTCCTCGAAGAGAAAGAGTAAAAAGAAGAAAAGAGGTAGGTGAAGAAGAAAATTATAGTAACAGAACACAGAACCTAACACAGAACTGGTGTCGCTGGATGCTGCGGGACTTGCTAAGGAGGGAATCTGAGCACTTACGGACATATTCGGAGTGCAATGATGATGACCCGCATATAATTCAATAGCTCAAGAATATAGTAAGTAAAAAAAAAAGTAAAGTACCCTTTTCACGCCTAGTGGTGTATAGGGAAATATGGTATTAGTGACCATACATTTTACAGACCTTCGGCATATGATTTTTGGTGTAATGTGGTCGGTATTACGCCCGTGCTGCTTTACTTTCCCAGAAAAAAATCCGGTACCCATTTAAGGCTGGGTGAAGCCGGAAGCTGTCGGTTGGGATCGAACACTACCTCTTGCCTTTGTAGTCCAGTTCACTAACCACTGAGCCTGCCCGTATAGTCAAACTACTATTTATGGTCTACTTTGAGCCCTACTACTGAAGGGAGGTCAAAAAGTAATGCACACCAATTTTTTTCTCGGCTAATAATAAAGATAGGAATATGAAATTTTGCACACTTGGAATATGACATGTTCCAATTATGTGCACCAAATTGCACAGCATTTTGATAAATATTACGCAATCTATGAACCGTTAAAATGGAGCTTGTCAACAATGTCCGTTACAAACAGCGAATTGTCATAAAATTTATGGTTGCGGAAAAAGAAACTGTGGCAAACATTCATAAACGACTGTGTGCAGTGTACAAATGTTCTGCAGTCGATAGGAGCACAGTTAGTTGCTGGGTTCAGAGAATTAAAGCTGCAGAAAGTGTACGAGTGGAGCTGCATGATTTACCGCGTTCTGGACGTGTTGCCTCGGCTACCAGCACAGACATGTTAAACCGGGCTGATGCCATTATTCGTAAGGATATGCGTATCACTAGTCAGCAATTGGCATTGCAGCTTACAGTCAGCAAAGGAAGTGCAATCGCAATTTTTAAAACTCTCGGATATTCAAAGATTTGCGCTCGATGGGTTCCTCGGTGCCTAACAAATGATCACAGAGTTCAAAGGAAAACATTCTGTTCTGAATTGTTGGAGCGTTTCGGTGTTGAAGGAGAAATGTTTTTGTTAAAAATTGTTACCGGTGACGAAACGTGGGCACATTATTATGAGCCTGAAACAAAAATGCAGTCAATGGAATGGCATCATCCGCAGTCACCAAAAAGAAAAAAATTCAAAACATCTCCATCAGCCGGAAAGGTGATGATCACTGTCTTCTGGGACATTGATGGTGTGATTCTTGTTGATGTAATGACAAGAGGTGAGACAATCAACTCGACAGCTTACATCAATACACTGACAAAACTCAAAAATCGGTTCCACAGAGTTCGGCCTAATAAGCCATCTGCAGATTTGTTGCTTCAACATGACAATGCACGCCCTCACACAAGTCTGGTAACACGGGAAGCAATCAACAAATTTGGTTGGACTGTACTGCCCCATCCTCCTTACAGCCCTGATCTGGCTCCCTCAGATTTCCATCTGTTTAGACCACTCAAAAAATTCCTGCGTGGGACACACTTTGACAATGATGAGGATGTGATCCGTGCAGTTAAAAAATGGCTACGCGAGCAGGACAAAACTTGGTACAAACGAGGCATTCATGACCTAGTTTCGCGTTGGCGTAAGGCAATACGCTTGGACGGAGATTATGTTGAAAAATAGGTAGTGTAAAGGGGATGTTCAGCTACAATCTGTGAAAATTTCACACATTTTGCCCGAATAGTTTCCGAGAAAAAAATTGGTGTGCATTACTTTTTGACCTCCCTACGTAGTATCAAAGAGAGTCAAGTCAAGAAAAGTTGTGAATGAAAGTGAAAGCACCAGACCTGCCATTAATGTTTGTGGTTTATTGAACTTTCACGTGATACATTTCGTTACGTCCTGTTAAAGAATTAAAATAATTATTGGGTAGAAGATAAAGATATGAACAACTAGTTCGATATTTTAATACAGCATCATATTGGACGGCTAAAATGACCAATGATGAAGTTCTCAAAGAGGCCAACACAAAAAGGGAGCTCTTAAAAAACATCAGAAAGAAGCAATCAACATTTTTTGGGCACATCATGAGCAGAGGAAAGTTGGAATACTTGGTTACAACTGGCAAATGTAAAAGGAAAGAGAGATCGCGGACGACAAAGAGAGAAAATACTGGATAGCTTGGTGTCAGAGCATGGAAAACAGTCAACAGAACTGATACTTTGCACTGTAGATAGAAGATTGTGGAGGGACATGATCGCCTACGCCAACCGGTATGGCACATGATGATGATGATCATCATCATATTGAAAAAATGAATGGAAAGGACAGGAAAGGTGGTGGGTGGGTGAGGGGTAGTCTAGAGCTTAGACTTCAGCCTTTATCTAGTCCAACAACAGTCGGTGTGAGCTTTTTTCCTCTTCTGTCCATACCTATCCTGCTTTATCCTATCCTGTTCTATCCTCTCATGTCCTATCCTATCCTAACCTATCCTGTTCTGTCCTATAATTTCCTGTTCTATACTATGCTGTTCTATCCTGTCCTCTTCTATCCTATGCTGTTCTATCCTGTCCTCTTCTATTCTGTCTTGTCCTGTTATATCCTCTCTTGTCCTATCCTTTCCTGTTCTTACTTATCCTGTTCTATCCTGTCCTCTTCTATCCTATTCTGTCCTGTCCTGTTCTATCCTCTCCGTTTCTACCCTAACCTGTCCTATCCTATCATCTCGTGCACTATACTAATCTATCCTATCCTCTTCTGTCCTATCCTATCCTGTTCTATCCTAACCTGTCCTATCATATTCTCTCATGCCCTGTTCTAATCTACCCTATCCTACCCTGTCCTATCCTATTCTTTTATATCCGACCCTATCATATCCAATTATATCCTATCCTGTCCTGTCATGTCCTATAATATCATATCCGGTCTTATCCTATCATATTCCATCTTATCCTGTCCTATCATATCCTATTCCATCCTATCCTATTCTATTCTATCCTATCCTATCCTATCCTATCCTATCCTATCCTATCCTATCCTATTCTATCCTATCCTATCATATTCTATTCTAACCTATCCTATCCTATCCTATCCTATTCTATCCTATTCTGTCCTATCCTATCCTATTCTATCCTATCCTATCATATTCTATCCTATTCTATCCTATCCTATCATATCCTATTCTATCCTATCCTATCCTATTCTATCCTATTCTATCCTATCCTATCCTATCATATTCTATTCTATCCTATCCTATCCTATCTTATTCTATCCTATCCTATTCTATCCTAACCTATCCATGCAACCAGTGTATTGTCGTCAAGATGTCCCTATACCCGCTCCACGACCTGCCATACTATTTAATACATCAGTAAATTCAATTGACAGAGTCGTTTCGTTCACATCCTACACGACTGCACAGGCGACGATTCCATACCTCCTTAGCCGCCTTTTACGACAAGCGTGGCAGGTAACAGGCTCTGTTCTTCCCCCACACCATGGGGCTCCGGTAGCCACACCGGGGTACGCCTAATAAAAAGAATCTCTGTCTCCTGCCAGATCTCCCACAGAACGTCCGATTCACCACAACCCGTTGGAAAGAATCTCTATATCTCTTGACAGATCTCACATTTCTACTTTTGTCACGTTCAAGATCTCTTTGATATCTTCTTGGTCTGCCCCTTCTTCTTGGTCTGCCCCTGATGCGCCGCCCAGAAACCGTGTCATTATTGTTCTTTCCAGCCCACTGTGTCATTCGACGTGTCGACAATATTCTAATTTCCTCCGTAGAATGGTATTTCTAGATCTAAGAAAACGCTAAATCATTAGATGTTTTTGATGATTTTTCCTATTTTGTGAGTATTTTTTTCTACCTATTTTATTAAGACTAGAGAAAGTAAGCCCTGGTAATCATTAGATGTTTTTGATGATTTTTCCTATTTTGTGAGTATTTTTTTCTACCTATTTTATTAAGACTAGAGAAAGTTAGCCCTGGTAATCATTAGATGTTTTTGATGATTTTTCCTATTTTGTGAGTATTTTTTTCTACCTATTTTATTAAGACTAGAGAAAGTTAGCCCTGGTAATCATTAGATGTTTTTGATAATTTTTCCTATTTTGTGAGTATTTTTTTCTACCTATTTTATTAAGACTAGAGAAAGTTAGCCCTGGTAATCATTAGATGTTTTTGATGATTTTTCCTATTTTGTGAGTATTTTTTTCTACCTATTTTATTAAGACTAGAGAAAGTTAGCCCTGGTAATCATTATATGTTTTTGATGATTTTTCCTATTTTGTGAGTATTTTTTTCTACCTATTTTATTAAGACTAGAGAAAGTTAGCCCTGGTAATCATTAGATGTTTTTGATGATTTTTCCTATTTTGTAAGTATTTTTTTCTACCTATTTTATTAAGACTAGAGAAAGTTAGCCCTGGTACGTTTTAAAAAAAAAGGCTCAGATTAAAAATATTGATCGTAACTGGGGATGATCTTAAACACGAGCGCACGTTGCTTTATTTTTCTTATAAAAATTTATTGAGAGAACCTGCTTGTTGGACAAGTTATATTGGCGGCAATTTTCTGAGGACCCGTCGTGTCAAGGGGGGGAGAGAGAGGGGGGGGGAATCTAACTCAGAACATCCGATGTGAAATTGTAAAACTCCTGGCACCATGAACAAGACAAGGAAATAAAATTGTAAAACTCCTGGCACCATGAACAAGACAAGGAAATAAAATTGTAAAACTCCTGGCACCATGAACAAGACAAGGAAATAAAATTGTAAAACTCCTGGCACCATGAACAAGACAAGGAAATAAAATTGTAAAACTCCTGGCACCATGAACAAGACAAGGAAATAAAATTGTAAAACTCCTGGCACCATGAACAAGACAAGGAAATAAAATTGTAAAACTCCTGGCACCATGAACAAGACAAGGAAATAAAATTGTAAAACTCCTGGCACCATGAACAAGACAAGGAAATAAAATTGTAAAACTCCTGGCACCATGAACAAGACAAGGAAATAAAATTGTAAAACTCCTGGCACCATGAACAAGACAAGGAAATAAAATTGTAAAACTCCTGGCACCATGAACAAGACAAGGAAATAAAATTGTAAAACTCCTGGCACCATGAACAAGACAAGGAAATAAACACAGTAAGAATTAGGAGTAGTTATATCGTTATTATTGTTAGGAGTCGTCGCCGAGGTGATCGTCGAATGTGAAGAGATTTCCCTGTGTAATCAGGCAGCAGATGGCAGTGTTAATGAAAACTATATGTGTAAATTGGGAGCAGCGATAGCTCAGTGGTTAGTGAACTGGACTACAAAGGACAAGAGGTAGGGTTCTATCCCAAACGACGGCTCTGGGTTCACCCTGCCTTTAATGGGTACCGGATTTTTTTTTCTGGGAAAGTAAAGCAGAACGGGCGTAATGCCGACCACATTACGCCAAAAATCATATGCCGAAGGTATGTAAAATATATGGTCGCTAACACCATCGCATTCAAAAAATGGATGTCTAAGATCTAAGGTAGAAGAACAGTTGATTGATCAAGAAAACATAAGGGAACGATGGACAGAATACATTAAAGATCATTATAATGATGAACGAACGGAAGTAAATATTAAGAATAATGGAGAAGGACCAGAAATACTCAGAGAAGAAGTGGAAGATGCCTTGCGCAATATGAAAGCAGGCAAAGCTCCTGGACCAGATAATATAACTAAAGAAGAGATTGAAGCCATGGGTGATTTTGGAATAGAAATAATAACAAAAATATTGAATGATATCTACAACAGCGGATATATACCAGACGACATGCTCAAATCAATATTCATAGCCCTACTAAAGAAATCGGGTGCGATTGAATGCGATGATCATCACACAATAAGCCTTATGAGTCACATGACTAAGATATTACTAAGAATCATCATGCGAAGAGAGCGAAACAAAATCAGTCCAGAAATTAGCGATGAACAGTGTGGTTTTGTTAGAGATAAAGGAACAAGCAATGCCATTTATATCATAAGATCTTTAGTAGAAAGAGCCATATAGGTGAAAACAGATCTATACCTATGTTTCATAGATTACACCAATGCATTTGACATAGTAAAGCACCAAGAAATAATCAAAATTTTAGAAAGCATAAACGTAGACAGCAAAGATATAAGAATAATAAAGAACATGTACTGGCAACAAACAGCGGCCATAAGAACTGGAAACTGGGAATGTTTCAACATATAAAACAGGGTGTTAGACAAGGTTGTGTGCTGTCACCAGATTTGTTTAATATTTATAGTGAGATTATTTTAAGATCCATCAGGGACATGCCTGGAATAACAATTGGAGGTCATAATATAAATAATCTAAGGTATGCTGATGATACAGTCTTAATCGCTAAGAGTGAAAATGAGTTACAAGAAATGTTGGACATTATAGTGAAGGAAAGCAAAAATAAATGACTCAGCCTTAATAGCAAAAAGACAGAGGTAATGGTAACAACAAAGGAAAAGACATCACCTCAATGCAAAATAAAGACAAGTGGAACAATATTAAAACAGGTAAATGAATTTAAATATTTGGGAACTTTGTTAACCTCAGACGGAAGATGTACAAAAGAGGTGAGATGCAGAATGGCTCAGGCAAAAGCAGCTTTCCAAAAAATGAGGAAGATACCATGCAATCCATTTTTGACAATAGAAACATGAAAAAGAGCTCTTAAATGTTATATAGAGCCAGTCTTAACATATGGATGCGAATCATGGACAATAGGACAACAGACAAGAAAATCACTGGAGGCTGTAGAAATGTGGTTTTGCAGACGAATGTTGAGATACCATGGACAGCTAAGAAGAGTAATGAAGATGTTCTGAGAGAGGTCAAAGCAAAAAGAGAGCTAATTTCCAATATTAGGAAGAAACAATCATTATTTTTTTGGCTATGTAATGAGAAGAGAACAACTGGAATATATTGTAACAACTGGAAAATTTGAGGGACGAAGAGATAGAGGGAAGCAAAGAGACAAAATAACAGACAGCTTAAGAGAATGGCTTGGCAGAGGGCAACAACAGAAATGATAAATAGCTGCCGAGATCGAAAGTTGTGGAGAAACATGATCACCTACGCCAGTACGCACGGTACTTGATGATGATGAACACCATATTCCCTATACGCCACTTGGCCTGTCGAGGGTACTTTACTTTCTTTTTTTTTATCTATGTAAATTCGCCTTCTTTTCTTCGCTGCTTGTTCTTCAGCACCGAGAGAAGAGATTATTTGTTACTTTTTACTCTTTATTTGGCCTTTTCTGATGTGAGATTTCCATGTACTTCTATTATTCCGTCTATTTACTTTTTACGAGTACGTCCTGTCTAACAACATATTGTTATAAAGATTGGTACTCACAAGGTTGGTACGCTAAACTGAAATAATTGTACAATGGAGCTATACTCAATAATGCATCACAAATGATAAACTATATAGCGTTCTTTGAGATCGCCATCTTTAACACGTGGGAAACGTGGCCATGAAACGTCGCAAAATTTAGTGTGTGAGCAAATAGAAGGTCACTCTGAATCTTAATTGTCATTACAATCATCATGCGCCATGTCAACATTGGGATGTTTTTATCGTGCTATGCTACCTTCTGTCTCATAACTTAGACGGTCATGCTCTCACATTCTCTCATTATTTTTAAACTCACAAAATCTCCCCCATTTTTCTCTCATATTCTTAATTCCTTGTCCGTTTCTCTTTTAAATGATCTCTCTCTAGCTATTTCATCGATTGGGTTGCATTTCTCGCTCTTTCTCGATCTCTCTCTGTCTCTGTCTCATATCCTTCAACTCACCTTTCTCGATCTCTCTCTGTCTCTGTCTCATATCCTTCAACTCACCTTTCTCGATCTCTCTGTCTCTGTCTCATATCCTTCAACTCACCTTTCTCGATCTCTCTGTCTCTGTCTCATATCCTTCAACTCACCTTTCTCGATCTCTCTGTCTCTGTCTCATATCCTTCAACTCACCTTTCTCGATCTCTCTCTGTCTCTGTCTCATATCCTTCAACTCACCTTTCTCGATCTCTCTCTGTCTCTGTCTCATATCCTTCAACTCACCTTTCTCGATCTCTCTCTGTCTCTGTCTCATATCCTTCAACTCACCTTTCTCGATCTCTCTCTGTCTCTGTCTCATATCCTTCAACTCACCTTTCTCGATCTCTCTGTCTCTGTCTCATATCCTTCAACTCACCTTTCTCGATCTCTCTCTGTCTCTGTCTCATATCCTTCAACTCACCTTTCTCGATCTCTCTCTGTCTCTGTCTCATATCCTACAACTCACCTTCTTTTTCGCTCATCTCTGAAATTGTTCTTCTTCTCTCACTCACTTATAATTTATATGATACGCTTATAATAAATAATCCCATTGACTCTATTTATCTATCTATCTGACTGTCCGTCCGTCCGTCTGTCCGTCTGTCTGTCTGTCTCATATCCGTCAACTCATCTTTCCCACCAATCTCTGTTGTTTTTTTACTCACTCTCACTTACAATTTATATGGTACGCTTATAATAATTTAACACATGTTTTCTTTCTCTCATTTCAATGCTGCCCACTCGACTTTAATTTCATCATCCTCTAAAAATACCTAAATACATCATTAAGTCAATCACCTACAACCTACACTGACACTCTCTTATACGTCCCTCAATCACTTTATCTCATATATCACTCACTCATATCCATCACTACCTTCATCGCATCTTTCTTCCTGACGCACTTACCTCCCCTCCCTATTTACTCATTCTATTACAGATCATCACTCACTGAATTACTTAATCAACGATCACACACAACCCTCCATCACACATCACTCTCAATTTCACCCACTCACATAATCACTCACTCAATCGCTAATTTCATCACTCATCAGTCCCATTTTCACTCACTCACTCAGTCACTCACTCAAATTCTTACTCCATCATACTTCATCATTCCCAGATTCACTCACTCCATCACACCTCATAACTCCCAGTTTCACTCACTCCATCACACTTCATCAACCCCAGTTACACTCACTCCATCACACCTCATCACTCCCAGTTTCATTCACTCCATCACACTTCACCACCCCGAGTTTCACTCACTCCATCACACTTCATCACTCCCAGTTTCACTAACTCACTCAATCACTCACACCATCACACTTCATGACGTTCCGCTCCTAGTTTCACACAGCCACTCAATAACTCCATCATACTTCATCACTCCCAGTTTCACTCACCCAATCACACATTCCATCACTCATTACTCCTTAGGAGGACAGGTTGGTCTCGAGGCAAGACGCCGGCCTCGAGACAGAAAGGTTGTGGGTTCAAATCCCGGCTACACCGGTTGGGATTTTTATTTATGATTTCTCTCTGCGGCAATGACCCCTGGTCTCAGCAGCGAGACCCGGCTTGAAACGTCAATTACTCACCGACAGAAAAAATATCAGTACCTCAGAAGCCGGAGTTATCTGCCTGTGCGGCGAGGGACCCCTATGCACACGGCTGCCAGATAAAAATGGATTAACACGCAAAATTCAATTTCTAGTCTCTAGGGACTTCATCGAAGTCTCCCAGTTTCACTCAATCACTCACTCCAAAACACTTCATCACTCCCATCATTTTCACACACTCAATCGCTCAATCACTCACTCGATCACACTTCATCACCCATCACTACCAGTTTCATTCACTCACTCAAACACTCACTCGTGTAATCACACACTCATCAGCCCCAGTTTCATTCCCTCATTCAATCACTCACTCCATTACATACCATCACTCATCATGTCCATTTTCACTCACTCAGTCACTCCATTACACTTAATTACTCATTACTACCAGTTTCACTCAATCACTCCATCACACTTCATCACTTTCCACTCCCAGTTTCACTCAACCGCTTAATCACTCACTCTATCACATTTTATCACTCCCAGTTTCATTCAGCCACTTAATCACTCACTCCATCACCCTTAATCACTCCCAGTTTCACTCAACCGCTTAATCACTCACTCTATCACATTTAATCACTCCCAGTTTCACTCAGCCACTCGATCATTCACTCCATCACATTTCATCACTCCCAGTTTCACTCAGCCACTCAATCATTCACTCCATCATATTTCATCACTCCCAGTTTCATTCAGCCACTTAATCACTCACTCTATCACACTTCTCAAACATCACTTCCAGTTTTCCTCACACAGTCATTCGCTCCGTCACTCATTACTTCCAGTTTCATTCACTTAATCACTCACTGCATCACACCGTATCACTCATACCTCCCAGTTTCACTCAATCAATCGCACACTTCATCACACGTAATCATTCAACACTCTCAGTTTCACTCACTTTATCAATCACTCACTCCCACTTCATCACCCATCACTTACAGTTTCACTCACTCACTCACTCACTCACTCACTCACTCACTCACTCACTCATTCACTCACTCACTCACTCACTCACTCACTCACTTACTCACTCAATCACTCACTCCATCAAACTTTAACACTGATCACTTCCAGTTTCACTCACTTAATCACTCACTCCATCAAATTTCACCACTCATCACTTCCATTTTCACTCACTCAATCACTCACTCACGAGCGTAATACCGACCACATTACCCCAAAAATCATGTGCTGGAGGTCTATAAAATGTATTGTCACTAACACCATATTCCCTATACGCCACTTGGCGTGACGGGGTCTCTTTACTTTTTTTTTTTTACTTACAATCACTCACTCCATCACACTTTATCCATTAGCATATCCAGTTTTAATCACTCACTGGATCACATTTCATCTCTCATCACTTCCAGTTTTACTCACTCACTCAATCACTCACTCCATTACGCTTCATCACTCATCACTTCCAGTTTTACTCACTCAGTCACTCACTCCATTACGCCTCATCACTCATCAGTTCCAGTTTGATTTATCCACTCAATCACTCACTCAATCCCTCACTCCACCACAGTTCAACACTCATCATTCCCAGTTTTACTAAATCACCCAATCACCCCATCATACTTCATTACCCATTACTAGCTCACTCAATCACTCACACCATCACACTCCATTACAGATCATCACTCACAACTCTCAGTTTTACTCACTCAATCAACCACTCACTCCAGCACAGTTCATCACTCCCATTTTTACTCACTCCATCACACGTTATCACTCATCACTCCCATTTTCACACACTCAACCACTCTCTCCATCACACGTCATCACTCATCACTCCCAGTTTCACTCACTGACACAATCACTACTTCCGCCAATCACTCACTACTTCCTTCCGACACTCACTCCATCACACGTTATCACTCATCACTCCCATTTTCACACACTCAACCACTCACTCCATCACACGTCATCACTCCCAGTTTCACTCACTGACACAATCACTACTTCCGCCAATCACTCACTACTTCCTTCCGACACTCACTCCATCACACGTTATCACTCATCACTCCCATTTTCACACACTCAACCACTCACTCCATCACACGTCATCACTCCCAGTTTCACTCACTGACACAATCACTACTTCCGCCAATCACTCACTACTTCCTTCCGTCACTCACTCCATCACTCACTCCTCCTAGAGCTCACACGCAACAAGAACCCATTAAGTGAAGTCAGCCAGTCAACGACTCACACATCACGACAAGTCCTCACCACAGCCAACCCCACCTGTCAGCCCTGTTTCCTCTATACTTGTCTTACATTAAAAAGCCGACTTCTAGGACGGACTAAAAATCCCATAATGCTTGCACACTCTGTTGAGGTTAAAGTCTGAAACCATTGCCGCCACACAAAGAGAGCATTCAGTTCTCTTCCTGTCTCTTATCTGGCACTAATTCCCAATACTGTTAGCCATCATCATCAGGTGTATCGCTATTTCGTGGACAGAAAAGGTAAGGATAAAAGACGATGTATAAACTCTTTCCGTACGGTATCTTTTTATCAAAACAATGGAATATTTTTCAGAGACAACATTTTTCATCGTTTTAAGAATCAATCTATATATATATTTTTATTTAACATATAAAATATTATATGCGAATTTTTAGATAATTTAACAGGGTATTCATCATCATCATCGAGTGCCCTCTCCGCATCGAAGGTTGGCTACCATGGAGCGCCATTCCACTCTGTCTCTTGCTTTGATGGTGTAGATTGCCATAGGCTGACTTGTCCATCTTTTGATGTTACTCGTCCATGTTAGTCTTGGTCTGCCTCTGCCTCTTTTACCTTGTATTTTCCCTTCTAATATTACTTTTATTAGACTGTTGTGTCTTTTAACATGACCAAAAAATTTCATTTGTCTTGCTCTAATTGTGTTTAGTAGTTCTTTTTTTTTATTCTTAGTTGTTTTAAAACTTCGTCGTTTGTTATCTTTTCTTTCCATCCAATTCTACCTGTTTTTCTACAAATCCACATTTCAAAGGCTTCAATTTTCTGTTCTGTTTTCTGGTCTAATGTCCATGTTTCTGCACCATATAGGAATATTGAGAAGATGTAACATTTTACTATTCTTAGTTTCAGCCCTGATGTTATTTGTTTTGATGTTAGTATATTTTTCATGGCATTGAAATTACTTTTTGCCATTCCTTTTCTTTTATTTATTTCAGTTTTACATTTTCCATCTCTGGTTATATTATGTCCCAGTTACTTGTAGCTCTGAACTGTCTCCAGATGTATTCCTTCAACTTTGGTATTTAATTGTAGGTCTTGAGAATTTTCTTTGTTTATGATCATAGTAACAGGGTATTATATTTCACCAATACCGCGATGATACAAGTTTTGTAAAAAGAATATGGTTTGATGACGGTTCACACCAATACAATAGAGAGTGACGCACAGTGCGGTGAAACGTATTGAAAGAGTGAATGAAATAGCAAATATTTATTATATATATCTTCTACATGCGATGTCTCCGCAGAATAATGCCCATCAAATGGCAGGACAAATAACCAACTTATCTGTCCTGGAACGTGCTAAGACCCCATCATGTCAATGCTCAGAAGGTGAATGTTAAGATGGCTGGGGAACGTCCAGCAAAGGGAGGAAAACTGCGATCCTAAGCAAATACTATATGGTGAACTAATACACGGAAAAAGACAAATCGGCAGACCTAAACTACGATATAGAGATATCTACAGATTATCTCTCAATGAAGTCTCCGTCTGTGAAAATGAATGGCAATATCTGGCAAGAGGTCGCTCATTTAATGGAGAGCCTGTATAAAAAATGGGAGCCGCGATAGCTCAGTGCTAGTGAACTGGACTACAAAGGATACGAGGTAGGTTTCGATCCCAACCGACGGCTTCCAGGTTCACCCATCCTTTAATGGGTACCGGACTTTTTTTGTGGGAAAGTAAAGCGGCACGGGTGTAATACCGACCACATTACCCCAAAAATCATGTGCTGAAGGTCTGTAAAATATATGGTCACTAACACCATATTCCCTATACGCCACTTGGCGTGACGGGGGTACTTTACGTTTTTACTTTTACTGTATAAAAAAATGGCATAACATCTTCTGATTCTGTGCTGTGGCAAAACATGCAAGAGAAAAGACTTATTAAAAAAAAAAAGATTAAAAAAAAAACCCTGTGGATCAGTGGGCTTGAATTGTTCATTCTGTAGCCCAGTGTGTTTGTCAAACATTGGTAGAATCAGCCACGAGAGAAACTGTTTGACAAAAAACAAAAACCTCAACATCAAAAATACACAATTGATTCCATTAAACTATCTGATAAGACGAAAATGGCGATATACACATTCATTACGATCATACTGTAGAAGACACATTACATAGCATTGAGAAGATCACTCTGCTTCTCTCCACACTGAAAGGCATCAGAGACAATGTAAAGTTACCATTCAAAGTAACAATGTTTTTTATTGATTAAAGTAAAGGTCCTCTCCATGCCTTGCTTGGCCTATGGGGAATACGGTGTTAGGGCAATATTTTTTCATGACCTCTGCACATTTTTGGGTGATGTGGTTAGTATCACGCCAAGCCGCCTTATATTCCCAGAAAAATCTCCTGTACCAATTTTTACAGACTGGGTGAACGCCGGAGAAAATTTCCGGCCAATTTTGGTAAGGATTGAACCAGTGTGTTCTCATCAGGAAGCGAGAGCACTAACAACTCAACCACCAAAGCTTTTTTACTGACAAAGAGAAAATAAAACAAGAAACTGAAAATATCAAGTTAATGTCCAGTCAATTTATTAACAAGCTAATCCATGTAAAGGGAGTCGCGATAGCTCAGTCGTTAGTGAACTGGACTACAAAGGACTAGAGGTCGGGTTTGATCCTGATCGGTGGCTTCCAGGTCCACCCAGCCGTATATGGGAACCGGAATTTTTCTGGGAAAGTAAAACATCACGGGCGTAATACCGACCACATTACCCCAAAAATCATGTGCTGAAGGTCTGTAAAATGTATGGTCACTAATACCATATTCCCCATGGTATTACACCCACTTGGTGTGACGGGGCTCTTTACTTTTTTTAAAATCCTTGTAAAGCATGCCTGCAACAAATAACAGTGCCTGCTGGCATACAGAAACATTCCATACTAATAATTTGATAGCCATCTTATGCTAGCAGAGCCAATCATGGACACTCACGTCACATTTAGCAGCGGAAGTACGTCACAACAGAAATTAGGTTTTTTGATGTATGAGACAATAAGCGATAACATACAAAGTAAAACTGAACTGACCCGGAAGATCTTGTGGAGACTGCACTGGGCTTGACACTTACGTGGCTCAAGCCCCATAGAAAATCCCAGCACGCACAAGAAGTAGGATAACAATTCTAGCGACAAATAGAAATATAAATCATCAGAGAAAGAAATGTCAGAAGTAAACCATGAACTATATTAAGATACAATAATAATGGCTTGTCCACATATAGGGAATGATGTGCGACTGAGCACAAACCATATAATGGCATGCCCACATACAGGGAATGATGTGCGACTGAATACAAACCATATAATGCATTCCCACATATAGGGAATGATGTGCGACTGAATACAAACTATATAATGGCTTGTCCGCATATAGGGAATGATATGCGATTGAATACAAACTATATAATGGTTTGTACACATATAGGGAATGATGTGCGACTGAATACAAACCTTATAATGGCTTTCCCGCATACAGGGAATGATGTGCGACTCAATACAAACCATACAATGGCTTGCCCACATATAGGGAATGATGTGCGACTCAATACAAACCATATAATGGCTTTCCCACATATAGGGAATGATGTGCAACTCAATAAAACCATATAATGGCTTGCCCACATATAGGGAATGATATGCGGCTCAATACAAACCATATAATGGCTTGCCCACATATAGGGAATGATATGCGGCTCAATACAAACCATATAATGGCTTGCCCACATATAGGGAATGATGTGCGACTCAATACAAACCTTATAATGGCTTGCCCACATATAGGGAATGATGTGCGACTCAATACAAACCTTATAATGGGATAATATAAATAGATCTCTAGGCAGCGACAGAGTAAAATATCGAAATAACATTTCTCTCTCTTACACACACACACACACACACGTACACTCTCTCTTTCACACTCTTTCTTACACACACACACACTCACATACACATACCCTCTAACACATACCCTCTCTCTCTCATACACACTCTCCCTCTCTCTCATAGAGACACCCTCTCTCTCACAGACACTCTCTCACACACACACTTTTTCTCTCACACACCCTCTCTCTCACACACACTCTCTCTCTCAGACACACTTTTATACACACACACACTCTCACACACCCTCTCTCACACAAACACTGTCTCTCAGACACACACTTTTTCACACACACACACACACACTCACACACTCTCTCTCATACACTCTCACATACATTCTCTCTCACACACACTCTTTCTCACACACACACTCTCTCACGCACCCTCTCTCTCACATACACTCACACATACATACACACTAACTCTCACACACATATACTCTCTCTCACACACATACTCTCTCACGCATGCACACCCACTCTCAAACATACTAACTCTCTCTCTCACACACACACACACTCTCTCTCTCACACACACACTCTCTTTTACACGCATACTCTCCCACTCTCACACACGCACACATCCTCTCTCTCCCTCTCTCCACCTCCGCTTATACTTCCTCACGTGCGTCGAGAGAGATGATACAACGATCGAGTTCTCGCCCTTCTAGCAGCGTCATAATTTCGCTTTTCTGTGTCATTTACGCAAAAATGGTCTTTATCATATGAATGGAGGCGAAGGCGCGCCCCCCCAGCACCAGAGCTGGAAGTCGTCAGTGACTCACAACTGATGGCTTGCGCCAGGATCGGTGAACCAGAACCATCCAGACCCTGCTACACCTCTTCGTGGTGCCTCTAGAAACAGACTAACCTGTCTAGTCTGGCCAAGCGAGCAGGGATCGAAGTGGGAAGACGAACCCGGTACACAAAAAAGCGTCGGCTGAAATCGGATGTGTTGGGCCGAAAGGCGCAGATATCACAGTGTTACACTGCAAACTGCAACACAACGCAACTACGTCCACTTAACGTCCTTTTAAGGGCGGATGACGAGGAGGAAGTCTACGGTTCGTATCCGTTAGAATACCTCAAATCATCGGACGAACGCATCATCATCATCATCATCATCATCATCATATGAATGTCTCTTATAATATGTCGTTCTACTTATTTAATAATAAAATGAGAAAGGAGCAAAAAAACTAATATAATTGCACAATAAAATGAGAAATATGAAGACGTGGCGATAATTGTCCAAATACTCTTCACAATTCATTTATACCTTAATTCTTCATTCTCTATTAAAAAAAAAAAAAAAAAAAAAAAAAAAAAAAAAAACCTGCATCTGATGTCATGGTTTACTTTCCGCTCACAATTCTTTCTTTGCATCTCAAAATGACGTTTCTTGTATCATACTATACACTTTTTATGATTTATAGATGAATACTGGTAAAATAAAAGGAAAGAGAGATCGCGGACGACAAAGAGAGAAAATACTGGATAGCTTGGTGTCATGGCATGGAAAACAGTCAACAACAGAACTGATACGATGCACTGTAGATAGAAGATTTTGGAGGGACATGATCGCCTAGCCAACTGGTATGGCACATGATGATGATGATGATTATGATGATAATGATGATGATTATGATGATGATAGATGAATAACTTCACAGTGTGGCACTGTGCCTTTAATCGTATAGCTGATATTTTTTGGAGAGAATCCAATTTGTGACACATCACAAAAACATGAATTCTGTCCATTAAATATGTATTCTAGTACTATTTCATCACTGGAGTCTATATAAATATGGTTTTACAGAAGAATGTTGAGAATACCATGGACAGCTAAGACGAGTAATGAAGATGTTTTGAAAGAGGTCAAAGCAAAACGAGAGCTAATTTCCAATATTAGGAAGAAACAATCATCATTTTTTGGCCATGTAATGAGAAGAGAAAAACTGGAATATATTGTGACAACTGGAAAAACCGAGGGACGAAGAGATAGAGGGAAGCAAAGAGAAAAAAATAACAGACAGCTTAAGAGAATGGCTTGGCAGAAGGTCAACAACAGAAATGATAAATAACTGTCGAGTTCGAAAGTTGTGGTGAGACATGATGACCTACGCCACAAGGCCCGGTACTTGATGATGATGATGATGATGAGTACTATTTCATTAATTAGATTATGTCCCAGTGAGGGAAAATTTTTTTAATCTTTTTTTTTAATAAGTCTTTTCTCTTGCATGTTTTGCCACAGCACAGAATCAAAAGATGTTATGCTATTTTATATACAGTAAAAGTAAAAAAGCAAAGTGCCCCCGTCACGCCAAGTGGCGTATAGGGAATATAGTGTTAGTGACCATATATTTTACAGACCTTCGGCACATGATTTTTGGGGTAATGTGGTCGGTATTACACCCGTGCGGCTTTACTTTCTCAGAAAAAAAAATCCGGTACCCATTAAAGGCTGGGTGAACCCGGAAGCCGTCGGTTGGGATCGAACCTTACCTCTTGTCCTTTTCCAGTTCACTAACCACTGAGCTATCGCGGCTTCCGCGCTCTCTATATATTGAAGGAAAAATACAAACAATTATATTTAACCAGTAAAGCTCTAAATGTGACACAATAAGTAATCAACCAACGCTACAAAAATAGAAAAACAGAGAGCCAATAACGAAAAGATGGATTGATGGAATATTAGAGACTGTGAAATCTTACAGAAAAGCAAACAGAAAAGCTACACAGCTCAACCGGTATGTGCCCTCGACGCTAAAGGGCAAATGAGAATTGATTCTGTAGCTGTAATTTTAGTTATTATCCTGTTCTACACCAGCTTTGACACGGTGCAGTTAATGTCTGTTGTCAAAGTTCGAGAACACGATCTGATTAATGCAACACTGCATATCCCCATTGACAGTCCTGATGTTTTACAAATCATCAAAGGCACCACTGAACATCTACGTGATAGTCATAATGTCATGCAACTCATCAAAGGCACCACTGAACATGTACGTGATAGTCATGATGTCTTACAACTCATCAAAGGCACCACTGAACATGTACGTGATAGTCCTGATCTCATGCAACTCATCAAAGGCACCACTGAACATCTACGTGATAGTCATGATGTCATGCAACTCATCAAAGGCACCACTGAACATGTACGTGATAGTCCTGATGTCTTACAACTCATCAAAGGCACCACTGAACATGTACGCGATAGTCCTGATGTTATGCAACTCATCAAAGGCACCACTGAACATTTAGGTGATAGTTCTGACGTTATACAACTCATCAAAGGCTGCAATGAACATTCACGTGATAGTCATGATGTCATGCAACTCATTAAAAGCAGAACTGAACATCCACGTGTTAGTCCAGATGTCATACAACTCATCAATGGCAGAACTGAACATCTACGTGATAGTCCTAATGCCATACAACTCATCAAAGGCTGCAATGAACATCCACGTGATAGTGCTGATGTTATGCAACTCATTTAAGATAGCACTGAACTTCTACGTGATAGCCCCGAAGTTATGCAACCTTTCTAAATTACATTAGCAGAATTCAAAGAAAGATGGCAACACCGGTTCCAAAATATTGCAGGAAGATTGGGGACAATCAAAGGCTAGGGAAAGCAAACCCGAATAAAATGCTGGCTGAAATCGGATGCACTGGACCACTGGCGCAGAACACAGTGCAACGTTTTAACGGGTGTTCAATCAGAGTGGATCTGGCGAACTCTACTTGTGATGTTCTGTCTGTGGGGGCGATCAACACACTTAACCTGACAGCTGACTTCTTGTGAGAGTCTGGAATCCTTACTCTGATTGAGTCCTGATCGCAGAGAGAGAGAGAGAGAGAGAGAGAGAGAGAGAGAGAGAGAAAAGATTGCTTTGAGATGTCGGATGTGCCATACAAAAAGTCATAGATATGGCAACTTTGATCTAAACTATAAAACCACAGATCAAAGCCTATTTTTGTCAAAGGTTATAGAGTCTCAACCTTCATTCAGAAAAAGACCACAAACAAATCAATAGAAACGACCGATTGTTTGGATGAAGATTATGCAAAAATGAAACGCAACTTTTAAAATAAAGCACATACAATCAATCAATCCCATAATATCGCATACAAATCAATTAGTTATTAGAAGGAAATGTATCACAGATACAAGTACATTAATATAATTAAATTTATATTGCTTAGGACAATTCCCAATATGTTTGTCGCGAAAGGGGAACGTGTTTGAGTTGTAGGCGAGAACTGCCTGCCAAGGTTATTTTCAGTTGCAATTATTGTTTATGAAAAATCCTAGCTCCAATGTTTTAACACTTTAGATGTCAGTATGGGCAGGTAGCAATATTCTATTTCACGGTTACAAAACTCATTTTTGAAAAGAAAATTTGAAATATAATCTGCCAGAAAGAAATCTAAAGAAGATAAGCAATAAAATTAACGTACAAAAATTAACGCTATGGAGAACATATGGCACAATACTAGCAAGGAGTTACAATTAAAATTACCAAAGACATGTATCTTATCGATAGTAATATACAGGTGTGATTATACAGATGTGATTATACAAGTGTGATTATACAGGTGTGATTATACAGGTGTGAAAATTGAACAATCTCGCAAACAGTATGTGCACCTTATCAGAATATCAAGTGGAGCCAATAACTGAGACATTGTAATGTGTGATGTGTAGTACTGTTAAATCATCATTTTTCTTACACACTTTGTTTTTGTACACAATTTATTGAAGAAATACTCATATTTGCAAAGCCCACTTTACCTTTGGACTTAATATTTACAAATTCTTAAGGCTCAGAAAAACCTAAGACTGCATGCCAAAAATGATGACATGATGCCAAATAGTTTCTGAGAAAATTGATGTTGAGTTTGAGCATAAATTACGAACGGACTAAAGGTTGCAGGCCACTTGGCCACAGTAGAAAATGGTACGTCTAGAAAACTGTTTGAGAAACACTGGTTTAAGCAGACATAGATAATCTATTGACTTAACAACTGGGTATAATGTATTAAAATAAAACAGGGAGAACAAAATCGAAACAAAATTATATCGACAACATCTCTGGATGTTAAACTTAATCGATTCCTGAACACGTCTGGCACAAGATAGAGATATATCTCTCCGCCATCAATTAAACGAGATTTACGCTTTTAATTAAAACTCGTCCAATTTAAATGATTCTTTTACTTAACCGTCTTGTTGTGTCTTCTCAATTTCCTTGCTCAGTTGAAATAAGATTGAGATAACATAGAGATAGATTGAAAAGCGATCTGCCAATTCTAGAGTAGGATTGCTGCAGTTATCATAAAAAGCTCCCGTTATCATGAATTATTTTGACAGTGTCAACTATTGTCTATTTATTTTAAGACATTGGACAAAAGATTGTACTTTCCCTGACGATAATGGTCTCCCATAATATTTTATTGTCGTTGGAAAGTGAAGTGTCGGATCTCACTTCACAAAATTATCCTTACTTGATCGATATACCACTTTACAGCACAGGGATTTCCTTAATAGCCATGAACAGACCCCCGTTGTCCATTCTATTACGACCAACCGAACTTAAAAGTTGATTTCAATTCTTTAAACTCATTTAGCTGAAAATTTTGGCTTGTTGAGATACAGTATCCGTTCTTGAATACAGATTGCTTTCTTTACTATCGTTAGTATCCGCTCTTGAGCATATATTGTTACATTGTTTGCTGTATATGGTGGTCTTTTGAGCATAGATTACTGCACTGCTTGTTGCATATTGTGGTCTTCTTTTGTTACAGTACATCTATATTGTCATGAATTTTTGTTTCTTCTTCTTACCACGGAAGAAATTAATTTATTTATGTTTATTAATTTAGGTTCAGTTCTCGCAGTATTCTTCTTTCTTCTTTTCTCTTTTCACTGATACATAAAAGGTGTCGTGGTTTATATCATTTGTCGTACTTGTGCTGCTCGAATTGTCTGAATTAGTGATTTTCCTTTGTTGTTACATGTCTCTGTCACTACATATATCCATCTTCTTCTGGGTCTTCCACTTGGTCTTTTTTCCATGCATTCTCGAGAAGAACGCCCTTGATGGTGATTGGTGAGGATTCATTCTGACCAGGTGACCAAACCATTTAAGTTGTTGTTGTTCTATATATTCTTGGCAGGGTTTTGTTCCTACTATTTTTCTTATGGTTTCATTTGGTATTCTATCTCTTCTTGTGTTGTTTGTTACTTTTCTCAAGCAACTCATCACACATGTATTGATCTTTCTTAAATGTGATTTAGAAGGGGTCCATGTTTGACTTTCATAGCATTAAGTTGGTATGAAGATGCTATTTATCATTTGTTATTTAGCTATTTCCCGCTTTTTGACATTTTCGTTCGTGATCGTAATATCGTAATAGCACAATGATGTATGGTAATTCTTCTTATTCGTACTAACTAAACTATAAGAATAGATCACACAAAAATCCATTTGAAATAACACAAGAACGCTTGAATTTCTTTTTCTACGGGCATTGAAATTCGCTTAAAACTTAAATTTGACTCCCATCGAAAATCGTGTCGTGTTGCCAGCACAGTCACACACCGGAAGTCCCTCGCAGTATTAAAATGTGTTATTTCAAATTTGTTAATAATAAAGAGGATGAACTGATTACATTTTGAACATTTAAATATGTAATAGCTTAGATTTATGAATCATGCTAATAGAGGGATAACAAAACCTCTAATATATTCTAACAGTTTTATTATGAAAAACTGGTAGGGAAATGTATGAAAGCACAAAGAGAATACTTTAAAGTATTAAAGCAATGAGAGACATAAACTAATCCAATAACAATTACCAACAACAGAAATATAGAACCAATCATCAACACCAAACAGATTCAAAATATGTGGAAAGAATATTCCCAAGAATGGCTTCATTGAGACAATATAAAAGAAGACTCAACTTGCTCACGGGTATCCACAGATGAGCTAGAATCAATTTGTCTTAAAATTCGAAATAGAAGGAGTATTGAAGCAGAGCAAATAGAACAACACTTATGGGACAAATGGTGTAAGTACAGAGATGATTACTACAGACAAAGAAACAATAAAATAATTCCTCACAAAAATATTTAACACAGCATGAGAAGAGAAGAACATTTAAGCAGTTTGGCAAAGAGAAGATTGGCAAATTGGGTTTACATATGACAGAACATAGGGAACAAGCGAGACTGTGAAATGTACAGAGGCATAACGCTTCTACGTCATTCCGGGAAGATGCACACAAAACTTTCGGGTACAGGATACCAGAACACGGCCCATAACTGAACCCTACATAAGCAATAATCAGTTTGGTTTATATAAGAACAAAATCTGACTTGTCGCTATTTGTAAACGAAGCCATTAAATGAGAAGACAATTGAATATAATAACAGAAAAAAAGGTTCCTTCCACACCTTGCTAGGCGTATGGGGAATATGGAGTTTGTGGCCATATTTTTCTATGACCATGGCACATTTTTGGGTGATGTGGTCGGTATCACACCAGGCCGCCTTAACTTCCCAGAAAAATCTCTGGTACCCATTTTTAGAGGCTGGGTAAATTCAGGAGCCTTGTCAGTCCGAAAAAAAAAATCTGCCACTGCAGGGAATCGAACACGAATCCTTCTGGTCAGGAGAATGTAATAAGGAAATGAAAATCATGTTCATAGACAGGTTCATAGACAGGTTCATAGACAGGTTCATAGACAGGTTCATAGACAGATTCATAGACAACTTCATAGACAGGTTCATAGACAGATTCATAGACTAGTTCCTAGACAGGTTCATAGACAGGTTCATAGACAAAGACATTTGATCGATTCAGCAGAAGCTAATTAGGGAAAATACTGGAAGAATACAGTGTGAGAGGATAACTACGAAACAATCTTAATAGCGCGGTAGAAGAATAGTCAAAGTGGAGCTAAAACATCAGAAGTAATGTCAGGTTGGTTCCCAGTCACTTCTGCAGTAAGGCAGGGATGTGTTTTTTCGCCCCTGCTGCTTATAAGCTACATGTATAAGTTCATTAATGAGACACAATTTAAAAATCCGATGAAGATATAAAGACCATCAATGATTTGCATTCATCCTCGCGATCAATACTAAATATATAAAGAGGAAAAAGCTAACAACAGCCAGCAATAGATCGGCAAAGAATCATCATCATCATAGTGTGCCATACCGGTTGGTGTAGGCGATCATGTCCTTCCACAATCTTCTATCCACATTGCATTGTTTCAATTCTGTTGTTGACCGTGTTCCGTGTCCTGACACCAACCTATCTAGTATTTTCTCTCTTTGTTGCCCATAATCTCTCTGTCCTTGTATTTTGCCAGTTGTAACAAAGTTTTCCAATTCTTCTCTTCTCATGATGTGCCGCGCGAAAAAAAATGTTCATTGTTTCTATTTGATGTTTTCAGGAGCTCCCTTTTTGTGTTGGCCTCTTTGAGGATTTCCTCATTGGTCTTTTCAGCTGTTCAGGGAACTTTCAACATTCTTCTGAGAAATCCCATCTCTGTGACCTCTAATTGTCCTTTCTAATCGTCTACTGTTCATGACTCGCTTACGTAGGTCAGAATGTGTTCTATATAGCACAGATGATTTTTGTCCCTTACTTCTATTGACATAGACTGCAAAGAATACACTATGGCAATTAACTAAACTAAGAGATAAATCATGAAAATAAATAAGAACATCATCATCATCATCATGTGCCATACCGGTTGGCGTAGCCGATCATGTCCTTCCACAATCTTCTATCCACAGTGCATTGTATTAATTCTATTGTTGACTGTTTTCCATGCCATGACACCAAGCTATCCAGTATTTTCTCTCATTGTCGTCCGCAATCTCTCTTTCCTTTTTTTTTTTTACCAGTTGTAACGAAGTATTCCAAGTATGTGGTAGTATCAGCGAGTAATAATGGATTAAAACTTCATTTTACCTGATAATTAGTGTCCCTGGCAACAACCTGTGTCAAAACAAACTTGCTAATGATGAGCGGATCAAGACAGGATCTTGACATAGATGTTGTTCATTTCTACAAGAAGATCCTGTAATGTAGAATTTCTGGAATGGACAAAATTCAGCTTTATTTTGTAATGTAGTAGCTCTGGGATGAACAAGATTCAGCTTTATTTTGTAATGTAGTAGCTCTGGGATGAACAAGATTCAGCTTTATTTTGTAATGTAGTACCTCTTGGATGGACAAGATGAAGCTTTTTTTGTAATGTAGTACTTCTCGGATGGACAAGATTCAGCTTTGTTTTGTAATGTAGTACCTCTCGGATGGACAAGATTCAGCTTTATTTTGTAATGTAGTACCTCTCGGATGGACAAGATTCAGCTTTATTTTGTAATGTAGTACCTCTCGGATGGACAAGATTCAGCTTTATTTTGTAATGTAGTACCTCTCGGATGGACAAGATTCAGCTTTATTTTGTAATGTAGTACCACTCGGATGGACAAGATTCAGCTTTACTTTGTAATGTAGTACCTATCGGATGGACAAGATTCAGCTTTACTTTGTAATGTAGTACCTCTCGGATGGACAAGATTCAGCTTTATTTTGTAGTGCGGCACCCCTGGGATGAACGAGATCACAGTCAACTATAGATTTATTTAGGCCTGCGGGTTGAGAGGAAATTCTCGGAAAGCCGCCAACAAACGTGACGTTGTTTGCTTCTAAAGTAGGGGTGATTGTGGGTAGAGTGACGTCACCCGTCTATAGTTCCTATAGCTGAAAACTTCATGCTAGTTGGGAGTTTCATGTATTATTTTCTGCCCGCAGGCCTTTGTAAACTTATAGCTGGCTATGACGAGATTCAGGCAAGATGTATTACTGCAGCGTCCTTACTCAGTATGGAAGCCGCGATAGCTCAGTGGTTAGTGAAATAGACTACAAAGGACAAGAGGTAGGGTTCGATCCCAACCGACGGCTTCCCTTTCACCCAGCCTTCAATGGGTACCGGATTATTTTTTTCTGGGAAAGTAAAGCGGCACGGGCGTAATACCGACCATATTATCCCAAAAATCATGTGCTGAAGGTCTGTAAAATGTATGGTCACTAACACCATATTCCCTATACGCCACTTGGCGTGACGGGGGTACTTTACTTTTTTACCTTGCTCAGTTTATCATTTACACGCTTTATCAGTTTTTTCCTTCAATCTTTTTTTTAAAAAACCACAGGGGAGGTAATATATAGAATCTAGTGACGAGCTAAATAACCCAGAATTTATGGACCTTTAAGGCATAAACATCATCGTTGTTGTTACAAAACAGAACAGAAAATGGAAGCCTTTGAAATGTGGATCTATAGAAGAATAGGTAGAATTGGATGGAAGGAAAAGAAAACAAACGATGAAGTTTTAAAACAACTAAAAATGAAAAGAGAACTACTAAACATAATTAGAACAAGATAAATTAACGTTGTGGGGCATGTTAAAAGACACAACAGCCTACTAAAAGTTATTTTGGAAGGGGAAATGCAAGGTAAAAGAGGCAGACCAAGACTAAAATGGACGAGTAACATCAAAAGATGGACAAATCAATCTATGACAATCTGCACCATCAAAGCAAGAGACAGAGTGGAAAAGCGCTCCATGGTGGCCAACCTTCGATATGGGGACGGCACTCAATGATTATGGTGATGTTACACTAACGGTCAACACGTTGAGTCCCACGGCTCTTATACGCCAATGGCCAATGTAGTTATTAATTCAAAACAAAATTAAAAACCCAGGACTTTCGTTAATTGCTCAGATAGGATAAGGTGAAGATATAACCTTCATAGTAATTATTATTCGATCCGGAGAGCTTAGGTGGAAAGACAGATGTGTTTATATTCAACTTATAGGAAGTCAGTCCGCATAAGCTTCGAGAAATACTGGGACGAGCGGTGGTGCGGATATGGGGATGCCCCAACTGGAATCCAAATGATTTTACGAGTAGAATACAAAATAGAATAGAATAGAATAGAATAGAATAGAATAGAATAGAATAGAACAGAATAGAATAATAGCAGCTTAATTAGTCAGGTGCAAATATCGCAATATTATTTTAACAAAACTCACACAATGCATACGAAATTAATTAAGAGCAA